>OX369284.1:7979031-8359031 GCA_947284805.1 Coleophora flavipennella
ACAAGTTTACCAATTTCGCTAATATTTGTTTTAAAATGTTTGTAATATTCCGAAGATGGGTCTTAAGACCCGTGATTCGCTTGCGGTTCGCGCACCCTCGATATCCAAGGAGGCGAAGCCGGGGGCAATAGCTAGTTTTATAATAAATATAAAAGCATTGCTCCCTATACTCACACACTACTGATTGCTCAGTAATATACAGGATGTAATAAAGTTTGCAAAAAAAAAACTCTTGATACAAACGGATCAGCTGATCGACCAATTTTGTATGGAGGGTCAATTTTTTTTAGAGTTGACTATGGATTTCTAGGGGAAAGTTGTTCAGTATGATGAGTAGAACCCCCAGTTAACGGGTCCTACACCAATTTGTTACATCCTTTATATATGATGTTAATTAAAGTTCAAAAAGTTACCAAGTGCGTGTCGGAACATGCGCAGAGTAGGGTTTCGTAGTTATTAAAAAAAAATTATATTAAAAAAAATATTTTTGTAGTTGGTATAGAACATTTTTATGAAGTTTTTACAAGTCCCTGCACTTATAGCCGTGATAATATCCCTTTTGAATCAATTTTATGCTCGAGTTTTTCCAATACTTTCATGAAACAGTGATTTAGCTGGTAGGGGATGGGGACTTCAACAAAAATCACCACTTGTAAACGTATCATTTACAGAAAAAAAGTTTTGACCAATTATCATAACTTTTAACTGACCTATTCAACGCCTAGCTGTCGGTGAGTGGGGACGCTATATCATAAACCTGGTAGTCTAGCGTATCTGGTAGATATACGAGAGGGAATGACCTATTCAACGATATCCCACACGAAGGGGTACGTGAATTTAAAAAAACCGGCCAAGTGCGAGTCGGACTAGCTTTCCGAGAGTTCCGTACCAACACACCTCTCCACACAACTACACATATTACAAACAAAAGACATCATCGCGAGCTACAGAAATATACTTTTTTTGTTATTCAGTTCGGAGTCCTGCGCGAGTATGAACTTTGCAAATTTTTATTATTTGTTGTTTTATATCAGTTCTAGCTTTTGCCCGCGGCTTCGCCCGCGTGGATATCGTTTTTATGACTGTCTTTGAGGGTGAGTGGTGCGCGAGTCGCCGCCAGCGTGGACATTAGTTTACTTCAGATCCCTATCCCAGATCGGGCTATTCTGATTAACAGTCTATGTAATTTCCGACTCCCTCAACCATCTCTATACAAAAATCACAAACCTCCATTAAAGAAATTAACCAAAAAAGACTATTTTTAGGCATTGGACTTTGCTATTTTCTTAATATGTCCTTCCCAGTAACACAGGCTACCTGCATGCCAAATTTCATCACAATTCGTCGTGGTGTTGAAGCGTGAAAGAAAAGGTAACAAACGAACAAACAAACACATTTTCACATTTATTATATTAAGTAAGGATTGATTTACTAAATTTATTTATTTTAGTAAGACTAACAGCTAAATATTAAAGACATGTGTATGTGATTTGTTACCTGATATCATCGCAGATTGTAACCCGATTTTCATGATAATTTTTAGTTTGATAGTTTATACTGTTAGGTTGGTTTTATATAAATTTTATCAAAATCTTTTAGATAATTAACAAAAACAAAAAAAAAAACAAAAATTATACTAAGTTGCGATTGAATTCACGTATTGAGCGTTTCCAATTATAAATTACAAATTTGCTTAATTTATTTCATTGTGAGCATAGCAATTTTGATATACTTAAAGCATAATTATACTAAGGAGGTAAGTTTATTATTTTGTCCTTATTGGTGCCTCAGCAGACCCTTATCAACCTAATTTTATTAAAGGGCCTTTTCCACCCATGCCATTTGTTTTGTCCCCTCGCTAGTCTCGCTCAGAACCGTTCAGAGACTCTAACAATTTTTTATTTATAATTGGTAAGCCCTTGGCATCATCTCACCTGATGGTAAGCGACGAATTCCGAAGATGTAAGCGGGCTTGCCAAGATTCCCCAACGCAATGGGGAACTGGCTATCTTATATTCAAGCCGCAACACATCAATGCTGTTAACATTAATGCTTGACGGCAAGATTTAGATAATATGGTGGTAGCTGGCCAGGCAGGCTTAGAAAATGCCCATCCACCAACCAAACCGAGTCATAAAAAATTAGACTTCGCCGGGAATCTAACCCGCGACCTACTGCTGTAAAGCTAATGGAATTAACCATTACGCCACGGAGGCAGTTAAAAACGTCACGTCAACAATGAAAATTAGGGACCTAGTTTGTCACCGGAAATTGATAAGAGATTAAAAAAAAAATTTCATGAGGGCTTTAAGATCACTCAATCCTAGTAGGTTGATACGTGTTTAAATAATATCGAACGTAAGTCTATTCATTTTAAGTTTAAATCAATACGGGCTTCAACGCGGCTGTTACGTTGAAAGCGAACGCCCAATTTCCGATTTTTTCATGTTTTTATTACTTTTCATCCCTTTCAAATAAGTTTTATAAAAATGTGTTCAATTAAAATGTCTTAAAGTCACCGATTTTTGTTTGTTGGTTTCATTCAACATTAACAATTTGTTTTCGAGTAATTTTGCAATTAATGCCAAAAACAGGGGTCTACAGTATATTTTTTTACATCAAAAGTGGTATTATTTAAAATTGTATTCAATTTAATCGATGTTTTATTACTTTAAGTATATTATATACTTTTTCCATGGTGATAGCTTTACACAGTCTTACAATAATTTGAATTGAATATTGTAATTTTGACCCATCTTAAGGCCTTAATAGTTAGTTTGGCTAATTCTAGTTTTAACCACAAACAATAGAATCACAACCCATGCCAACAATAAACCGGAGCTACACTCCCCTCCGTGAGCCTCTGTAGGCTCAAGTGGGCTGAATGGCTGTAAAGTTTTCAGCCGGCTATAATTAAACCGGACCGGGCTACATTACTATGCAAATGGCCTCCGTGTCGGTCCGGCACGGCCACCTGAAAAGGTACTTTGGGCTTCGTGTTTTTATCTAGGGCTAGCTGATGTGATAGCGTTTTAGTAAATCTTTGCTAATCGTTAGTGGAATTAGTAACGTTCCCATTACCCGTATTTTGATGTTTTTCTTGTGATCGTTTCTTTCGTAATAATTATAACGATTGTATTAGGGTGAGTAGGGACTTAATACTGGCGGTTATTAAAACTGTTGAGAGGTTTAGTTAAGTTATTGAAAAAAGGGCTGTAAAATATATTGTATAGCCACGCTATGTATACTCACTCGTGAATCCTGACGGTGATACAACTATCACACAGCAATCAATATTTAAAAAAAAACCGGCCAAGTGCGAGTCGGAGTCGCGCAAGGGTTCCGTAGTCTTTACAAAAAACAAATGTATATTATAAAAAACAAAATTTAATTTGCAGTTAGTAATAGAACACAGAAAAAAAGCGTCGGTGGCTCAGCCGGTAACGACTCAGTTCTTCTAACCAGAGGTACCGGGTTCAAATCTGGACGGCCAATGTACCAATGAGTTTTTCAAAACTTACGTACATACTTACCGATTGCTTTAACGGTGAAGGAAAACATCGTGAGAAAACCTGCACACGCCTGCGATGAAACTCGAAGGTTGTGTGTGAAGTTGACCAACCCGCACTGGGCCCGCGTGGTCGACTAAGGCCTGATCGCCCTAATTCAGGGTAAGCTCGAGCCCCTTGGTGGGGACGTATATCAGCTGATATGATGATGAATAGAATAGAAAATACAGTATAAATATAACAGAAAATCTGTTAACTTTTTGTACATCCATCTGTACATCTTAAGTTGGTCGACTATTGCTCCTAAAGTAAGAGAGTTTAAATTATTTATTATTTTATTTATTTATTTTAATTTATTTTCCTTTAAATTTATATTAACGCTGTTATTTGACCTTCATCCTTTCGATCTATTTCATCTATTTCTCATGCGCTGGCAAATTACAACTTATATATCACAATTTGAATAAAGTGTGATATATAATTCAAAACTCCGAATTCTCTTCAATCTTCAATATTTTCACTAATACTTGCATATAAATAACTAAAACTGTTGTATGTAAAATAACAGAAACTGATACTCTCTTAAAAGACCCATCTCGGGTAGGACCTAATTATATTTATAATTCGTTGTTATGTTAGTATTTTAATGTATATAATGCTTATCTAATTCTTATGTGTTTACTTTTTAGGTCTTATAGTTCTTTTTTTTAATTAAAAATTTGAGTGCGTTTGACTATATCTCAACTGATGGTAAGTGACGATGTAGTCTAGGATGGTACACGCAAACTCAAATAATACCTACATTTCTATAATCATCCTACATTTCTACAATCATCCTACATTTCTACAATCATCATTAAACGTTAACCTGTGAGCAAGTACGTTTTGTAACCCACGACCTACTTTACCATACCTACGTCGTGCTACAATATATCCTACTATTTACAATTCTTTTCAGATGTCCTGAAATAGCTGTTTTGCTGGTAGGAAGGGGGAACACTTGACTCTAACAAAAAATTGCACTTTGAAGCATAATATTTCGCAAATCAATTCCTGAATCAAAAAATGGTCTTAGCAAATCCTCAGTAGTTTTAAAAGACCTATTTAATGATATCCCACACGATAGGTTACGTCACCGAAAAAAAACGTCCCCGCTTTACCTGTAGGGCAGGTACTCTAAAATAAATATTTCAAGATTTTATTGTACCCCTTTGTTGGCGTGGTTAATATGTATACCCATGTCATATAACAGCTTTCTTTTTTAGTAAGTACTTACATAGTCTCTGAACTAAATCCCGGACACATAGACAGACAGACAGACATACATCTGTGTAAATAAAATAAAATGGCGAAACTAAGAGTTCCTTGTTGATTACGGAATCTTCTTCGGATCTTATCTAAGTCTTGCCGCCAAATATCAATGTTGATATCATTGGTGTGTTCCGGCATGAAGATAAGATAGCCAGTTCCCCATTGCGTTGGGGAATCTTGGTAAGCCCGCTTCCATCTTCGGCAACATCGTCACTTACCACCAGGTGAGATGTTGTCAAGGGTTTACCAATAGTGAATAAATAAATAAAAAAAAATCCTAAAAAAGGGGGTGTATCAGACTTGAGGAAAAGTTTACAAATAGTCTCGGCTGGTATGAAATATTTTTCTGGAATTATGAAGGCCGCAGGTAGTACCTACGCCTTAATAACTTCTAGTAAGTTACAAAGTTTTAATTAAAATTGGTGTAACATTTTTTGAGAAAAAATCCTGTTACCAAAATTGGTGTAAATCACGTTAACTAGGGCTTCTACTCATCATACCGATAAACTTTTCCCAAGAGAATTATAGTTAATTTGGCAAAAAAATTAACTTTTCAGCTTCCGTTCTCAGCGCATCTGTATATTTTTTGCCATGATTTTTCTTCTTTGTCGTATCCTCATGGCTGAGGGACGTGACCATCGTGGGTCGCACGTGTCACCACAGCTCTCAAGGCCGCTCGATTTTGAGCTCTGTGGATATTAGCCTGCAGTGTAATCCCAATCAATTTTTTTATCGCATGGGCCCATCAAGCATTCGTCCTCTACTCCTCTGGCCAGTGATGATATGTTTTTCCAAGCTATCTGATTAGTCGCCCCTAATATCTGGCTGCTCTAGGCCCAGGCCTAGTCTGCCTTCTAACCGACTAAATTTGAGTCGTACTACCGCTTAGGATCCCAAACTAATTAAAAAAAAAACATTTGGTAAGCCCTTGGCATTCCTAAGCCCTTCCTTTAAGATGGAAGCGGACTTACCAAGATTCCCAAACGCAATGGGAAACTGGCTTCTTATCGTCAAGCCGGAGCACATCAATATTGTTAGCACTGCTAGATGAGATAGTGGTAGTTAGCTAGGCGGGCTTAGAATATGCTCTTTCACCAACCAAACCGAGTCTTTTAAAGTTACACTCCGCCGGGAATCGAACCCTGATGTAAAGCTAATGGACTTAACCACTACTCCACGGAGTTGATAAATGAAACAATTAGCCTAGCCAATTTAGATAAAAATTAAAAAACCCATTGCAAATTTATCCTATGATGACACTCAAGAGATCAAGATCGAATCTAACTACACCTCGCAGTTCAAAACCCATCAAGTCGTTTAGTTTACAAGCTCAACCAAGGAAACATACATAATACAGGCTGTAACAAAATTGTTGTAGGACCCGTTTACTAGGGGTTCTTCTCATCATACCATAAACAATTCTCAAAAAAAAATTGTACCCTCCATACTAAAATTTACAGAATTGGTCGAAAAGCTGCTGATCGATTTGTATGAATAGTAAAAATTTTGTTTTGCGATTTCAGCAAAGTCGTAGAACAAAAGATGTTCAGTACGATGAGTAGAAGCCCCAGTTCACGGGACCTACACCACTTTTGTTACACCCTGTATAGGTAGGTACTTTACAATAACCCGATAAGTAGCTTAGCACTTGAAATTATTTAATCATTTTTGTTACAGCCTGTATAAATAAATTTATAAAAAAATAAAACAAATATATTGTGTATGAAACCCTCGAACTAGGTCTTCATATTGTTATTTAAATTTACAATTCAGCGTTAGCGCGAAAATCACTTATACAGCTATTTATACTACTAATCATAACTTACAACTTCAGTCACATTAAAGCGAAAAGTAACAAAACTCTTTCGGTTCTCTGTGCTTCACAACCTTTCTAAACGTAAACAATTTGTCTCTTTAATGGCGACCCAGTATTTTCGGATTTTACGAGTTTGTCCGTCAGTTTCATGTTCGAGAGCCATTTGCGGTGACTCGGCCGGCCAGTAACAATTAATTAAAATACAATGTACGGGACCACTTGTACAGCCGCTATGACGCCGTCTTTACGTCAGGCCGAGGGATTTATTGAACCCTAAAGGGATGCATGTAAATTGGGCTGTTTAGCCAAACTGTATACACGCAGGTTATATGTATATTGGTGTTATAATAACTTTACCTGAGTAAGTAGATCGGATACTTGTTCTATTTTCGTTTTGGTTGGTTTTATGTTAATTTTTAATTTTCATTTAATTTTTTTTTATTATTCAAAATTTGAGTGCGTTTGACTATATCTCACCTGATGGTAAGTGACGATGTAGTCGAGAATGGTACACGCAAACTCAAATAATGCCTATTCACTCTCGCCTTGAAGATCCCCAAATTTTATGGGTACCTAAACCTGTGATTTTATTTTAAAAAACCGGCCAAGTTCGACTCGGGATCACAAAATAGGGTTCCGCAGCAAAACTTTAACCACCAACAGAACAAGTCCTCTCAGTACATACTTGCCTGTAGGTAAATAGGAGTCTATTTATTCTGGACTTTAGAAATTTTATTTTTCTAGTAGAAACGGAAGGACTTTCGATTTTCTCATAGATTTTTCTGTAACCTATGCATTCTACCTCATATACTATAATTTTTTTAAGATTTTAGGCTCCGTAGTTTCAGAGATAACGGGAATGGTCAATTTTCGCATATTTTCTTAAATAACTTTAAAACTATTTATTATAAAATTATAAAAAAAAAATATTTGAGATAACCACAAAAAGGTCTTTCATTTGATATGACGTTATACTATATATTTTGAAAAACTTTTAAAAAATATCTAGTTTAGCTCCCAAAAGTGGCCCCCATGTTTAAAATTCATTAATTTACGTTACGCGTTCATCTTTGCGTCACCAACTTAGAAATGTGTACCAAATTTCAACTCGATCGGTCCAGTAATTTCCGAGCAAATTGGCCGTGACAAACGGACGGATAGACACACGAGTGATCCTCTAATGGTTCCTTTTTTACCTTTTGAGGGACGGAACCCAAAAAAAGGTGATTAATGATATGATTTCGAAATAATAGCTCGTAAAACAGATGGTCGTTGGGGTAGTAAAGTACTCAAGTGGCGACCGCACAACGGAAGACATAGAACTTAACTTAACTGTAGCTTACTCATATTTGTCTACTTTTTTTTTTGGTGTTATTTGTACCTTTTTGTTATTTTTATTTTGTCTGTGTGTATTTTTGTCGAATAAATGTTATCTTATCTTATCTTATCTTATCTTATCTTATCTTATCTTATCTTATCTTATCTTATCTTATCTTATCGTATCTTATCTTATCGTATCTTATCTTATCTTATCTTATCTTATCTTATCTTATCTTATCTTATCTTATCTTATCTTATCTTATCTTATCTTATCTTATCTTATCTTATCTTATCTTATCTTATCTTATCTTATCTTATCTTATCTTATCTTATCTTATCTTATCTTATCTTATCTTATCTTATCTTATCTTATCTTATCTTATCTTATCTTATCTTATCTTATCTTATCTTATCTTATCTTATCTTATCTTATCTTATCTTATCTTATCTTATCTTATCTTATCTTATCTTATCTTATCTTATCTTATCTTATCTTATCTTATCTTATCTTATCTTATCTTATTTATCTTATCTTATCTTATCTTATCTTATCTTATCTTATCTTATCTTATCTTATCTTATCTTATCTTATCTTATCTTATCTTATCTTATCTTATCTTATCTTATCTTATCTTATCTTATCTTATCTTATCTTATCTTATCTTATCTTATCTTATCTTATCTTATCTTATCTTATCTTATCTTATCTTATCTTATCTTATCTTATCTTATCTTATCTTATCTTATCTTATCTTATCTTATCTTATCTTATCTTATCTTATCTTATCTTATCTTATCTTATCTTATCTTAACTTGTGAAAGTCGCGGGGAGCCGACGATGGATGCGAGCAGCGCGCGACCAATCACTGTGGAAATCCTTAGTGGAGGCCTTTGTCTAGCAGTGGACGTCCTTCGGCTAAAATGATGATGACTCAATAATACCACAGATAATCATCATCATCATCATATCAGCTACAAATCGTCCACTGCTGGACAAAGGCCTCCCCCAAGGATTTCCACGACGACTGGTCCTGCGCTGCCTGCATCCATCGGCTTCCCGTGATCTTCACCAGGTCATCGGTCCACCGCGACAGACCACCACAGATAAGGTTAAGGTTTTATTTTGCTCATTTGAGAACGCTAAGTAGCTAGTTATCTTCCAAAAACCTTCAGCGGAAACTGAGAAACTATATAAATATTATTACAAGCTTTTATTAAGTTTCACCTGTCCCGATGTTTGTCATCAAATCTTGCAAATTAAATTTGATCCACTTCCCGGTTACAGATTGAGCTGAAATTTTGCGTACATGTGTAAATCACGTGCTAATGCAATATTATGATGACATGGTGCTGATCTGATGATGGAGCTGGAAGGTGGCCGTATATGAACTTCGCAATAAAACGACACAACCCCATCGAGTTTGGGCTCGTTTAATTCGTATTGACGACTACTTTTATCCTAAAAAGCTTGTACTTAAGAGCTTTTAAGTTTTTTCGAAAATTATTTAATATTTCTTTTGAATATACACGTTAAAATATCGACTTCCATTGCAACAACTTAGTACATTTTTGCATTATTATTTTTGGTTTTTGTTAATTTTCTAATAAATTCCTATACCGATTTTGATAAAATTTATATGGGACCACATGGGAAGCACTAGCTTTAAAAAAAAGAATCATAAAAATCAGGTTAACCCAGTCAAAACTTCTGAGATAAAAAAAAACATACAGTTGCATTGAGAACCTCCTCCTTTTTGGAAGTCGGTTGAAAAATATGACATTACTTTGAAAGCGGACTTTTGTCAAAATACTGTACAACAGAGCTGCGAGCCAGTGATTCGTCCAGCTGGGGACTTTTCTCGATTGTCGGCGAGCACCGAGCGTAAACTAATGATAACACCTCAAAATAACAATAATATAACAATAAATATGAATTATTCAATGTCGAGTGTAGTCTAGGAGCGTCGGTGGCGTAACGGTTAGGGCCGCTATCTTCTGTCCGGGGGGCCGTGGTTCGAATCCTTCCACGTAACAATGTGTTTTCGAATTTCGATTTCAATAGTACGTTTATCCGACGCTCTTACGGTGAAGGAAACCTGCACACGCCTGCGAAGAAACTCGAAGGTTGTGTGTGAAGTCGACTAAGGCCCGATCGTCCTTATTCAGGGTAGGCGCGAGCCCCTCGGTGGGGATGTACATGAGCTGATACAACATAGTTGTAGTGATTCTGTGATCCACTTCGATTACTTTGGTTCTCTTATGGACCTTTGCACTTCTAATTCTATAACATAGGAAAATTTATGCATAGCAAGCTCAATTACCGTTTGGATGACCTTGAGCCTTCTTATGTGACCCATAGTAAACGACCTTGTATCAGTTCCGATTGTCATCCATCACTGGAAATAGACACTGGTCTCATACCTATCAGTCTTGAGACACAGAAGGGCAATGGGTTAGGCACGTAGCTCGTAGAACAGCTCTCAAGTGGCGACCGCGCACCGGAAGGTGTAGCGAAGGAAGGCTTCCCATTCGTAGGTGACCTGGTGAAAGTCACAGGAAGTCATTGGATGCGGGCAGCGTAGGTCCGGTCGTTGTGGATATTCTTGGGGATCTCTATGTTCAGCAGTGGACGTCTTTCGGCTGATATGATAATTATAATAGTTGTCAAGTCATGATCAAGTCATGCTAACATTGGATCCCTTCAAAAAAGCTTGTCAAAAGAAGCAAAAGGTTAAGAAATATTTTAAAACATTTTATTGTATGACAGGTACACTTTGATTATTTATTCTCTAGGTATAAGGCGGCAGCGCAGATGCGTCGAAAAAAATACCGGACAACGTTTGTCCGATAATCCACGCACACCGAGGAAAATACTATGACAGGTGCGGTGGTTAATGTCACGCACACAAACATAAAAAAGCTGGCCCGTTTTAATCGCAGTGATTACAGGGTGACTCTCTATCTTAAAAGTAAATAATAAAAGCAGGTCGATTTTTCCAGACATGTGAGATATTTTAGGTCTTGATAAGTGTTGTCGATGACAAAAATTTGAGAAAAAAAATCTACTTTTTGTGTACAAAAATCTATTTTTCGGACAATCACCGTCGCTCGAAAGTAAAAGTTGTAGTTTATGTTAAGTTTGTATATCGCGTTGATGTCTTCTCTATAAAACAATTAGTTGTTTGCTACATAGACTTGGAATCTGCTATCCTAGTAGTTTGCTACGATTTCTTGTAATGCTAGGGGAAAGCAGAAAGCTGTGTTTTGTGACAAAAGTATACCACACTGATAGCAAAGTATATTATTATTAACATACAGTATGGACACTCCCTGCCGCTCTCTAGATTGCGACCTCACCCCCTCGTCACCCAGATTGGTTACAGTTTGGTTGTCGAACGTATTTTCAAATGTCATTTCTGGCCCGTTATATGAAGTGTCCAGGGTGTGCTGATAGTAGGGATCAAAATTAGCAATTTAACCAGTAAGTTTCATCCCTTAGGAACACAGATGGCGCCACTTAAATTTTTTAAACAATTCTACACTCTAAACGGCCGCACCGATTTCAACAGTTTTTATATCAGACGACAAGTATGTTTTATCTCTATTAATAATGTCTTTAAAACAAGTGGAAAACAATTCTTACTAATATTAGAAATGTGAAATTGATCTTTTGTTTTTTTGTCCTTTGTTCACGTCGCAACGGAGCAACGGATCAACGTGATATTTTACAGAGAGAAGTTTGAATTTTATGAGGTTGAAAGTGACATATACTACTTCTTATCCTGAGAATAAAATAGTACGACACAGTTCTTGGAGAAAGTGAAAAAAATCTTTTTTGATGACAATTTTCACTTCACGTGATTTTTGGCACAGAGATAGTTAAAGGGGTAGGAGAAAGACATATAAGTAGCATAATCTTAGTAGCCGAGAGATCTGGAGAAAACTCACTTCCACGCTCGCGCACGTCACAACAGAGCATCGAATTGACAATATTTAAAAAAAATTGTAGGGGGTGGGAATTGACATAGACTACTAACTAATTAGGATAGTTCGACATAGTTTCCGAGGTATCTGGAAAAAACTTATTTCTACTTTCGATAGTTTTTAACACGCTTATATTAGCTTCACCTGGATGTATCATATGTATGTTTGTAGCCGACTCCTTTGCACTCGATTTTGACTCACTTTAAACGAACAGATTTAATTCAACCTTTGTACATTTATCAAGAACCAGTGACAATACAATAATTTCATAAGTTTATCTCATTATCCTGAAATGAAAATTTAAAAATAAATACAGTTTAAAAAAAACTTAAAAACACGCTTTTAAAGCACATCAAACTAAAAAGTGAAAAATAATTCTTAATATAAGCTGAAAACAATAATGAACTAAAAATATTAGTATTATTGTGAAAAAAGCGTGGGTTACTCGATATACGAAAAATATGACACAAAGCGCCCCACGCTTTTTTCAAAATAATTAATATTTATTGTTTTAAGCTTATATAATTAATTATTTTTCACTTTTTAGTTTGATGTGCTTTAAAAACTTGTTTTTTAGTTTTTTCAAACTATTTATTTAGTTGAATAACATGACGTTAAAAATTGTAAGTACATGAGAGGGAATGATAGAGGCCATATAAAAGAGCGCATGTACCTGTCGCTTCAGGCAATGACTCTTTTCAGTTAAACAGAGCCCCTTCACCTTGGCTCCAACTTTCCGAAATTAATTTATGCAGACACCTCACCACCCTGAGCTTCTTGACGTTAAATAACACCTTATCAGTCGATATAATGAATACAGAAAAGAAATGGCCACGGAAAGTGCAATCACTTTCGGCACAAGTGAAGGAAGGGAGTCTGCCTGCTGCGACTGCGGCGTGGAAGACCACACGATGGAACATATTATCATCGAGCGTTGCCCGCTGCGGCGATACCACGGCCCCGCTGAAGACCTCTTCGACCTCAGTCCTGATGCATATACATACACGGCTGTGTGGCCTGAACATTGACATTTGAGAATTACCTGTTCGACAAATCGCCATACGATTAAATAAATAAATGAGTCCAGGGCGGAAGCTGCTGCAATGAAGCTGGACATACTCTCTAAGGTGAGGCAGTACTTCACACACACAGGCAGCTTCCCACGTTATGTCAAGCACAGGTCCATTCATGTATATACTTATATAGATAATTATAGAAATAGTAGACTTTTATGATATTTTTTTGTTACCCATAAGTTTAAGTAGATTAGTATTTCATAATTACGTATATATTACACACTAGCTGTTTCCCGCGGCTTCACCCGCGTGGACAACGTTTCTATGACTTTTCGAAGGTGCGCAGTGCGCGAGACGGAAGCGGCTCCCGAGCATGGAAAAAAGTAGCATATGTCCTAATCTGTCTACCTACCAAATTTCAGCTAGATCCGTTCAGTAGTTTTTTTTTATTCATAATTGGTAAACCCTTGACAACATCTCACCTGGTGGTAAGTGACGATGTTGCCGAAGATGGAAGCGGGCTTACCAAGATTCCCCAACGCAATGGGGAAACTGGCTATCTTATCTTCATGCCGGAACACACCAATGATATCAACATTGATATTTGGCGGCAAGACTTAGATAAGATGGTGGTAGCTAGCCAGGCGGGCTTAGAAAATGCCCTACCACCAACCAAACCGAGTCTTACAATTGACCCCGCCGGGAATCGAACCCGCGACCTCCTGTGTAAAGCCAGTGAACTTTGCCTCTGAGCTACGGAGGCGGTTAGTTTTTGCGTGACAGAGTAGGTAACAAACATACATCCATACATTCTTACAAACTTTCACGTTTATAATATTATTAGTCACCTGTTACTGTACAACACAGGTTTCCCTAGTGTGGGTAGCAGCATCACCTTACGTAAACGACTGGCCTATTGTAATGTACCCTCATTTTTATTTATTAACTAGCTGTCCCGGCGAACTTCGTAGCACCTACACTACCCTACCCTACCCTTCCCTACACTACACTACCCTACCCTACCCTACCCTACACTACACTACACTACACTAAACTACAATACCCTACCCTACCCTACACTACCCTACCCTACCCTACACTACACTACACTTAACTACACTACACTACCCCAAATAAGAACCTTCTCCTGACAATAACGCACTTGGCAAAACAAAGAATTAGCGAAATAGGTCCAGCCGTTCACGCGTGATGCCGTGACCAAGGGGAATAGGGATTAATTTTTATATATATACTAGCTGTCCCGGCGAACTACGTACCGCCTTACATTACAGTACACTGCCCTACCCTACCCTTCACTACACTACACTACCCTACCCTACACTACACTACCCTACACTACCCTACCCTACACTACCCTACCCTACACTACTTTACCCTACCCAACACTACTCTACACTACTCTACACTACTCTACACTACTCTACACTACTCTACACTACTCTACACTACACTACCCTACCCTACACTACCCTACCCTACACTACCCTACCCTACATACACTACACTACACTACCCTACAGTACCCTACACTACACTACCCTACCCTACCCTACACTACCCTACACTACCCTACCCTACACTACCCCACCCTACCCTACCCTACCCCACCCTACCCTACCCTACCCTACCCTACCCTACACTACCCTACCCTACATAAGAACCTTCTCCTGACAATAACGAACTCGACAAAAAAAGAATTAGTGAAATCGGTCCAGCCGTTCTCGAGTTATGCGCTTACCAACACATTTTGCGATTCATTTTTATATATTAGATAGATTGCGAGGAGTATATTAGAAGTATCTTTTAACCACCTTTAAACTATTTAAATATCAACTATTATACATTATAAAGTTTTAATTTTTAGATTAAAAATAGTATCTTAAATAATTAGTAGGTATTCAAAAATGTAACTCCTAGTTTCAGCGTTGTTCAAACTATGTCCCTTGTAGTAATGACACATTCAAAAATTTTAATGTCTAATTTTAACTTCTCGTCTCGTATTGTTTTCATGTCTTCATGACATTATTATATATTAATTAAATTATGACATTATTATATATTAAATATTAATTAATATATTTATTATTATCAAACGACCTGGTGAAGATCGCGGGAAGCCGATGGATGCGGGCAGTGCAGGACCGGTCGTTGTGGAAATCCTTGGGGGAGGCCTTTGTCCAGCAGTGGAAGATTTTTGGCTGATATGATGATGATGATTATTAATAACCATTATATATATATATCTCAGCTCACATACGTCCCCACCGAGATGGATGTATTTTTAATATTTTTCACAAATGTAATTTTTTATATGACAGTTTTTATGAGCATCAGAAAGTATGTAGGTATGCATATATTTTGAATAAATATTTGGAATTGAATTGAAAAACTTACACACAAATTTTAGCTGTTTTCATAACCCTAAAAATCATTTTCAGCTAGTATTCATAATTTAAAAACACAATATGCTTAAATATGAAATTGTACTAAATAAATTGTAATTCACGTAGATGTATTTTTTACTAAACTATCTAGAAACGTTTCAATCACCTTAAAACTACGAAAAAAACTTCTGAGTGATCAACAAAACAAAATAAGCTAACTCAGATAAAAACAAGCGACTGATCAGCGAACAAAAAAATTAAATTATTTATTTTCCATAGCGTCATGCAGCCCTTTACGCGGTCCGGGACGTGTCTCGTGAAAAATGCGAATTTTCGAAGATGCCCACCCATTCAGAAAGTCATTGTTGTGGCGATAAGGCTCGCCTGCGGACACCACTCCACGCCACTCAGTCTGAGAGAGCTATGAAATTATTATTGCCGCGTCAAAAAATCGGGAAATGATTCCTTTGTAGTTATTAGCTGATTGGAAAGATAAATTATCTGTCGGTTATACAGGGTGTCCAGTGGCAGAATTAGGATTTTATATTTAAATAAAATATAAACTGCATGTAGCATAATTTTGTTAAATTAAGTTTTACAACAAACATAAATGCGGATTTTATCTATTTAAAATTATTTCGTCAAAATGTTGACCGTCACGTCGCCTGCACTTTTGTAATCTGACTTTAGGATTCCCAGCAAATCTTGTAATATGACTTCAGCATTCCCAGCAAATCCTGTAATCTGGCTTAAGCATTCCCAGCAAATCTTTTAATCTGACTTCAGCATTCCCAGCAAATCGCTGGAGAATTGTGCCAAGATGGTCGCTGTATTTGTTTCGTGAACTTTACTCTCGAGGTACTCCTGCAGAAAAAAATCTTTGAGGTGTGATCCGGCGACCTTGGTGGCCAGGGGATATCACCGAAGCGGCTAATACATTTGTTCGGGAAGAAACCGCGAAGAAGCGTCATGATCTCTCTAGCACTATGAGGCGTGGCGCCATCTTGCTGAAACCAAGTGTACGTACTGAATGCAGGATTTGCATTCAATGTTGATACAAAATAATTGTTGAGCATGCGTCGATAAGCAACACCGTCCACAGCAATTGGTTGCCCTTGAAGATTTACACAAAAAATAGGGTTTTTGGCAAACTGCCTGAGACGATTTGAATGTTTTGTTCTGTTCTTGACGACCGCTGGGCCCTGGTTGTGGGTTGTTTGCTCTTGAACTTGTTGCCCGAAAACACTACACCCACGATCGAATGATCGGAAATCAAATCTTCACTTAGGCGTCACGTAAATATCGGATATTGTAACGTGAAGAAAATCTTCGACGAATAATCGCACAAGAATCATTGGCTCTTGTAACCCGCACGAATGACGAATCTAACGCGACCCCTTACCCGCTCCTCCGCCGAACGATTTAAAAAAATCTAAATTCAAATCCTAATCACACCCCAGAAACTGCATACAACAACGGTCGTGAAACAGTCTAAAAATAAATGACGGAGCAAACGAAATCACGGCGAAATCCTATACATTTGAGAACCAATACCGTATGTTAGTACTTATATGTATACGTTGTCCTAAGTATATTGTTATTTAAAACACGAGAAAGCTGTTTTTCGATAAAGTAAACAATACTGGAAGAGTAGGAATATAGTTTTAGTTTTAGTGAGAACGATTAAGGAATTGTTTATATGGATTTAATTTAAACATAAAGCCTGCTCTTGAATGGCTGGTAAAGATAAATAATATATAATAATATAATAATAATTCCGCCAAAAAAATGCCATAAAAATGCTGATGCGGGGTTTAAGTGGACTGTATAATTTTATTTTGAGCTGGCTGGCACCTACCTCCAAGAATCTTAGGCAACCTTGAGAATGGAAAGATATATTAAGGAATTGGAAAGGAGCTTACCACACCACGTTGCTTCCAGGCCAGGGCATCCAAGACGACGCAGCAAGGCTTGTACAGGCGCGGAGCACATCCAATCCACTTTTAGGTTAATAGTTTTTTTTGTTCACTAGTACAGCTGTATATTATTATAAATGCACACACAATTTAAGCGTTCAAATGCAAAAGAAAATGGCGGAGTATGCCTTGATGCGAAGCGGGCAAGCAGAATCGTAGCGTCTATTTAGCGCGGCGGCGCGGCGTTGTTGAGCATTTATATAATAACTAGCTGTTTCCCGCGGCTTCACCCGCGTGGACCACGTTTCTATGACTTTTCGAGGGTGCGCAGTGCGCAAGCCGCAAGCGGCTCGCGAGCGTAGTAAAAAGTAGCCTATGTCTTATTCCAGGTCCTAATCTGTCTACCTACCAAATTTCAGCCAAACCCGTTCAGTAGTTTTTGCGGGAAAGCGTAACAGACAGACAGAGTTACTTTCGCATTTATAATATTAGTAGGGATTTTAAAAAAATATTCAGTGCTTTTCAACATTTAATTGGTTATATCGAAGTCTCCTAACAGATGGAAAAACTGTAAAATAGAAAAACAGAGCAGAGTTGCTTGACGACATTTTCACAGAAGAAAAAAACAGTCTGTTTTAAAATAATTATTATTTTATTTACTTATTTTAGGAAGACTAACAGCTAAATAGTAAAGATAGTATAGCCTATACATAAATTAGTCTTATAAATCAATCCTCGCCGATAGGAGCAATAAGGGGATAAAATTATAAGTAAGCGCCTTATAAATGTAAATAATATAGGCACTAGAAATAAAATGGCATGCTCATTTCTTCCGATAGGTGTGTTACCTCAAGGTCACATCACGATTCCTATCCGCGCATCCATACGCATATATTTAAACGTAGAGCAAAACTGTGGTTTATTCCCAATCATTCACAAACGCTTGTTCATTAACTCCTTAAAAAGTGCATATCATTATCATCATCATATCAGCCGAAAAACGTCCGCTGCTGGACAAAGGCCTCCCCCAAGGATTTCCATGAAGACCGGTCCTGCGTTGCCCGCATCCATCGGCTTTCCGCGATCTTCACCAGGTCATCGGTCCACCGCGTGGGAGGCCTGCCTACGCTACGTTTTCCGGTGCGAGGTTGCCACTCGAGAACTTTACTACCACAGCGGCCCACTACCCGTTGTACGAGCTATGTGCCCTGCCCACTGCCACTTCAGTTTAGCGATTCTGTGAGCTATGTCGGTTAATTTATTTCTCCTGCGGATCTCCTCGTTTCTGATTGGATCACGCAGAGAAACTCCGAGCATAGCACGCTTCATTGCCCTTTGGATGACCTTGAGCCTTCTTATGGGGCCCATAGTAAGCGACCATGTCTCAGTTCCGTAAGTCATCACTGGCATCACACACTGGTCAGAGACCTTAGTCTTGAGACACTACGGTATTTGGGACTAGTGCCTATATTATTTATGGTAAGCACCTAGAACTACTTACATAAAGTCTCAATAGATTGTAATATATGACAAACTCGTTACAAAATTCAATTTGCGGCCTTAATTACGGAGAATGGTGGGAAAGTTGATAAAATCATGTCGTAGATACAACTCGTGTAAAGCTAGTCACCCAACCTCCTTTACTATTGCGATTGGTTGTGATGTCAATCGTTGGTGCTAGTCAGAGATATGCTATTAATGGGAAGGTAGATAGGTTACATGCCTCTTAAAAGTGAAGCAAATATAAATATATGCCAATTGGCATCTCTTTTCTTAGGAGCATTCGGTGAAACGGAAGCGAACTACCTATTATTTTGTGTGTGTTCGATTTTTAAATGTTGTTTGTTAGAGCATAACTAATAAATAGGTCACATTCGTCTTAAGGCGGTAATATTACAGATTTTCGTTATTTTTGACGTCAATTACTCCTAAACGATAGAAAACCCAAAATTTAAGAAAAATACCCTGATGATGTTCCTTAAAGTCAAAAGCTATTTGAAACACGATTGAGCAGTTTTGGCTCGATAGAAAAAAAACCCAAATATAGGTCTACACCGTTCCTTTCAACTCTAGTTGTGACTAATATTTTGAAATATAAATTTAAAAAATATACAACAATATTTGTTATGATAATACAAAGTAAGTAATGTTATTATTTTTTATACTTTCATTGTAGTTATTGATTCAAATGAAAAACCATTGGAAAAATGAAAAAGTGTGGTTATTTTCTTTACTCTTTACACGTAAAGAAAAAGACAGAGACAACTGTTCCAATCAATACCTTCTTAATAATTGTGTGTGTAAATGGGTTCGATTTTTAAATGTTGTTTGTTAGAGCATAACCCATCTATGGTAACAAATCTCTGGTGCTAGTCATGAAATCGATCATTTTTTTTATTTGGGAAAGCGACATAACTGTATCTCTGATTGTTATCAGAAGACAAATAATATCTTTGTTTCACGTCGAAAATTTACGTGTATTCTGTTAAAGAAGCTATCTTTTAAAGTGAAGATACTCGCTGCCCGCGGGGTCATCATCATCTGCCGAAGGACTTCCACTGCTGGACATAGACCTCCCCCTCAAGACTTCCATGAAGACCTGTTCTGCGCTGCCCGCATCTAGCGGGGTCATGTATCATCGGTTTGTTAGTGTTAGGCGCATATCAATTCCTGGAAGAAAGAGGGTTACGCCGCTGATGTCTACAATAGACGTAAGGATCGTCTCGTTACCTACTATGGGACATGGCGCCACAGATTTGAGGGTATAAACAAGCAGCCCCATCAGGCTGCGCCTCAATTGAAAGGCTAATGAAATCCCAATAAAATATTAAAAACTACAATTATTTTTTAAAAATCCAACTGGCACATTGAAGTGTGTGTTTAGACTAATCAACTATGCAAATTTTGAGATACTCAATGGGTCTGGTTTTAAAAGAGGTTTTATAATAAAAAAAAATCTGAGAAAGTTAACGAATTGTGTTTCTGCAACTGATAAAATGAAGTCATTGAAATGAAGAATCAGGTTACAAAATATCACTTTCATATGCTTTATAATTGGTGAGAAAAATTGAGATGCCTGCAACCAAAGTTTCCAATGCGTCGCCATAAGTGCGACAACCTGCACTATACGTGAAGTCCTGCACTTCATGCAACGGACCAGAAATGCCATTTCAAAAAAGGAATAACGGAAAAAACAAAATAGCGGCGAAATCCTATACTTTCGACAACCAAACTGTAACCAATCTGTATCAATCTGGGTGACGAGGGGGTGAGGTCGCAATCTACAGAGCGACAGGGAGTGTCCATACTGTATGTTAGTACTAATATATATACTTTGCCCGTGTGAAGAGAGTAATATAACACTTTAGTATATTCCGTTGAACTCGCTATCGCCACCCCTTACATCCGTATATTAATTGACTTTCGACTCCGTGTGTTTCGGCATTCAGCATTCGGCCAGTCATCGTCCTAGTTTTGTATTTTTGGCGCCCGCCACATTCGGCCTCTGCCAGCCTATCCTCTAACAGCCCTCTATTTTTTTACATGCCAGATCAATTATGATTTCAAATTGGTTTGATGAATCTGAATAAAATCCCATTGCTTTGTTTAATTGCCTTGTTGGCCGTTTGAAAAATGGTCCAATCAACACAACAAACGCTTTGTGTAGCTAACAGACAATAACGCTACTTCTATACAAAAGTTGTTATACAATAACGAAATGGAAGTAAGATGCAAAAAAGTTTCGAAAGGAAATTGCAGGCGGTTGCACGCAACAGCTTATTAAATTTCGTTTAATTAGACATTAAATAAGTTGCAAAATCTAATTGGACATGCGTTTCGACCATGCGTGTACGCAGGAGGCGACGCAACCGTAAAAATATTCCATTGCAATGCAAATGAAGGCTAAAAAATTACACGAAATTGTAATTTTCGTTTTCGAATTCGCGATGCGATCTGTGTAATTGTCGCGTATCTGTTTTATCTGTAGCAAAAAACTAGAGTGGCATCCCTTTTCCACGGAAACCGGGCGATAGTGAATATATCAGTTTGGTAGGTCAGTATAATGATTGTGATGGATGAGCTAATTGTGGCAAAGAATCCAGTGCTAAGAGGCCTGCCTTGTATCCGATATGTGACTTCGTCACGCAATACTTAGGTCAAAGTTTAGGTCCGTGATGTGAGTTATATTATAATAATTATATTTTTTTTATCTTCAATTGGTTAGCCCTTGGCATCATCTCACCTTATGGTAAGTGACGATGATGCCGAAGATGGAAACGGGCTTACCAGGATTCTCCAACGCAATGGGGAACTGGCTATCTTATCTTCAAGACGTAACATATCAATGCTGTTAACATTGATGTTTAGCGGCAAGACTTAAATAAGATGGTGGTAGCTAGCCAGGCGGGCTTAGAAAATCCCTCAGACCAACCAAACCGAGCCTTAGACTCAGCCGGGAGCCGAACCTCCTGATGTGAAGCTGATAGGACTTAACCGTTATACCACAGAGGAGGTAATTTCATGTATAACGTCTCAGACTTCCAGAAATCTGCCACTCTTTGGTTATATCAGGTCTTCTAAGGATAGGCTAGAGAAAAACAACTTCTTTATATGATTATTAGCAATGGGAAGTTACTCAAGATATTTGTACACTTAACAATTTCTCAGCAAAAACGAGTTATAATGCTTTCATATGGATTCTTAACTACGATAGCCACACTGGCAATACATATCGACACTTTACAGATATGCCACAAAATAGTATACTATTACTACATTAATCCTTGTGTGCAAAAAAGTGTTTATACATACATAAAAATTTTGGATTCTTTAATAACATAAATGATAAGTTAGAGGTGAGAGGCATGGAACGTCGATACTTTCAAACCCTGTTGTGTTATGTCGACTGCATCAAAAATAAATTATGTAATGTTATTCCCTAAATTCATTGAAATTTCAATGAATCTTACTATTTTTTTTGAAATGAAATGAAATGAAATGTTTATTTCGCTTTAAACATGGTAATATAAGATGTTAGGTTCTTACTTAGGTTTGAACTGCGTATTTATTTTTAAATTAAAAAAAAAACATAAAATTGGCACATCAATGACGCTGAACAACTATGACGTCACGCGTCCCTTTTTCACACATATTTAGAATAAAAAAATGTTTTTGACAAATGAAAAAAAGAAAAAGTAACTCAAATGACAAGTAGTCAACTAGCCTATTCCCTTTTACCTATAACACAATTCATTTTTAGGGTACCGTAATCAACAAGGAAACTTTATAGGTTGGTTACGCCATGTCTATTCGCGGCTTAGAAAACTGTAATTTGGCATTCATATTTTGAAGTACTTTTATTCTCTCTAACACCTGTAAAACTCATGGATGCAATAAATGATTGAGTATTGCGTATGAATCACGTCAAAAAAGTGATAAAATAACTTAAAAAATATTTTATATTATATGTAGAGGGGTTGTTTTTTTTTGTTGACCTAATCCTTATCTTTGAATAGGTCTTTTAAAACTACTGAGGGTTTTCTAAAACCATATAAACCATTTTAAACGAAAACTATCACGGCTAAGTAGACGTTCTTAGTTTCGGAATAATAGGCAAAGACATGCAGTTGAATTTGTAAAAAGTTCATAGATTTTCTATACAAAATGTCCTATTACCAACTGCAAAAACATTTTTGGTTTTTTATTGATTTTTTTAAAAAGGCTACGGAAAACTACTTAGCGCGAGTTCGACTCACACTTGACCGGTTTTTAGGTAACAATATACTGAAAACACTTTATTTTAAAACACCTAGGTTTAGGTTTAGGTTTTTCAGTCCTGGACTTCATTTCTACACCAATATTATTGACCAAAAAATATGTATTCAACCGCCTCTGTGGCGCAATGGTTAGTCAATTACCTTCACATCAGGAGGTCATAGTTTTGGTTCCCGGAGGAGTCTTATTTTCTAAGCCCGCATGGCAAGCTACCTCCATCATTACTAAGTCTTGCAGTCAAAACATCAATATTAACACCATTTTCTTTTTTTTTATTCTCAATTGGTAAGCCCTTCGCATTATCTCACCTGATGGTAAGTGACCATTAATGTGTTCCTGTTGAAGATAAGATAGCCAGTTCTCCAATTGCATTGGGGAATCTTGGTAAGCTCGCTTCCATTTTCGGCTTCATCATCACTTACCATCAGGTGAAATGATGACAACTTGGCACACATACACACATTGTTGGCATTGCCAAGGAGGATGAAAAAGGCTATACTGATCAGCAGTCCATGTCACTTTCCATCTCTGAGCAAAAAATCACAACAAACCGTTACTCCATTGCGATGTTAAAAAATCTGCCATAAAAAGTATTTTTTTAAGTTTTCTCATTGTAGGGACACAGTAGTGTCAGCACTTTTTGTAGCAAGGCGAAGCTCGCCCGTTTTACATACAGAGCCGGCAGTTGCCTCCCGTCCGCGCTCCAGTTAACCGGTGATCAGTACTCTAATTTGTATAACTAGTACCTATCTAGTAGAATTAAAATATACATTTTATTGTGTAATAATACAAGGTAAAACGTTCATATCTTGTTTCACTGAACACCCTCCTCTGACCGATAGTAAAGTAGATCAAGACATTGGATTTACCTCCGTACCGACAGTTTATTTATACCTATGAACAGTGGACAAATATTATATCGTACGGACAGTGGTGACCCCGACGTGCATTAGACTATGCTATTTTCACGGGATAAAAAGTAGTCCATGTCCTTCCCCGTGACACAGACTACCTCCATGCTGAATTCCGTCAAGATTGGTTTAGGTGTTGAAGCGTGAAAAGATGACAAACAAACAAACACTTTTTCACATTTATAATATTAGTAAGAAGTATTTATTTTATTTATTTTTTTAGGCTGCAGACTACTTATTTGTAGGTATTTTCGATTTAAGGCTTTTCACTCCTTGGAAACCAGGTTAAACGTATAGTAATGACACAGTATTACGATATGGCTTACAGTAGCGCAACCCCTTTGATGTCGCACGATGTGCCACCGTCGTAGGTACTAGCCCATACTAGCCTGTAGTCATCCAGGCAAACTCGCGGAGTTTGCCTGGCTGTGCCTCGCCGCCCGCTGCCCTGCAAGTACCTTTCCGTTGTTCTGCGTAAGCACATTCGTTGCGCTACTGTAAGCCGCTATATTGTAATACTGTGGTATTGGCAGTATAAAGCATAAATCGAACTATAACGAATATCACTTAAAAAAATATGAACGAGTTTAGCACGACCAGCATACAGCAACTCAAATTAGAGTAAACTTTAAAAAAAATTAACATACTTTGAGATAATTAAAACTATACAATGATTGAATATTATTATTACTCAATACTTCAAGTTTCAAAGAATTTTTAATGAGCGTTTTTCTTGTTTTGGTTATCTACCACGCCAAAGGATGGCAACACGGTCGTTCTTTGATTCGCGTTCCTATTTGCGCACGGTCTTTTTTGCCATTTGTATTTAGTTTTATCCCGCGCAAACAAAGAAACTTAACTAACATAACTTAACTTACTTATATAACTTAATTGAGTAAAATCAACATAGAAAACTTATATTTCTTTTTACGAGCTGATGAACTTGTTAACACACACAAGAAAGAAAAGCATTCACAAAATCACGAACGAAACGTAATCAAACAAACGTCACAATAGACATGTCATCCAAAACTATGTGTTGCCAAGTGTAAAACCGAAAACCACCTTAAAATAAATTTCATCTCTAAAAAAGTAAGATTTTCTCAATTTACTTTGTATTCACTTTTTTCTGCAAAAAGTACTGTCATATAATTGTTTTCTCAGATGTTTTTTCTACCTAGGTCAAGAAAAAGTGTTTGTTTTACATATGGTATAAAATTAAAGTTCGACAATAGCGACATCTAGTAAGCATCGTAGAACCTGCGAGAAAAATAGCCATTTCATCATCATCATATTAGCCGAAGGACGTCCACTGCTGGATATCCACGAGGACCGGTTCTGCGCTACCCGCATCCAGCGGCTTCCCGCGACCTCCACCAGGTCATCGGTCCACCGAGTTTTCCGGTGCGCTATTTATTGAAATTACAGCGTTAAATCTACAGTAATCAAACTTTAGAAAATACTTATGCCAATAAATTTCAAGTTTTTAATTATTATTATTATTATTTTTTTAGCACAATTGGTAAACCCTTGACAACATCTCACCTGGTGGTAAGTGACGATGTTGCCGAAGATGGAAGCGGTCTTACCAAGATTCCCCAACATAATTACTCAAATCTATCTATTTATTGTATACTAGCTTTTGCCCGCGGCTTCGCTCGCGTGGAAATCGTTTTTATGACTGCCTTTGAGGGTAAGTAGTGCGCGAGCCGAGAGTAGACATGAGTGTCCTTTATGTCACTTCCCACCGCTCAACCATTTCTATACAAAAAATCACTTCAATCATTTCATTGCTTCGTTGGGATGCCGACGTGCGTGAACGTGGAGATGAGTTTCCCCAGATCCCTCGGGAGTCGGGAACTTATGTCGGGATATACTAATAAGTAAATTCTTTAATTTTATGTTCGTCCTCCTCAACCATTTCTGTGCAAAAAATCACAACAATCCATTGTTCCGTTGCGATGTTAAAGTAATTAAGCAAAAAAAGAGTATTTTTTTCAGTTCCCTCAGGAATTGTATCGGTCTGTGCTATTTTCACGGGATAAAAAGTTGTCTATGTCCTTCCCAGTGACACAGGCTACCTGCATTCCAAATTTCATCCAAGATTAGTCAAGGTGTTGAAACGTGAAAAGGGAACAAACAAATACATTTTCACGTTTATAATATTACTAGCTTTTGTCCGCGGCTTCGCCCGCGTGGACATCGTTTTTATAACTGTCTTAGAGGGTGCGCGAGGCGGCTCGCGAGCGTGGACGTGAATTTTCTCCAGATCCCTCGGGAACTATGTGAGGATGTGCTTATTAGTAAATCATGTCATTTTCCACCCCCTCATTCATCTCTGTGAAAAAAAAACACAATCCATTGTTCCGTTGCGATGTTAAAGAAATTAACCAAAAACAGTATATTTTCAGTTCCCTCAGGAACTGCATCGGGCTAAGCTATTTTCACGGGATAAAAAGTAGCCTAATGTCCTTCCTCGTGACACAGGCTACCTGCATGCCAAATTTCACTAAGATTTGTGAAAAGTGAAAAGGTAACAAACAAACACATTTTCACATTTATAATATATGAAAGAATAGTAAGGATGCTACAAGGTCAGAAATACGCGCAGGTTTTGACACGAATACATTTACTGTCTTTTTAAGAGTCAACTGAAAAGTAATGAGTGACATCCTATTAATTAATGTCGTAAATTGCATATCGCGTTTAGTATGTCATTGTCACAAAAAAAATCTAGATGTCTTGACGTTTATTGAATTACCTGTACATATTTAATTAAGAAGGCAGTGGCAAATGTATGATCGGTTTTTAAATAAAAAAATAGGACTTATCTACCCACTTTTTTATTATGGATTCGTACCAGATAATGGTACCCTATAACTAAACCTCCATCTGTCGGTCCGTCCGTCTGTCTGACCTTTAAAGGGATATCTTGAACCATAATAGGTAGATGGCTTAAATTTTCACAGAATATGTGTTAGATTTACTAAAAAATATACAAAATTTATAAAAAAAAAATAGAAATACAAGGGGTTCTCATACACGCAACGTGTTTCTTGAGGTTTTTCTTTTGTTCTATAATGAAAACTTTAATACACACAAGCTTAAGACTTGGTTTGATTGTAGTATTTATATAGGTCAAAGTAAAACTACAAATAATTTTCGAAAAACCCAAAATCTTTTAGATACTTACAAGCTTTTATTTATTGAAAATAGTTTTTATGCCAAAAAGCCAATTGCTCAGCGTGCCAAATGTTAATATAAATACACGACGTTTGAAAAGAGTTTTATGCAAAAAGCCAAATGCTCAGTTTGCCAAATGTCAATATAAGTACACGACGTTTGAAAAGAGTTTTTAAGCAAAAAGCCAAATGCTCAGTGTGCCAAATGTTAATATAAGTACACGACGTTTGAAAAGAGTTTTTAAGTAAAAAAGCCAAATGCTCAGTGTGCCAAATGTTAATATAAGTACACGACGTTTGAAAAGAGTTTTTAAGCAAAAAAGCAAAATGCTCAGTGTGCCAAATGTTAATATAAGTACACGACGTTTGAAAAGAGTTTTTAAGCGAAAAAGCCAAATGCTCAGTGTGCCAAATGTTAATATAAATACACGACGTTTGAAAAGAGTTTTATGCAAAAAGCCAAATGCTCAGTTTGCCAAATGTTAAGTACACAACGTTTGAAGAGTTTTTAAGCAAAAAAGCCAAATGCACAGTGTGCCAAATGTTAATATAAGTACACGACGTATGAAAAGAGTTTTTAAGCAAACAAGCCAAATGCTCAGTGTGCCAAATGTTAATATAAGTACACGACGTTTGAAAAGAGTTTTTAAACAAAAAAGCCAAATGCTCAGTGTGTCAAATGTTAATGTAAGTACACGACGTTTGAAAAGTGTTTTAATGCAAAAAATCCAAATGCTCAGTTTGCCAAATGTCAATATAAGTACACGACGACGTTTGAAAAGAGTTTTTATACAAAAAAGCCAAATGCTCAGTGTGCCAAATGTTAATATAAGTACACGACGTTTGAAAAGAGTTTTTATGCAAAAAAGCAAAATGCTCAGTGTGCCAAATGTTAATATAAGTACACGCCGCGACGTTTCCAAATTCAAAAATGCTGGCACAGTAATCCCTACTGGTCTATTGAAAATAAAAGATGATCCTCGGACCTGGATTCTACATCCTTAGTTCATCATCAGCTCAACTTCAAAATAACAAAAGGATCTTTGGTCACCGGGAATATGGATTCATACCAAATTTCAGCTCAATTGGATTTCTGGAAGTCGCTCTTAAGTCGTTTGCGTGATTTGACCTAAACCAATTTGGGGATCTTTAAGGCGAGAGTGAATAAGCATTATTTGAGTTTGAGCCTTCTTTGGTTTATATGTAATGATGATTAAAATAATATTAGCTTAAAGACATCCACCGCTGGACAAAGGCCTCCCCCAACTTGAGGGATTGCCATAAGCAGGCGGGTTGGCAATCGCAGTGTGCACTATATTGTGTTTGGTGATACTGTACGCGGAAAGGACCTATACGCTTGATATTGAATTAATTATTTTTGACTCGCCTCTTCTTGGAAAACTGTACCTTCCAACTCCTATACAATTTGAAATTAAACTGTCGATACCTCATCAGCTCAAGAGGCACCTGGTTGATCGGCCAACTAGTTGACAGGCAGATTATCGAGTTGGATGTGATGTGACCGAACTGAGTTGACCGCAGACTTCGCGTGACTGTAACTATCTTGTGGTCACACAATTACGGCCTTACACTGTCCTGACCGCACCGAAAATCGACTTGTCAATAGGTTGGTGTAATTTAACAGAGTTTTGATGGCTAGAGGAAGATACCTACTCATATATATGTCACAGGCATACTGTATAATTCGTCATTACACATCGGTCGGGCAAATGTCAGGCAAATTATATAATGGCAAGGCGGGGAGCCTCGCTTCGCAAGGCTCTTTGACAGTTAAATCAATCACACCTGACCGAACCTAACATCGCTTGCTTTTCGAGCTCATTTACAATCTGCCATACGGCATTTTGGCAATTTGCCTGACTTGGCATTGACCGTTTATACACGGACGAATTATTATAATTTACTTGGCTCGGCATTTTACAATCTGCGTACAGAATTTTACAATTTGCCTGACCGTTTACATACGGATGAATTATTAAAAATTGTCTGAATCGGCGTACAGCATTTTATATTTTGCCTGACCGTTCACATACGGACGAACTATTACAAATTACCTGTATCGGCGTACAGTATTTTACATTTTACCTGACCGTTAACATACGGACGAATTATAAAATTTGCCTGACCGTATGTAAAATGACTAATTAAGTAATTATACAATTTGCCTGCCACATATACATGTTGTAATAGTTGATTATGTAACAAGGGGTAAAAGTCATATTTTGTTCCTAGGGCGATTGTTTGAATTCTCAGCTAAGCGAAACTACTCTAATCAAACTAAAACCTATAGACATTGGTTTGAGCGTTCAGTCTTCTGATTGGTCCACGTTCGTATTAAAGCACGAACGCGGACCAATCAGAAGAGAGAAACAAAACTCCCTACAGGGCAAAGTAGAATTCTGTTTTAAAATAAATTGTGGCAGTATTTAATGTGTTTTTTAAAATTACTTTTAAAAAATCTGCTCGTGAAAAAAAACAACATTCCCTATAAATCATTTAAGTGCTTAATCTACATAAAAAAAATACTATCAAAGTTGGCTAATTGACTAATTGAATAGCAATAAATCTAATTTAATTTTGTTATGTATTTCAGCAAAGTATAAGAACAAAAGTTATTCAGTTTCAGGCGTAAAAAACCTACTTAAATAGGCTAGTGGACTGATAGTTATTAGAGCTACTTTTTATCATCTGTCAAAAACAAAATTTTGTACAAAAAATGTATACAATAAGAACGCGTGACGTCTCACCTACTTTTTCAGTGTTATTGATGTACTAAGTTGGTTTGTAACTTTGTATAGTTAAAAACGCTGAACACGTTAACAAACCGACTTCCATCGCAACAACTTAGTACAATTTTGTGCATTATTATTTTTGGATTATAATATGTTGTTACACAGTGTACTGTGTAAATTCAGTGATGGGGTTTACAAAAAAAAAATCAGATCTTATTTGTATGGAATCAGAGACACCCCTTTAAATATATTTGAAAAAAGAACTCCATTTTTCATTGTAATAGATGAGGAATATTTAGATATTATAATATAGATGAGGAGGTGCAATTAAAAACAACATTCACTTAGGGCGATACATTTAATTTTCATTACCAAAATAATTATTGATTGCTCATTTTGATTTTAAATGTCTAACATCTGCATTTTTCCAAAATTATAAATCCTATATTTAAAAATTAAAACGAAAATGTCACTATGTCAATATTTTGTAAATGATAATTTAATTAAAAAATGTTCAAAGAAGACTATGTTATGAGACAGATGTTATGAGACCTATTTAACGTCATGTCACTCAAGGGGGTACAGTTAAAAATATCATCCCCTCTTATATGACTACTTTAAAAATTCATTTTTCCTTATATTTACTCAATTATTTATTCCGGGACATAATTTTACATCTGTGTACTAAATTTTATTTCTGTAGGTCTAAAGTGATATATAGTAAATTGACTGTGATATACGGACGGACAAAATTATAAGGGTTCCGTTTTTGAACATTTCGCTCCGGAACCCTAAAAAAATATGTACTTTTATGTGTGACCGGCCGTGTATACAATTTGGGAAATATCTCCTGCCGTTTTTTTAATTTTTCCTATATCTTGAATATTTCTTACGACAATCGCCACCATAGTAAAAATAACTTTTTTTCTCTAAAATGGCCCTCACAATTTTAATAAAACTTTTCACTTTCATCATATCAGCTATAGCCCCAACGAAGGGATCGAGCCTACCCTGATTTAGAGCGATAGGGGCTTAGCCGACCACGCGAGCCCAGTGGGGGTTGGTCGACTTCACACATGACCTTCGAGCTTCATCGCAGGCGTGTGCACTGTAACGGATCCATATGTATAAATAAATATCTATAGGTATTACAGTAAGTCTTGATAGACTAAAAGGAATCTGTCTATTGGGAAAAACATAACTAAGTTTTATTCAGTCGGGTGAGGAATAACCTCGAGTCGAGTGAATAGACAGTTATTGGAACAAATTAGCTCAGGGATTATTTCTGAGAAGCCAGGCTGCCGCCTGTCGGTCGTCATTCGAACCACGCGGTGTGCACGTTATAACAGATTGCCTTAGGTAATAAATAGCGCGAAAGCTGAGGCCGAAGAGATAGAGGCGTCAGTCTGTCTGGGTGCTGGCAGCGACCGACGCTCGCGCAGGCGCCTCGATGTCGGGCGGCTTGGATCACGCCATGTCTATAGGTGTGCGTGCGACTGCCCGCGCGCCGCCGAGGCTGCATCTGTGTGAAAGCTTATAAAACCACGGACGCACGGACGCTGGAGGAACTCAGTTGAACAGACCACCACAGGAGAAGCACGCATTCAAAGGACAGCTGCGAGGACGCCACGCTGCCCGACGACCCCACACATGGGCCGTGTCCATGACCTGCCAGCTAAGTAAGTCAGATGACACAGAAATAGGAAATCTTCATTCTACGAGGCACGTGAGTGTTTAAGAGTGTTTAGTCGCTTTAAATTTGTAGGTAATTATTGTTTGTTTTCCAGGTTTCATAGCTTATTTAAATGTGTGGTAATTTCCAGTCTATATTTAATAGGTTTTAATGCATTTATTTCAGGGTTTTATATTTATTTGATTAGGATAGGTAGTTTGTAGGCCCGCAATTGGACAAGGGATATGATAACCGTAGCCACGTTTGTAGGATGTGGGAAGTGCTAAGTCCACTGCTGGGGTATCTGTCCAACAGAGACTGATGGTATAACTGCTGTAGCAACGTTTGTAGGATGTGGGAAGAGACTGTCCACTGCTGGGGTATCTGTCCAACAGAGACTGATGATATCACTGCTGTAGTAACGTTTGTAGGATGTGGGAAGTGCTAAGTCCACTGCTGGGGTATCTGTCCAACAGAGACTGATGGTATAACTGCTGTAGCAACGTTTGTAGGATGTGGGAAGAGACTGTCCACTGCTGGGGTATCTGTCCAACAGAGACTGATGATATCACTGCTGTAGTAACGTTTGTAGGATGTGGGAAGTGCTAAGTCCACTGCTGGGGTATCTGTCCAACAGAGACTGATGGTATAACTACCGTAGCCACGTTTGTAGGATGTGGGAAGTGCTAAGTCCACTGCTGGGGTATCTGTCCAACAGAGACTGACGATATTATTGCTGTAGCAACGTTTGTAGGATGTGGGAAGTGTATGTCCAATGCTGGGACATTTGTCCAACAGAGACTGATGATATAACTGCTGTAGCCACATGCGCAGGAAGTGGGAAGTGCTGAGTCCACTGCTGGGGAGAGATGATATCTATTCTGCAGCGGCTGATATGATGAAATCATCGAGGCCACGTGTGCGGTCAAAGCTTTAGGGTTCCGTGAACACGAGGTCCACTCAGTTCACTAATCTCATTCGAGATAATACGGCGCTATGCTATCGAAGGGAAGGCCTATTTGATCGAACTGCCTTCACTGCAAGTGCCACGCGGCATAATAAGTTTTAGGGTTCCGTGAACACGTGGTCCACTCAGTTCACTAATCTCATTCGAGATAGTACGGTGCTATGCTGTCGCAGGGGGAAGGCCTATGTCATACTTGAGATGGCTGTTTACCAAGCTCCATGCAATATGGGCTAGTTATGTGGTTTAGTGGTTCATAGATATGAACAACTCCTAATTTTACCAAATTTTAGCCAAATCTGTCCACACTTTTATGGGATAAATGTAATGGACTAACAAACAAACTATAGGCGTTCGAGCTTCGCCTATTCTGATACTAATGTAATTATAGATAGGTAGGTCCTATCTGTAGCTTATCGCAAGCATGCCTCGGCAGAATTTCACCCAAATCGGACCGAGCGTTTAGGAAAGTATTGGGCAAACAAACAAATGATTTGGGCGTTCGCGCCTTACTAATAGTGATTAAGTAAGACCGATTATGATGAAGGTAGCCGACCCATCCTGATGGTAACCGTAGCTAGGGTCAGTTGATATGCGCTAGATTTAGAAACTAAATCTATTCTACGGTTTTCGGATATTATGGGCAGTGTTCACGGTGTCCGGGTCCTGTCGGCTCCTATTGCGTCCTGAACTAGCGCCTCGACCAAACACTTGGCTTACACGCCTTCTCGCTTTGACCTGATTGTGATGCCGCGACTATGATTCGCGTGGGTCTCACAGTGGGTTGCGACTGTGTTGGTTCGTTATTCTTCACGTTCAGCCAAACTATTAAACTGACATTACTTTCGCCCTTTATCAAGGGTTTGCTACGTCTAAAGACAGAGCTTTAACACTATGTATTATTTTGGAGCCGGCGGCACGATGGATATCGTGTCCATTTCGCTTTAGTTATATAGACCGCAGGTCTTTATATCATTATATACAACTGTATGGCACAGTTCCAGGTCTAAGAACCATATTAGTAGATCAACTACTTATTTCACATTCCGTAGTGCTCTTCTCACAGGATGAGCGACATTCAAGTCGGAATATCTACTTTATTTTAGTACCTAGTGCTAATATGTATTCGCGAACAATCGCTGTTCGAAGGTATTAATCCTACCTGACGAATAGGGATGGACAAGCTATGGCTGTAAAGACTCAGCTATAGTTCACACTATACACGTATAATAAGGCGCCTCACAAGCGTTTTATATACACTAGCTTTGGGATTCGGGTGGAACATGGCATAGTACACTTTACATTGTCGTGTAGCTTAATTAAATTACACTTGAAGGGTGGTGGACTCTGATCGTGTACCTTAGTGGCCTGCCAGAGACAGTAGCTAGCGGGGCTCACGTAGTAGTAATTATCTGTGTAGAGCTAAAATCGCTCGTTCAATTACTTTGAGTTAGATGTACATTGTTTTAATCACCAAAATAATGCAGTACTGACGTCAGTCAAGTATTACGTTATTCCGAGCACTGGGGGCTAGCTACCCTTCCCAATTTGGGGGGGCCCAAAATAGGGACCAATCACAGTAGGGAAACTAGGGTTCCGCGCGAAATACTTCAAAATTACGGGTTAGACTACATCGTTCGTCCAAACACAACGTGATAGATTAATCTCTTAAAAATAACTTGTCATTCACCTTCAAAAAGATTCTGAGTTACTGCGATCACAATTTAGGGTTCTCTAGACGATCTGGCCAAACGTTTAATCGTATTTTAAAATGCAATAAAAATCAAGTTTAGTTTACATACCTTTTATAGGTAGATAGCGGTAGGTTGTATGTTGTATGTACGTATGCGTATTATAGGTAGGTTTAGTTAGTTATATTTATATATTTATATTTATATATATTTGTATGTATAGCCTGTTGGGGGGTTACAATTTGATAAGCCGTGATCAGGATAAGAAGAGGGTTCAAAATATTACATTTGGATAGCCAAAGTCAGGATTCGGAGGCGGGAACGGTTACAGTGCTACCAAAGAACTTGGATGTCTGACATCTGATTTTCGCGTTCGTAGACTGAATCTTGTAGGTAGTCGTTTTGTATAATAAAACTTTGTGTTCAGTTATTTGTGATAAACATCTGCGATCAAAGATCGAAGGATAAACATAGATAAATAACTTTAGTTGGCTTCGGTTTATGCCACAATTTGATGTTCGTGAAATGGAATGAAGTGCGAATGACAATTATAACTGAATGATTAATCTATCAAACAAAGAGAATTATTATTTTTATCCTATGTAGTTTTATAGTTTATAGGTTAATTTAAACCCCAGCTATTGTCTTATATCCGGGGGGTTGAATACAGGAGTCGACGAGTGAGTGAGTGCTCCCGTTGAATTCTTTTATATGACAGCGTATTTGAAGTAGGCATTGATAATATAATTTCTTCTCAATACTCCGTTGGTAAAATTCCGGATTTCAATAATTAAATAAGTTATTTGTTCGAAAGAAATAATTGGTAGGTACATTTTCTAGTTGGTGTATAAGATGGGTAGTTAACGATTTAGTTCAGAGAAAAAGGTCTCTCATAATAATTGATAAATAAGGTAGTTGAACGTTACGGATAGCGTGTACTTATGTAGGCGGACGGGGCTGTGAAGTTGCACTTATTTAATAGGTTGAGTAGAAAATAAATTTTAGGCAGTTATAAGTAAGTAAGTAGTGCGAAACGTTTGAGAAGTCCAGGGTTCGATTCCGGGCGAAAAGGGACATCGCAAGCTGGCTCTGAGTAGGTCGTTTTACATTGCCTTGTTACTAAATGTAATTGTGTGAGCTGTGAACATGTAGGTTCAGTTTTAATTTAGTATGCGATTATTTAGTACAAGTTTAGGTAGGTTATATACTATTTTGAATCAAAATATAGTAATATTTAAGTTATTTACATTTCGTAAAAGAAGCAGTTGTTATGTTGAATGCCTACTGTCGTTGGAATCGCAAAAGAAGGTCTGTGAAGGACATGCGATTTGCTCTTGATATTGTCGTAGGAACTTCAAGCACAATAATATATCCGTAGCCTTGCAATTTACAGTCGCAAGTTCGATCCTGTTAGAGGTAATTTGTTTTAAAGATAAATTTGATTTTTATTTTTTGTTAGATTGTATATTAGGAGTTTGTAATTAGCCTCGTAACTTGGTGTCGCCAGTTCGAGTCCCGAGGGAGGCAAATTTAGAAAAAAAAATTCTAGTTCTTAATATATCTAGGTTGTAAACTAGAAATAGTTAGTAGCTTCGCATACTAGGGTCGCAGGTTCGATTCCTGTTGCGGTTGAAAAAAAAAAAATGTTTTTTAGTTTTAATTTATTTACGTTATATATATTAGGAGTAGCTAGTAGCTTCGCATGCTAGGGTCGCAGGTTCGGTTCCTGTTGCGGTTGAAAAAAAAAATTTTTTTTATTTTAATTTATTTACGTTATATATTAGGAGTACCTAGTAGCTTCGCATACTAGGGTCGCAGGTTCGGTTCCCGTTGCGGTTGAAAAAAATATTTTTTAGTTTTAATTTATTTACGTTATATATTAGGAATAGCCAGTAGCCTCGAGTACTAGGGTCGGGGTTCAACTCCCGTTACGGTTAAGAAAAAAAAGATGAATGATAATAATTTTTGTTTAATTTGGTTTGTTTCGTAGTAGGTCAAGGTTTCCAAACGTATATTATGTGCATCTGGGGACATTGGATGTGAGATAGGGTACATAATAAAGATTTAGTTTTAAATATCTACCAGTGACCTTGAGGTATAATGAGGCATGGTCGTGTTACGAGCCTTATGTTCGGATGTTGGGAATTTTAGAGTAACAGGGACAGGTACTGCTCTGAATTTTGTTATAGGAACTTTAAGACAGATACAGCTGTTAGGTAATAACTTTCAGTAAGTGAATTGGGTCTTTAGGAACGTATTAGTTCATACGGTGGGTTATTCTAAGAAATTGTTCGTTTTGAAAAAAATACCTTCAAGGTAAATAGGCAAATTTTCAGAAGGTGCGTGAGTACGTTTTAGCTGCGATCGAGTGGTATACTTGGGTAGAATGTAGCTGGTGTTATTTTGTAGCTATCGGTTCATGCGAAGACTCCTGACTTTGACGTTCCAACTTACAATTTATTAAGGGTAGGTAGAATAAATGGACTTAGTGTTACATATCTATTATACCGGGAGTAGTCAGTGTTATGGTAGACAATATTTAATATTTCGGAAATTTTATTCTAGATCCTATTAGGGTAACTTTGGTTTTACAAATCTAGTATACGGGGGGTTGTGTAGGTAATATATAGGTGTCTGAACTTAGTATTTTACATAGCACTATCGCGGAAGCGAACCGCAGTCGCTTATAGGATAGTTAAGATACGAGGAAAATATTTTAAATTAGTATCTCGGAATCTAAAAATTCAAAATAAACATTAAATAAAATTAGTTGAGGTCCACGGTACTCAGTCAATCAGACAAATTAAGTGATAGTCTTAATAAATGATAGATATAAGTATATGAGTGTGGAAATAATAAGATAAAATAATACATATGTGAAATAATAAATATCTTATTTAGTATTTGTAATTTATCCTTGTTCAGTATTAGTTTTCGTATACTTTATTCTGCTCAGCCTTTATTAGTTGCTTGAGTGCCCGCATATAGTTTCACTTGTGTCTCTTCCGATCGACAAAGGATGCCGAAAGAGGTCGTTTGAAACGATAAGGCCGCCTTTGCATATAGTTGCGTGTTTTGCTAGATCATATGTGTTTCCTTTTGTATATTTGGCATACAATAGAGGATATTAATCTTATCCTATTTCAAAATAGAAAATTAAACCTGGGTTTTATTTTAAAATCTTTAAGATCGGGGGGTTGACGAGTCTTCTACTAGGAATCAAAATAAAATCGGCTTGCGTGGTATGCTAGACGAAATATAATATTTTATAGGGCCACTGTATATACGCGGTAGTTAGGTAACCTTATGGTGCTAAAATGAATGAGTACGTCAGTATGCGCGGAGAACAATTTGTAGGCGTATTTTAAAATAGGTAGCATTTTGTTTTGTTGTCATTTAAAAGATGTTATAGGTAGGGTACACATAACAAAAATAACTATGGGATCAAATAATATAAACTTATTCGAAAATAGGATGTTTCGAAAAACCAGTTAAATATAATTTTAAATGAAGTAGGTAGGTACTTATTTGATTTAGCTCATTTGAATATAACATAATTCTTTTATTCATGTATCTAAACTGCGGTATTCTACTGGAATAGGGTTGCTTACATATATCTATGTAACTTGTTTTAAATTTAATATCGTTTCACTGTAAGTGTAGGTGACTAGTAGGAAATCTAATTTTACCTATAAATAATGCCTTCACTAGACTAAGCCGCGTCCAAGGTGTAGGTAAATAAATTGAGATGACAATAAATACATAAGTAAGCTTACCTTTAAATTTTAGTTAAAAACATTTTATAGATAAGTTTTAGGTGTCTAATATATGCACTCTTTACGCATTATTAAGTAGTATTTTTAAAAGTGAACAATATTAGTGTACTTGATTCCCTTTAACGTATCTCGTGGGACTAGTTGGTTAAAAGGCTCGCTAGCGGAAGCAGGTTCCGGGGGTGCGCGAGACGCAAGCTGATCGCGGGTGTGGAGAGAAGGGTGCCGGTGTGTTAATTCGGATCCTAAGCTATTTGCCTACTGAAGTCATTCAGCTAGGTACGTTAGGTAGCTTTGTGTGAAGGAGTAACAAACATACGTACATCCGTACATGTAAGGTTTCGCGTGTGTAATATTGGTAATGATTTAAGTAGGTTAGGTGGGTAGAAAAGAAAACTTAGTTGTCTCTGGTTTAATTACCTACCTGCATTTACCTTATGTAAATGTTGGCTATAGATGAGTTTTGAAACATTTTGTTGTTTTGATAAAGACGTCTAGTAAATAGCGTCTAGGATAAGTATATAAGGTACTTAAATAGATAATTTATCCTAAAGGTGTAGGTACCTTAAACTTGCATATCAATTTAAATTAGAATAAACCTTTTAAAGGTAAAAATAAATTATATCCAAACATTTCACATCTCAGTGTGTAAAATAGGTAGATGAGATAAAAATCTAAAATAGGTACATACATTTTAAGTAATTTAAAACACCATTCCAAACTAATAAATAAGGTCTTATCGTTAGTTCAATCTTAAGGATCATTCAGTACGAAACTTTCATTACTAGTAGATAGCTAGTTATTCGTGTTATTCGGGCAAGTAGGTAATTATTCGGATTATTCGGGCAGAGTACATAAAAAAAGCATAGGGTATTATTCGGTACGTAGGTAAGTTGGAGAATCTATAGGTTGGTCGGTCCGAATTCTATACTCAAAGGTTTATTTTTTAAGGAAGTCCTCACGAATTTATAAAAGAAACTCAAATAGTATAGACGTACGTAGTTCAGGAGATTTGGAGTGAAGTTGAGACAAACACATAGTCACATTATTAGATACATAGGGAGTACCTACACACTTCAGTTTTGATTTTATTTGTTTATCGCAATAGTTTTGTAAATCAATCTTACAACAGCGGAAATTTCGACTGGAACATTCTACTTATTTTTAATTAAATACTGTACCAATAATTTGTTATTTGTATAATATTATAAAAAAGCAGGTAAATAGGTAGGGCGTGCTAGTACCTACTATTTCCTAATTCCTTCAAATGTTTTGATTGTGGCGCTGTTACGAATGACATAGGCAGAGCTACTAATAGGTGTGACCTTTCGCCACAGGGAAAGTAAGGAGTTAGTTTGTCCTTTTTTCAATAGGTGGCGCCACGGGTCATACATTTTGTTCAAAACATTTTTACGGTTTCATTGAAAACAATGTTTCATAGAATTTCAAACTTACTAGGCGATAATAGAATTTATTCAATATGATGGAGATATTTTAGTTCATTCGATCGAATATTGATGCAAGACAAATGTCTTGTAGTTCGGCCTGTTTTCACAAGGTGTCGCTGACCATTTGAGGTTGCACAGTGAGTTTGTCACAGATATAAAAGTCTATCGACTTGCCGCTTATAAGTAGTGGCGCTAGCGTAGTTCAGGTGTCGCGTGCGTTTAGGAATTATTTGCAGTCGGGGACTTATCGCACGAAAAAAAAGGGGGTTAGGTTTTATAAGTTTAAGTTAAAAGGAGACGCCATCGGAATAACAATTGTGATATTTTTGAATTAAATGTTTTAATATCGATTGAGTTTTATTACCTAGTTTAAAATGAAATTGAAAAAAAAAAACACTTGTCTTTTATTTCGATAACCCGGTAAAATGTGTAAAGGTATGTTTGAATAACAGGTACAGCGAAGCTATGTTACTTCAACATTAGCATATCTACGCTTTTGGTGAATGGCTAATTTTAGTAATAAAATTAGAAGGTACAGTAGGATTATAATAAAAATATTATAATCTTGCTAAATGTAGTAAAATTACTCATGAATAGGAAAGGTAGGGAGTCGGTATTAGTTTTATAAGGTTGCGGTTAGTTTTAAGTTTGCAATGATGCATGCTGCTTCAATTATTTATTACTCTTATATAGGTTGTGCCGGGTTGTGGTGAAAGTAGGTCATCTTTGGTGCATTGAATATTAGCGCTCATTTATTTTCAACTTTCAGATCTGATTTTAGAACGAAGTCACGGTCTGTCATTGGAAGTAAATATTATTTTCTCATAATTGCGAGATGAGAGTTTGGTTATAAATTACAGTGAGAATTGTGTTTAAATACTTGAAAATAAGTCTACATATTCTCTTGTGTTGACTACAATAAATATCCTGGCTGAAGATGGGGATTTGTTGACCTTTCCAGGATTGGAATATTACAAAAGGATGTCTGGAAGTGATGAGAGGTGGGATAAAGTTGTGTGAGTTGCTTTGATATTTTGGGGGTAAATTAAGGGAAAGAGTGATCTTGAAGGAGAGTCAACAAATACTGGATATCTGAGTCAGCTGTTGGCACACGCTGTCCTACTTCATGAATACAAAAATAGTACGAACCAACAATTTGTTCTTTTGAGTCTTACATTACGTTGGTTTGGGCTAATTACTCTACCAGAAGCTAAGAACTGGACTTATACACTATACATACTCCAAGGTAAGATTCTATTGTCACTTGGGGGAAGCTCTATTTGGAGAACTTGGCTGATTGTCGCGGGAGCCGCTTGTGTTATATCACAGACAGTTTGGAGAGGTAAACTAGATTGACAATTTACTAATGCGCTTATGCCAGTAGAGGTTCCTGGTGCGTGGGGAATTGGAAGCTAGTGGTCCACTCAATGTATACGCCTATGCGCGAAACGTAGCAGTGGCTTCGACTCACAACCGAAATGCCCGTTCGAACTCCTCTGTGATGGCGGGAGCTGGTCCTGTGCTAATCTGGTTTTGTTTATGGTTGAGTGTATCAATCAAGGGACAATAAATGACATGCCTGGTTTAAATACACACCACACTTAGGGGAGAATGTGCCAACAGGAAATTTTAATAGTTATTAGCTATTTTGAAAATTTTAAAAAGACAATACTCTGAATTCTATTTTTAAAAATTTTCAGGGGGTTGGATTGTAACGGATCCATATGTATAAATAAATATCTATAGGTATTACAGTAAGTCTTGATAGACTAAAAGGAATCTGTCTATTGGGAAAAACATAACTAAGTTTTATTCAGTCGGGTGAGGAATAACCTCGAGTCGAGTGAATAGACAGTTATTGGAACAAATTAGCTCAGGGATTATTTCTGAGAAGCCAGGCTGCCGCCTGTCGGTCGTCATTCGAACCACGCGGTGTGCACGTTATAACAGATTGCCTTAGGTAATAAATGGCGCGAAAGCTGAGGCCGAAGAGATAGAGGCGTCAGTCTGTCTGGGTGCTGGCAGCGACCGACGCTCGCGCAGGCGCCTCGATGTCGGGCGGCTTGGATCACGCCATGTCTATAGGTGTGCGTGCGACTGCCCGCGCGCCGCCGAGGCTGCATCTGTGTGAAAGCTTATAAAACCACGGACGCACGGACGCTGGAGGAACTCAGTTGAACAGACCACCACAGGAGAAGCACGCATTCAAAGGACAGCTGCGAGGACGCCACGCTGCCCGACGACCCCACACATGGGCCGTGTCCATGACCTGCCAGCTAAGTAAGTCAGATGACACAGAAATAGGAAATCTTCATTCTACGAGGCACGTGAGTGTTTAAGAGTGTTTAGTCGCTTTAAATTTGTAGGTAATTATTGTTTGTTTTCCAGGTTTCATAGCTTATTTAAATGTGTGGTAATTTCCAGTCTATATTTAATAGGTTTTAATGCATTTATTTCAGGGTTTTATATTTATTTGATTAGGATAGGTAGTTTGTAGGCCCGCAATTGGACAAGGGATATGATAACCGTAGCCACGTTTGTAGGATGTGGGAAGTGCTAAGTCCACTGCTGGGGTATCTGTCCAACAGAGACTGATGGTATAACTGCTGTAGCAACGTTTGTAGGATGTGGGAAGAGACTGTCCACTGCTGGGGTATCTGTCCAACAGAGACTGATGATATCACTGCTGTAGTAACGTTTGTAGGATGTGGGAAGTGCTAAGTCCACTGCTGGGGTATCTGTCCAACAGAGACTGATGGTATAACTGCTGTAGCAACGTTTGTAGGATGTGGGAAGAGACTGTCCACTGCTGGGGTATCTGTCCAACAGAGACTGATGATATCACTGCTGTAGTAACGTTTGTAGGATGTGGGAAGTGCTAAGTCCACTGCTGGGGTATCTGTCCAACAGAGACTGATGGTATAACTGCTGTAGCAACGTTTGTAGGATGTGGGAAGAGACTGTCCACTGCTGGGGTATCTGTCCAACAGAGACTGATGATATCACTGCTGTAGTAACGTTTGTAGGATGTGGGAAGTGCTAAGTCCACTGCTGGGGTATCTGTCCAACAGAGACTGATGGTATAACTACCGTAGCCACGTTTGTAGGATGTGGGAAGTGCTAAGTCCACTGCTGGGGTATCTGTCCAACAGAGACTGACGATATTATTGCTGTAGCAACGTTTGTAGGATGTGGGAAGTGTATGTCCAATGCTGGGACATTTGTCCAACAGAGACTGATGATATAACTGCTGTAGCCACATGCGCAGGAAGTGGGAAGTGCTGAGTCCACTGCTGGGGAGAGATGATATCTATTCTGCAGCGGCTGATATGATGAAATCATCGAGGCCACGTGTGCGGTCAAAGCTTTAGGGTTCCGTGAACACGAGGTCCACTCAGTTCACTAATCTCATTCGAGATAATACGGCGCTATGCTATCGAAGGGAAGGCCTATTTGATCGAACTGCCTTCACTGCAAGTGCCACGCGGCATAATAAGTTTTAGGGTTCCGTGAACACGTGGTCCACTCAGTTCACTAATCTCATTCGAGATAGTACGGTGCTATGCTGTCGCAGGGGGAAGGCCTATGTCATACTTGAGATGGCTGTTTACCAAGCTCCATGCAATATGGGCTAGTTATGTGGTTTAGTGGTTCATAGATATGAACAACTCCTAATTTTACCAAATTTTAGCCAAATCTGTCCACACTTTTATGGGATAAATGTAATGGACTAACAAACAAACTATAGGCGTTCGAGCTTCGCCTATTCTGATACTAATGTAATTATAGATAGGTAGGTCCTATCTGTAGCTTATCGCAAGCATGCCTCGGCAGAATTTCACCCAAATCGGACCGAGCGTTTAGGAAAGTATTGGGCAAACAAACAAATGATTTGGGCGTTCGCGCCTTACTAATAGTGATTAAGTAAGACCGATTATGATGAAGGTAGCCGACCCATCCTGATGGTAACCGTAGCTAGGGTCAGTTGATATGCGCTAGATTTAGAAACTAAATCTATTCTACGGTTTTCGGATATTATGGGCAGTGTTCACGGTGTCCGGGTCCTGTCGGCTCCTATTGCGTCCTGAACTAGCGCCTCGACCAAACACTTGGCTTACACGCCTTCTCGCTTTGACCTGATTGTGATGCCGCGACTATGATTCGCGTGGGTCTCACAGTGGGTTGCGACTGTGTTGGTTCGTTATTCTTCACGTTCAGCCAAACTATTAAACTGACATTACTTTCGCCCTTTATCAAGGGTTTGCTACGTCTAAAGACAGAGCTTTAACACTATGTATTATTTTGGAGCCGGCGGCACGATGGATATCGTGTCCATTTCGCTTTAGTTATATAGACCGCAGGTCTTTATATCATTATATACAACTGTATGGCACAGTTCCAGGTCTAAGAACCATATTAGTAGATCAACTACTTATTTCACATTCCGTAGTGCTCTTCTCACAGGATGAGCGACATTCAAGTCGGAATATCTACTTTATTTTAGTACCTAGTGCTAATATGTATTCGCGAACAATCGCTGTTCGAAGGTATTAATCCTACCTGACGAATAGGGATGGACAAGCTATGGCTGTAAAGACTCAGCTATAGTTCACACTATACACGTATAATAAGGCGCCTCACAAGCGTTTTATATACACTAGCTTTGGGATTCGGGTGGAACATGGCATAGTACACTTTACATTGTCGTGTAGCTTAATTAAATTACACTTGAAGGGTGGTGGACTCTGATCGTGTACCTTAGTGGCCTGCCAGAGACAGTAGCTAGCGGGGCTCACGTAGTAGTAATTATCTGTGTAGAGCTAAAATCGCTCGTTCAATTACTTTGAGTTAGATGTACATTGTTTTAATCACCAAAATAATGCAGTACTGACGTCAGTCAAGTATTACGTTATTCCGAGCACTGGGGGCTAGCTACCCTTCCCAATTTGGGGGGGCCCAAAATAGGGACCAATCACAGTAGGGAAACTAGGGTTCCGCGCGAAATACTTCAAAATTACGGGTTAGACTACATCGTTCGTCCAAACACAACGTGATAGATTAATCTCTTAAAAATAACTTGTCATTCACCTTCAAAAAGATTCTGAGTTACTGCGATCACAATTTAGGGTTCTCTAGACGATCTGGCCAAACGTTTAATCGTATTTTAAAATGCAATAAAAATCAAGTTTAGTTTACATACCTTTTATAGGTAGATAGCGGTAGGTTGTATGTTGTATGTACGTATGCGTATTATAGGTAGGTTTAGTTAGTTATATTTATATATTTATATTTATATATATTTGTATGTATAGCCTGTTGGGGGGTTACAGCACGTTTCCTCACGATGTTTTTCCTTCACCGTAAGAGCATCGGATAAACGTACTTACAAAATCGAAATTGGCAAACACATTGGTACGTTGGCAGGGTTCGAACCACGATCTCCCGGATAGGAGGTAGCGGCCCTATAGCCGTTACGCCACCAACACTCGACGTTTTTTGCCATTTTTCCTCCGAAACCCTAAAAAAAATTACCTATAGGTATGTATGTGACCAGCGCTGTACAATTTGGGTTAAGGAAATATAATTTTAATATCTTCAGCCGTTTTTACGTTTTTACTAGCTTGAACGTTTTCCTACGGAAACAGCTACCATTGTAATTTTTTTTTCTCAAAACTGGCACTAACAATTTTAATAAAACTTTTTACTTTACTGTGACTTATGTCTACTACACTTTTTATTTTATTTTTCAAGGAAAAAACTAAGTAAGGTATTTCCCATACAATCCTAGGTTCTTTTTTTATCAAGTCTGATACATTTTTAGGGTTCCGTACCCAAAGGGTAAAAACGGGACCCTATTACTAAGACTTGCCTGTCCGTCCGTCTTTCAGTCTGTCACCAGGCTGTATTTTATGACCCGTGATTGCTAGACTGTTGAAATGTTGATGATGTATTTCTATTGACGCTATAACAACAAATGCTAAAAATTAGCAAAAGTGAAAGTTTCCATACAAAAAACGCATTTTATCAAACGTGAAGAAACTAGCGCCATCTAGTATGATGATACGGAACCCTAAATGTGCGGTTCTGACTCGCGCTTGGCCGGTTTTTTTGCTAATATAAGTAAGATTAATTTACAAAGTTGATTTCTGTATTTTAGTCAGTAAAGGCCACATGAGAAAGTATACTATGTGTAATGTAAATGGCATGGCGTGGCATGTAAATATTTTTTACACCATGTAAAAATGATTTGTGTTGCTTGCATAACATAAAGTAATATTCAATTACTACATAAATAAAAACCCAACCACTCCGGGAGTGCCAACATAGGTTAGTGAAAACTTGAGCAAAACTTTTTACAGTTTTATAAATTTTTACCCTGCGTGTGTTCCTGGTAAGGTGACGGTGACGGTGTCGGTAACGATGTCGCGAGATTAATGATTTTTTTCCCATCTCACAAACAGTTTTATAAGTTTTGACCCTGCGAATGTTCCTAGTAAGGTGTCGGTGACGGTGTCGCGAGTTCAATGGTTTCTTCCCATCTCAAAAATGTCCAACGCGCCTAAAGAAGTTTTCAGTTTAATAAGGCGATTATCGGATTTTTTTCCAAGATGATTATATTTAACGATCAACATAATTTTTACTAGCCGTCCGCCCGCAGCTACGCCCGCGTTGTTTTCGATTTTCCCGTAGGAATATGGAAATCTCACGGGTAAAAAGTAGCCTCTAACCTATTCCAGGACCTAACCTATATGTGTGCCAAGTTTCAACCCGATCCGTCCAGTGATTGAAGCGTAAAAGAGTATCAAACAGCCATACATACAAACTTTCACATTTATAATATTACTAGCTTTTGCCCGCGGCTTCACCCGCGTGGACATCGTTTGTGACTGACGTGGAGGCTCGCAAGCGGCTCGCGAGCGTGGACATGAATTTTCTCCAGATCCCTCGGGAACTATTTCAGGATATGCTTATTAGTAAATCGTGTCATTTCCCACCCCCTCAACCATCTCTGTGTAAAAAACCACACAATTCATTGTTCCGTTGCGATGTTAATTAACCAAAAAAGAGTATATTTTCAGTTCCCTCAGGAATTGCATCGGGCTATGCTATTTTCACGGGATAAAAAGTAGCCTATGTCCTTCCCCGTGACACAGGCTACCTGCATGCCAAATTTCATTAAGATTGGTCAAGGCGTTGAAGCGTGAAAATGTAACAAACAAACACATTTTCACATTTATAATATTATTTAGATTAGATTTAGATAGTATTATAGTATTTATTTATTGTACACAGTATGAGATACTTAAGTTTTATCATTAACATATTTCCCGGGAAAAGAGTTTCTTCAGCAACAACTTCTTTGGTAAAATTACGAAATTTCCTCGCGTTTCGGAAACGCCGCGGTAACATATGATTATTACCTACCATAACTAATTACCAATCATATCCTTTACACCGAAATTTATGTTCAATTTATCAACTTACCTATGCAATTAGAGGCGAAAACACGCCTCGGATCGACCGAAACATTTCTAGCGTTCACATATTTCATTCCCTTACATTTTCTTGGCTCGTAAATTGTGTAAGTATTTCGATAACAGCACAAATTTAAATTTATGCTCGCGGAATGCATTTCGAGCGTGTAAGGTAGGCTTCGAGCAAAAAACATGGGGTGGAGTGGCCCTAATCTCACGTGATCTCGGGCCTCGCTCAGTCTTAGCCATCTGAAGAAAGGTGTACTAAATAATGGAGGATTTCTGTCATCTAACATTTGTACAACATGGGAATTGGAGGTATTCATGTTCAGTCGTCAATTTAAAACGAAAACGTTGTGATTTCGAACCCTTTTTAATTCAATTCAATATATTTATTCAAAATACAGTGTAAACTCTGTACAACGTCACTCGATATAACGATTCACTCTTTGAAACGTCAAAATTTTCTGGCTCCAGTTGGTTTACTTTGACGCTAATTTCTCTCTGTATAACGTAAACTCTCAATAACGTCACAAAGCGCTCGGTCCCTTGAGTGTCGCTATATAGAGTTTACACTGAAGGTGCAAATTACACTCTTTCTGATAGTCATAAAATAATAATAACAATGTCATTTGTGAAGAATCAAGAAATATAAACAATAATTAGTTAATAACGTCAAAATTAAATCCTTGATATAAACTAGATTATGTCATTAGAACATGAAAACCATATGACACGAAAAGTTATACATAAAAATCATTGAATGCATTTAACAAGAGTAGGCCAGTTCACACGGACAACACCCGGTCACAAGTATAACGCAAGAGTCAGCCATCGCTCCCATCAACCATATTAGAGGGAAAGGAACAACCCGGCTCCCGATTACATGAAAAGTCTCTCAATACAACCTTTTCTATAAGTGCTGATGTGTTTGAAATCAATGCAAAGAGGTAGAAATTTTATGATAGCCACCTAAATCTGGATTTAAGCTCCATGGGTGAACGATCATGATCGGGTAGACTTTTAACACTTTGTTTTCTCGAGGAATAGAGGCTAAAATAAACAAAAACACGACCTTATTGAATACAAATGACTCAAAACTTTTGATCACGAAATGACAGTTAACCGCTCGGGTATCCATCACCGCGTCACTAAATCCCAACATTAGTACGCGCAAGCGCACCAGGCGCGCTCGAGATCTGGAGATGTTTCGAGATTGCGCCCATTTTTCCTCCAAATTGCGCCCCTTTGTTATGCAAAGTGCGCGGGCGCCGTGTGCGGGCCACAATCGGTCGTTTGTGCCCAGGGCATGCCCAGGCCTGAGGCACGTTGATACTGTCACTATGGATATGATATTTTTTTAGACTATGTACATTCTATATTTTCAAAAATTTAAAGTGAAAAGCAGAGTCAGTGTAGGCGATCCACGATGTTAAAAGCCTGAATTCGTCTAAATCATTACACAGGAATGGATTGCGCTCATCGATACCTGCAGTGCCCGCCCCAGAGAATGGTTCATCTACACTTAGATAGGTGGCCTTCAACCAAAGTGAACCTTAACACAAGCGACTAGGGCACAAACTGTTATCAACATTTAGAACGCGCTACTAACATTTCTTCGCTACTAAGCAAATACACAAACGCCAACCATCCACGGTTGGTCCACGGCCGAACTACAGTATATACCACCGCGCCTGACGGTGATATCTCCCTTTGCTCTCGTCAAGTAGGAGCACACCGTTCCTACAGAGGTTAATGGAAGGTTGGAAACCACATATAATTAAAATCCAACATAACAAGGTTACCTATAATTAAAATCTGCACACCTCCCACGGCCTCCCACGCGGTAGACCGACGACCTGGTGAAGATCGCGGGAAGTCGATGGATGCGGGCAGCGCAGGACCGGTCGTCGTCGAAATCCTTGGGGGAGGCCTTTGTTCTGCAGTAAACGTTTTTCGGCTGATGTGATGATGATGATGAAAATCTGCACAGCTTATTATACATTATCAATTATCACTGCGGGTGATACTAAGTGTAACGCCAGGCTATGTGTCACGCGATAGGAGAGAGAAATCGATTATTATACTGGAGTAGTATGAGTGAAACGAACACAATATCTCTGCAATAGTGGTTATAAAATTATTTAAAAGATAACAGAAAACCAATTTGTTTTAAAAAAAATGGCACTTCCAGCGAATTTTCAAATCCAATGTCTTTGCCCCGGGCCTGGGTGACGCGTTATCGCGGATCGCGTTACCACCGCGTGGTTTTTACAATGACTAGCCTGATTAGAATGTTTCATCAAGAGTAGCCTAGCTAGCACGACTAGAAGCACTGCTCAGTAACATGACGCTATTATCGCATGCAACGAAATACTGTACATTATTCGTCTCTTTTTAATGCAAAGCTGAGAAAAGAGAAAGCAACAGTGTCTTTCCGCACAGCGTTTTCTTCGTGATCTACTGCTTTTAGCGTTAATTACGACAGTCGAGGTAGCTATTTGGGTGGTCTAATAAAGTGAAACTTGATATCTGTGATGATTATGTTAATTTATTTATTACATTTGGATAGAGGTACCTTATCAGATGCCTCGCGAAAAATTATGTTTAGCTAATAAGGCCTGTTATAGACAAATATGACAATAATATACACATAATGATAATATCTATCTGCTAATAGATAATTTATTTAAAAATGATAATGGGAAAGAAACAACGTGCGACATTCCACGCATAGAGCGATGGTTATCTATATTAAACGAGGAACATAAATGAATCATTCATTTAGCAAGTATAGAGATATAAAAGTAATATACAAAATGAGACCTCATTGATTTCCCTACTTTTATAATTGCTATAGTTTTGCTACAACAATTTTTTTATTTTCTGACCATCATAGTACTAAAAAACCTTCTGCTGAAGTGTTTAAAGTCGATAGTGGTATAAATTTAATTAGATCGATTGTAAAATGAGTAACTTTTGAAGCATTGATGTCTGTTATCTAGGATCACGGCAATACATCATATTTGTAGAGTGTTTCGTCATCGCTGAATCGTATCGATCATGATTTCCAGTGAATCGAGGAGGCATTTAATATCAGTGGCGAATCCACCTGCCTCGCTGCGCTGAGTGATATGATAGAAATGCACTTCAATGGATGGTAGCAATTACGAATACCAAATAGGACGTGTATTGAGAGTTCGTAGTGTGACATTTCTGTTTAATAGATACGCAATATTTTTAATGGCTTTTTCATTAATTCTGTTAAGATTGTATACAGGGTGTAACAAAATTGGTGTTTCTACTCGTCATACTGAACAACTTTTTCTACAAGGAACCCATAGTCAGTTAAAAAAAAAAGTGGACTCTCCATACTAAAATGCACAAAATCGGTCGATCAACTGATCGATTTGTATGAAGAGTAAAAATTTTACGTTTTCAGCAAAGTCGTAGAACAAAACATTTATCAGTATGATGATTAGAAGCCCCAGTTAACGGGATTTACACCAATTTGGTACACTCTTTATGCTTGTATCTAGTTACTAAAGTTATCAGGGTTGAACTAAGGAATTTGATTTTAATTTTTGTACCTTCTATCCTAATAATTGCAAAATTGAGATTATAAAATCAAGAATATGTATACGTTTAAATTTATCAATACAAATACTTACCTACTTCAAAAGTTAGACTAAAAGTTAAATACCATACTATTGTACCACATAACTTACATTTTAACTTCTTTCGAAATTACAAAGTTTCTTGAATTTTATTAATAAGATCGGCCTCTAAAATAGATTTTGAACTTAAACCTATCTCTATCTATCTTAGTTCAAGTTTTCTCTAAACATCAAGGCTTTGCTCTGCTATGTAGATCCTGAAGCATGGTGATCTGTATCTGGGCTGAGCGTCATTTGTTATTCCACTCCTGCGCACGCTACTCACTGCACGACTTGCATTTCACCAAATGAATTATTTATTTAATTTGATAGCTACAAGCATGAAAAACCTCCCTAAATGATTATATCTAGGTATATCTGCAATTACTGACTTTAAAATAACCGATTTTATTAAAAAAAAAATAGAAGATCTGAAATTAAATTTCTCAAAAAATTGCGGTTGCAACGTATAGGTATAGGCAAAAATTTGAATAGACATATTGTTTTCTTATATCGTGTATAGTTTTATCTCATTTACATACATAGGTAGATAGATAATCTTGAAAGAAACTTTTAAAGTACCTAGTTATTGTCGAAGTTTCAAAGCCCATTGTTAATTGTAACTACAGATATTTAATGTTAATTAACTACACAACAACTGCCCTACAGTAGTTGCGACAACCTGCGTGTCCGTTTTTCATAACAATCGCTGGTTTTTACAAAATTTGCATGCCTCGAACAGAACAATACATGGAGTCGCGCTCGCGCTGTTTATATCATTGAAAATTAACCGGGAGCGGATTGTCGCGCACTCGACTACAATAAACAATACAAAACGAAGCTCAGCAAAAACAAACTGTAGAAACAAAGCCACAACAAGAAGGATAGGAAAATTGCTTTTGTTTAAAAAATCTGTTTGTTGGTGAAGCGAGATGTGCTGCCTCCGCGCCTCCGTGCGTGGGCGAGCCAATGGCGCGAAGGGCGGGGCGCGCGGGGACCAATCCGGCGCAAGCACCGACGCAAGAGCAGTTTCCTTTTTTAAAAGTTGCGCCCTCAACTTCCATCCGATTTCCCGCTGCAACTTCTTAACTTATGGACAGTGAAAAAATACGTTGATTTATTTATTAAGACACCACTTTTTGCGAGCTTAATAAAATTATGATGTTATTGGTGCCAGAAGGCGCTTCATTGCTGAATGTTTCACGGTTTTTACGAGGTTTTATGCGACAGCATATCACTGTTGCCGCAATATTAAATTTTTAATTAAATTTTATTCAATCGTGCTTGCACGCAATGGAATAAGTAGTTATTGTCAGACAACTTCTCATCAGCATATCAGCCGAAAGACGTCAACTGCTGGACGAAGACCTCACCCAGGATTTCCACAACGACTAGTCCTGTGCTGCCCGCATCCTGCACCAGGTCGTTGGTCCACCAACGCTACGTTTTCAGGTTTGCGGTCGCCATTTGAGAACTATACTGCCCCCATGGTCATCTGGTTGTACGAGCTACGTAACTACTTATAAGTTTAGCGATACTGTGAGCTATGTCAGTTACCTAGAAAGAAATCACATTCAAGACCCCAATAGGTACTATTTTCTTAAAAGGCATTTTTTATTTTAAAATCTGTACATTTTAAGACCAACGGAAAGAGCACCTTATATGCATCTTTTTAGATTTCTGAACCCAAAGGATGCCAACGAGATCCTATTACTAAGCCTCGTCTGTCCGTCCGTCCGTCCGTCTGTCTGTATTTTAAAACTGTTATAAGTAGACAGTTGATTTTATTCACAGAGTTTGATTTCTATTGCCTCTTTATAACAACAAATAAGTAATAAAAATAAAATCCCCATGCAAGAAACGTGAGCTAATAAATAATAATAATTCAAATAAAATATAAGTAAAACATTAATTTCATTACACAAACCGCCTCCGCTGCGTAACAGTTAGTATTCGATTTACACCAGGAGGTCGCGGGTTCGATTCCCGGCGGGGTCAACTTTGTATGACTCGGTTTGGTTGTGGTAAGGCATTTCCGTAGCCCGCATGGCTAGCTACCACCATCTTATCTGAGTCTTGCCGCTAAACATCAGTGTTAACATCATTGATGCAATGTGTTCCGGCTTGAAGACAGAAGCCAGATCCCCATTGCGTTGGGGAATCTTGGTAAGCCCGCTTCCATCTTCGGCATCATCGTCACTTACCATCAGGTGGAATAAAAAAAAAGAAATACTTAGGTTAGGTACCCAATAAATTAAATCAGAAGTAGGTACCTACTTACATGACTAAGACTTACCTATCTAGAATTTTTTGACTTTATCGACAAATGTATACTTTTAAAATTCATAACTATCGTAGGTCTATCTAATGTTAAGGGCCAAATTTTTATCTAGTTCATACAAGGTTTTCAGGTGAAATTGAGTACATTTTATAAGGCAGACTTCTACTCATGAAACAGAACAGCATTTGACAACTTAGCTGAAATCGTAAAAAAATTTAGAGTTGCCATACAAAGTTGGCTTAACATAAAAATAAAAAAATAAAAATATCAGCAATTTTTTGCCAAAGTTGTTCAGTTTCATGAGTAGAGGCCACCCTCAAATGTGAAGTGTGTTACAATGGCCTTTATATATACCTATCATCTACTACTTACACCCTTAATTAGGGCGATCAGGCCTTAGTCGACCACGCGGGCCCAGTGCGGGTTGGTCGACTTTACACACAACCTTCGAGTTTCTTCGCAGGCGCGTGCAGGTTTCCTCACGATGTTTTCCTTCACAGTAAGAGCGTCGGATAAACGTATATATGAAGTCGAAATTCGAAAACACATTGGTACGTGGCAGGCTTCGAACCACGACCTCTTGGACAGGAGGTAGCGGCCCTTGCAATTACGCCACCGACGCACCTGTACACCCTATTAAAAACCAATCAATAATAGGGAAGTGCCAGGTATCTCTGGATCGGCCGACGCGCATCTCCCACAAAACACATATCATTTGCCTAATTAGATTGGGCGTTAAATCGCCAAACAACCATTTATAATCTGTTCATTTAAAAATAATGCCGCATAAAAAACTCGTCAAAGATATTGTCAGGAGATACGGCCGCTGTTCGCGGGCTTCGCTCGAAAAAACTTAAAAAAACTCTCTCGAGGCGATCCGTGACTCCTATTTTTTTGTTTTATTATTTTTAATTCATATTATCGTACGGCTATCCCCTTTAATTTTGTTTTTAAGTATGGCCCTTGGAATGCTGGCAGCTACATTTATGGATATTCTGAATTCCGTGGCGTATCGTCCACGGGGCGATTTCGTTTTATGTAGATGAGGTGCGCGGGCGCAGCGCAGGTGCCCGGTAATTGTGACAGATGTAACTCGGCAACCACTCGTCTACTCCCTGCCTGCCGGTCATAAAATTCGAGGCTTAACCCTTACTTAGATCAGCAGTTGGCAAATTAGTTATAATGTACAAAGGTACTCACATGTTTATTAAATTAGACGGTTCTAAAGGGTAGGTAGGTAGGACTGTTTTTGTGAATTTGTGTTATACGTTCTGTCCAAAAATAAAAACCTTCTTAATTTCTAGCGACTGAGAAGCGAGAAAAGCGAGTGACAAAGGAGTTGTGGTAGCAAAAAAATTATGTTAAAAGTTGATATTTTAATGTGATCGATTGTCTTACAGAAAATATCTATTAAAAAGTATTAAAAAAATTTACGTATATACAGGGTGTAACAAAATTGGTATAGGTCCCGTTAACAAGGGCTTCTACTCATCATACTGAACAAATTTTCTCAAGGCACCCATAGTCAATTCGCGAAAAAAGTTTCGACGCTCCATACAAAAATGCACAAAAATCAGCTGATTGCTTTGTATGACGAGTTCAAAGTTTTTTTTTTTTGCGATTTCAACAAACTTGTAGAACAAATGTAGTTCAGTTAGATGAGTAAAAGCACCATTTAACCGTCCAGGCCGACCTTGAATATTGACGTTCCCTTCCTTCAGGCGGACCCGCCATTTTCCAAAATGGCGGAAAATGACAAGAAATTGTCAAATTATGAAAAGTTTATCTATGATTTTATATTAAACTGCGTATGGCACTAAGAGCGGAATTTAATAACGACGTAAGTCCATAAATCAACCCAAGGCAGTTTCAACACAGTTTTAACTATATTTGTGTACTTTAGAGCATAAGGTCGCGTGTTGTTACCGGGGCCGATGGGTCCCATTAATACTCAACGGAAAGAACAACTTACCGGGACAGATGGGTCCCATTAATACTCAATCGGTTAACGGGACTTACACCAATTTATATATACAAATATTAATTACAAAAATGTATATATACAAAGTGTAACAAAATTGGTGTAGCTCCCGTAAACCGGGGCTTTTACTCATCATACTAACCTACTTTTTTTGTATGACTTTGCTAAAATGGCAAAAAAAATTAACTCTTCATACAAATCGATCAGCTGATCGACTAATTTTATGCATTTTTGTATGGTCTTTTTTTAGAATTTACTATGGGTTCCTTGGGGAACTCATCATACAAACAACTTTCCCCAAGGAACCCATAGTAAATTCTGGTTAATTCCCCTAGTTAACGGGTCCTACACCAATTTTTTTTACACGTACACATATACATACGTTTTTGGAGAGTATACGTACGTGTTTGGGTACAATTTGGGTTATGGCATTTAAAGTTTGTTCTCCAGCTCTCTTTTTCCAATTTTACACATCGTGATTTTTTTAGGATTGCCATCGTAGTAATAATACTAGGAGGTCATGACAAATCTGGTAACGATAACGGAAATGGATAACCTTAGGTTGAACGGATAAATGGCAACTTTCTGATGCTAAATATGTTGGTCTGCCTGCGCAAAAAAGTGGCGTTATGTACTTACAGCGCCTGAAAAACTAGTTATCGTGACAAAAAAAGAGGAAATGGCTGAGTAAGGTATAAAATGAAAGTACTAGTTGTACTCATAACAATTATGCAAAAACTGACCAAGTAATGGTTGCGTTATGAAGCAACGCCCGTTAGTAGTAGGAATTCTGGACCAGGCCCCCACTCCCCTGCCGGAGTCCCAAAGTTGGAAATGGCGGACATTAATTCATAAAAAAAAGCAAAAAAGAGAACGGTGTCGCCCCCTCATTTAAATCGTTTGCGCGTGGCCCCATTTCGCTATCTTCAAGCGTTTCCGAGATAGGAATTCCAGGCAAGATCTAAAACAATTAACACAGTTCGAGGATTTTTTGTAAAAGTTATTTACAGGATGTTATTTTTAGCCGACTGTCAAAAAGGAGGGTAATGTTTTCCGGGTGTATTTATTTATGTTTGTAAGTGCGTCTATCAAACCATGTAGGCTACGCCAAAGAAACGAACATACATACATAAATGCACTTGTAAAACACTACTTTCCTTTTTAACAGTCGGGTAGACGTCGCAGGACACTAAAAATTCCCTAATCTAATTTAATTAAATACCTCGCCGGACACTTTTCTTAATAATGGACCCCACCATACACACAATGCACTTGTCCTTTGTTATACGCTCCGAACTAGGTTAGGGAGGATTATCGATGCCCAAACATGTGTCCATTGTTTTAGATACTGCCTGAAATTTCTATATTGGAAACGCTTGAAGATAGCGAAATGAAACCACACGCAAACGATTCAAATGGGGGCGACACCATTTTCTTTTTTTCCTAGTATCAGGTTTTAATGTATGCCATTTCCAACTTTGGGACTCCGGCAGGAGAGTGGGGGCCTGTTCAAGAATTCCTACTACTAACGGGCGTTGCTACTTAACGAAGCCGAATATTTGGTCAGTTTTTGCATAATTATCATGAGTACAACTAGTACTTTTAATTTATATCTTACTCAGCTATTATAACTTTTTTTTGTCACGATATTTAGTTTTTCAGGCGCTATAAGTACATAACGCAACCACTTTGCGCAGACAGATCGACATATTTAGCATCAGAGAGTTGCCATTTATCCTGTCAACCTAAGGTTATCCATTTCCGTTATCGTTACCAGATTTGTCATGACCTCCTAGTATATTACTACGATGACAACCCTAAAAAAATCACGATGTGTAAAATTTGAAAAAGAGAGCTGGAGAACAAACTTTAAATGCCATAACCCAAATTGTACCCAAACACGTACGTACTCTCCAAAAACGTATGTATATGTGTACGTGTAAAAAGTCTATAAAAAAAATGTGCTTATCAGCTCCGATGCGCGACTGGAGTTTACTAATCGTTAACCGTCTAGTTTTGGCGCCCTAGCGTTTAGGCTGTATGATCATGGAATCTTAGCCTTGCTTGGTGAATGACATAAAACGTAAGTACGAAATTAACACTCAAATTCACTTCCTATATAAAATAGTTTTTTATGGACAATTATTATATTATTATTTTTTTATTATATCAGCTCATAATACGTCCCCACCGAGGGGCTCGAGCCTACCCTGAATCAGGGCAATTAGGCCTTAGTCGACCACGCGGGCCCAGTGCGGGTTGGTCGACTTCACACACAACCTTCGAGTTTCTTCGCAGGCGTGTGCAGGTTTCCTCACGATGTTTTCCTTCACCGTTAAAGCAATCGGTAATGATATGTACGTAAGTTTTTGGAAAACTCATTGGTACATTGGCCGTCCAGATTTAAACACGGTACCTCTGGTTAGATGGACCGAGTCGTTACCGGTTGAGCCACCGACGCTTCTTGACAATTCTTGACTTCTTATGGACAATGTAAACTACTAATTATTACATTTTCTTTTTAAAAAATAGCTTCAACAATTTTAGTGTTTTTATAAAACTTTGTGTGTTAACTTTATATGGCCCACTATATTATAAAGTTCGTTATTATGGGAAAAAAAAACAAGGGCTTACCAATTGTGAATAAAAAAAAATGTTCTGCCCATAGGTACTTCCCATAGGAACTTAGGTTCTTTGTTATTTTATTTCAAAAATGGCTCTTACTATGAAACGTTTTGTAATTTTGTAACAAAGCCTAGCTAGGAACTACACTGGATAGTTCATTGTTCCAGGAAAAATCTGAATATAAGAAATATGTGAATAATAAAAATCTTAATAAGGTACGTGTATATCTCACTCAAACACAAATTTTTAATAGCTTTTGCATCAAGTCTGATACACCTCTCTTCTTTGCGACTAGATAGTGTATATTATTAGGATTATTTCTGTATGCCAGACGATAAAGGCTACGTGAGAAATAAGTATGCATAGCGTGGCTGTACAATTTCATTATATTCGGTAATGTAACGATTGACGCTCACTTACTACATACAGGATGTAAAAAAAATGGTGTAGGACTCGATAACTGGGGGTTTTACTCATCATACTAAACAACTTTTTCCAAGGAACCCTATAGTTAATTCTCAAAAAAATTGGTCCTTCCATACAAAAATGCACAAAATTGGTCGATCAGCTGATCGATAAGAATGAAAAAAAAAAGTTTATTTCTTTATTCAGTTTACAAATAGTATACAGTTTCTGAATACTTCTTTTAAGCAATGTTAAACTAAAGAGTTAAACATTTTGGTTGCGGTTTCAGCAGTCATAGAACTAAAGTTGTTTAGTACGATGAGTAGAAGTCCTGGTGCCATAAAACATCTTCGAACGCACGCGCGGCAAACCGACTAGGAGTCGAAGTGGTCGCCATGACAGAAATCGGTCGAATATAATATCATCATCATCATCATCAGAAGTCTTGGTTAACGGGACCTACACTAATTTTACAGGATGCACAAATTCATAATAAAAAAACTTGTATCTGGAAAAAACAAAAAAAAATATTATAACTGTTTTTTAGAGAGATATTAAGACATTATATATACGTATCGTGGAAGGATTGTTCCAAAGGCTGCGCACACGTATCATACTCGTTACCACGAGATGTATGCAGTGAGAACATTACCCTCTCTAGCCGGTTTTGAAAAGTTAAGGATATGAGTAGAATTGAAAGATTGATATAAAAATTGTACAGCCTCAATGTGCAATCGCGTAGCTATCACTATCTATTATACAGAAATCAAAATTAAATAAATTGTATAACCACGCTATGTATACTTTCTCGCGAAGCCATCACCGTCTGTCGTAGTCGGGCAAATACAAATCATCATTAAACGTTACATTTAAGTAGTAGCAAAGGATAAAGTTAGAAATATCAGAATTGTTAAGAAATGAACAAATAATTTGGGAGGTACATTACTTGGATTTTTCCTCGTATAATTAACTACCCAGTGCAGTAAAAATTATTAATATGCAATATGTAGTATAGAGTATACCTTTTTTTCTTGAAATAACAAACTGCCAAGTGCAGTGGGCTATGCAAATTTATAGTAGCGTACCGAGTTTCATCAAAATTATTAGAGCCATTTTTGAGTAAAAAAATAAGAAGTGATTTTTTTTATGGATGGTGGCAACCCTAAAAAATCAAGGTAGTAAAATTAGAAAAAAACGGCTGAAGATACCAAATAAAAATTGTATTATCCTTATCCAAATTTAACCAAATCCGTCCTGTAGTTTGGTAACGAGTGCACCCGACGGACGCACACACACAGAGACACACACACGAGCACACACCGATGTGTGATTTATTTTTGTTTTCAACTCTATTGGTGTAAGACAATTGATCCCCATCTAAATCTTTACTTTGATTTTTTTACCATCACAATAAGGTGAAGTGAAGAAGGCTTCACTCCCTCAGTTCAAAAGTTCAGTTAAAAAACAAAGAGCTTTGTTCTCGTTCAGCACATTTAGTCACAAGTGACATACAATAACAATAAAAGTAAATCGCTCACTAACACTATTCGCTCCTCAGTCGTTCGAAAGTAAAAATGCGCCTACCTAGTAGCAATTTTTTTTTTTTTTTTTTCCCCGATATATGTTAGTTCGAGAGAGAGGTGAATGCGTTTACGCATACCTGTGCAGTCGTAAAACTGCACCGGTTATGTGGGACTCACAGCTGTCGAGCCGCACTACCCACTAAACACCCCCCGAAGAACTTTGGCAGCAAAGCCGCCCTAAAAGCATATCGGAGCGACGCCCCCCCCCTAGGGAGGGGGGGGGCCTAGCAGCAAAGAACACAGGTCTATTTGTAAGTCTACATAAAAACATGTAACGAAGTTATACTTTTTGGTTTGTTTCCAATCTGGTTTTATATAAATTTTTTTAATTGATTTTGTCATTATGTTTTCAAAATTTTAGTATTTTTTTTCTTCTGTCGTCCGATTTATCCGTCATCATATATCATACTTACCGTTTCATGCGTATTTTGTTTTATGAAACCAAGTGCTGATGGTATCTTTTCAATATATTTATTTGGACCCTGGCCCTGCCCTCCAAGACTTAATTATTTCATAGTGCAAGCACCGACGCAAGTTGGAGGGCTCGTCAAGGCCGTTAATATACCAGTAATCTGAGTTTGTATAGGAGTTACCAAGTTAAGTTTTTTTCTTGAATAATGAATTACCCTTTATATAGTAGGCCTTACTAAGTTCTAGTAAGTAGCAAAGTTTCATAAAAATCTTTAGAGCCATTTTCGAGGAAAAGTAACAAACAACTTGAGTTTCTATTACAGTTAACGGGAACTACATCAATTTTGTTATGTTCTGTATAATTAGTTTCTCGGAAATGGCTACATCGATTTGGGTGAAATTTTGTATTTAGGTAATGTTTTAAATTCTAAGTCGATCTAGATAGGTCATTCCTGAGAAAATCATTTTTCACAACGCTCGGTCCAGGTCCTGCTCAATTGCTCTGTGAAAAATGATTTTACGTGGATCGCAAGAAATCTCTTTGAAATCTCCTCCAGTTCGCTCGAATGTATGTCCTATTGCCTCGAATTTGTACCTATGATCCCATTGTAACACATTAGTAGTAAGACAATTTTAACGATTCCTTTTCTTAGGTAAAGACGATATTTTGCATTTAATAAGGGTCGGTACACATAGCCGGTTGCTCGGGGCCCGATTCGCCGATACCACCCCATCGCACTGGTCCTCTAGTACACGCACATCAAATTTTAATATAATTATCCTACTGGATAGGTCTATTGAAAATGAAGTAATTCGTAAGAGAAATAAACTAACAACGAACAAGTTTAACAATAAGGCATGCAAGTACCGCTAGAATCAACAGAACATAAAGACAATAAATTGAACAGTCACGCTGTACATACTTTCTCGCGAAACCTTCACCATACACAAATCAACAAAAAACATTACACTTACTTAGCAAAAAATAAAGGTATATCAGACTTGATGAAAAATTTACAAATACTTTGGGTTTGTTTGGGAGGTACTTTACTCAGATTTTTCCTGGAATAATGAAGTACCCATTGCAGTAGGCTTTATTACCCCAATTTGAAAACACCCTTTTTAATTTTTTTTATTAAAAAAATAAGAGTTTGGCTGCACCTCACTTGATAGGAGTTCCGATGCATCCGAGGATGTAACATGCAAGCTCAAATCCATTCACTAATCATCTTGAAGATTCCTATTTTTTTTTAATGAATTTATTTATTTTTTATTTAAATTTTTTTTTAATTTTTTATAATTATACGAATCGGGGAACATAGATGCCGGCAGAGTAATCAAATCAAATCAAATGAAAATAATTTATTTTAAATAGGTGCTTACACACACTTTTAAATAGTAAAAAATAACCAAAAATACTTATTGTCTATTATATAATGTCATGATTCAGATTACGGTCTAAGTTAATGGTATTTGTTATAGAATCAACATATATATCTTTGTCATTTACATAATCTATTATTTTATAATATCCTCTAGATCACAAGCATTTTTTGACATGAGCCTTGAATTTGTTCTCTGACAAACTAGTTACATTTTCTGGAATTTTGTTGTAGAATCATAGACACTGCCCCACAAATGACTTTTTAACCTTACTCAGTCTCGAAAAGGCTATATCTATTTTACTTACATTTCTTAAATTCAAATTATGCCTGTCACTATTATATTTACAATTATTAGTATTACACTCTTTGGCCGTTCGCATTAGGTTTATGAAAGAAAACATTTCTGTTGGGTTGCTTAAAACACTAAGTAATTTACTGAAAGGTGAAAATTATTCAAAGCTTATCCATAGTTCCTTATCATAAGTCCTTACAGTATGAAATTGTTGTCCAGATTCGTGCTGGGCTCGATTCCGATACATCTGGTGGGCCGCGGTGAGCCGGTGGGCAGTCCTGAGCACTCGAGAACCCGACGAGCTCACTGATAAGCCTCACAGATTGTAGTTTAGCTCTGACTTGTGGTAACGGTTCGCTGAACTGAGCTGAGCTGAGTCTATTTGTAATGTTCATTTAAATTATAAACGAGCTATATTTACGATTTGTTTAAAGTAATATCCATAGATTTCCAGGGGGTTTTTAATGTGGAACATCTCTCCTCTCGCTTTTCTGCCATCTGTAGGAGTGACTTCTTGAAAAGGGACGGAAGTGTGCAATCACCAGCACAGATATAAATGCACAAATTTTCTTTTTAATTTTTATTTGATTACTATACTATTATAGGTGGTATAGTTGACCACTGAGGTGCGTGTACGTTTTTCTTGGTTTTGGCTGAAAAACAGCGTTATGAGTAATCTGAGGCCCACAACATTTTAGCTAAGCCTGGACCAGTTTCGCTAACTTGGCACCACTGACACTGTTTCATTTTTTTTATAAAGTAGTAATATTTGTCGCTAAGTTTTATCTATTTATCTATGTAATTGCGATTTTTAGGGTTCCGTACCCAAAGTAAACTATATTAGTTTATTTATGAACTTCTTATGTAACTGCATAGATGGCTCTCTAAGTAGCTAGCGTAGATCGATAACAGTCGATAGCTGCGTTAACGCAAGAAATATATACTCTTTGTATTCTCTCAGTCGGAATCGCGCACAAAGGGTTCCTTACCATTATCTATAAAAATCACTTTTGTTGATTAGAAGCCCGCCTTAAATATATATTTTTTTTTATTCAATGGTGGTGGTACATAGAAACATGCTGTAGTTATTTTCTATCACTTACATTACCTATTATCCCTGTATTTTCAAAAAAAAATTCGAACGTTACCTGATATGCTGATAAATTTTACCACAATCAAGCTTTGAATTAACTTGCAATGTTTGTATGTATGTTTGTTTAGTTCAAATCTTGCAATCGATTTTAGAGCGACTTCCGGGGGTCCGATTGAGCTGAAATTTGGAATGAGGCCGTATTCCCGGTGACAATAGATCCTTTTGTTATTTTGAGGTTTATCTGATGATGAACTTTGGAGGTTGAATCGAGGGCCCAGAATCGTTGGAAATAGAATACTGGGCTCAACTTTTTTAAATTTGTAACCATGTATTTTTTGTTTTCTTTTTAGCATTCGGCTTTTTGAGCATAAAAACTATTTTTAAATAAAAGTGGTACCAAACAGATTTTAAGTTTTTCGAAAATTATTTTATGTTGTTGATCATATCTTGGCCTAACGATAGATATTAATTTTATTTACAATCATAAACGTTTGCTGTCGTTTAAAAGAAAAACAAACTGGGCAAGTGCGAGTCGGAATCGCGCACAAAGGGTTCCTTACCATTATCTATAAAAATCACTTTTGTTGATTAGAAGCCCGCCTTAAATATATTTTTTTTTTTATTTAATTATTTATTTTTAAAGTGAATAATACAACTTAATATTATGTGAATATTAAAAGCGTTTACCTATTGCCGTTATCAATATCAAGCAAAAACGAGGAAAAAAATCACGATCGTTGTTCAGGAGTCCCCCTTAAATATTTGTTTTATTTTCATTTTAATTATTTATTTTTAAAGTTTATATTTAGCTTAATATTCTATGAATATTTCAAGTGTCTACCTGTTGCCGTTATAAATATCTAGCAAAAAATTACATTTGTTGTATTAGAGCCCCCCTTAAATATTTGTTTTATTTTAATTTAACAACTTAATATTATGTGCATATTTCAAGTGTCTACCTGTTGTCGTTATCAATATCGACTGATTGTATGGAGACGCCCCTTATTTTTTCACTTTTTCTAATTTTTAGTGTTTGTCATTATAGCGTATTGTCATTTTAACATAAATACATCATCTGTGAAAATTTTAACTGTCTAGCTATCACGGTTCATGAAATACAGCCTGGTAGCAGATGGACGGACGGACGGACAGACAGACAGACAGACAGGCGGACAGCGAAGTCTCAGTAATAGGGTCCCGTTTTTACCCTTTGGGTACGGAACCCTTAAAAATGATAAACCCAGTTTTAGGGGGGTTAAACCCCTAAAGCTGAATTATAGACATGAAAGCAAAATTCATGGTTTCTCTTATCATGACGACGTAGGAGGTTCCCCCTTGCAAAGTGTAAACTAAATTATTTTTTTTATTCACAATTGGTAAGCCCTTGGCATCATCTCACCTGATGGTATAAGTGACGATGATGGCGCAGACGGAAGCAGGTTTACCAAGAGTCCCCAAAGCAATGAAGAAATGGCTATCTCTTATCTTCATGAAGAACACATCTAACATTGCTGTTATCACTGATGTTTGGCGTCAACACTTAGATAAAGATAGTGGTAGGCAGGCTTAGAAAATGCCGTTCCACCAAACAAACAGAGTCTCACAAAGTTATACTCCGCCGGGAATCGAACCCGCGACCTCCTGATGTGAATCTAATGAACTTAACCATTACGCCACGGAGGCGGTTAAGAATAATCACTAAAAGTACAGTGGTATCCATAAATTAGTGATCGATACTATAGGTGGGTATACTGCAATCGTAAGTGTCGAAGCCTGGGGCCGGGGCGTTTTCTTACACCTGTAGTCCTCGATTCTCGATTTTACATTCGAATATTCCTCTCGAGTCGATATTTCATGTGATCGCGGCAGGCTGTAATTAAGCATCAGTTAAACACGGGCCTGCGCAAGAGTTCACGCCTAACGCTATCGGGTAGACACTCGACAATCCGTTTGATACATTGGTCGTGTTTGTTTTAGATGCAAAGGTCAACGAGATTAATCCGTTGATTTTCGAAATTAGATGGAAAAATTAAACAGATAATTGTACTGTTGCACTTGGAAGACTGTTCATGTAAATTATTTTTTACTTCAGTATAAGTCAAAAATATACCTTTTTTTATCCACAATTATCCACGCCTTTGACATCATCTCGTATAATTTAGGAATCTTTAAGACGAGAGTGAATAGGCTCTATTTGAGATTGCTTGTTACATCCTCAGCTGCATCGGCACTTACCATCAGGTGAAATGCAGCCAAACGCACTAATTTTTTTAATTTTAAAAAGTTACACCTGATTTTAAGTGACGATGATGCCGAAGATAGAAGCGGCCTTACCAAGATTTCCCTAACTCAATAAGAAACTTACTATCTTATCTACAAGCCCGAATACATCTATGCTGTTAACATTGATGCTTGGCGGCAAGTCTTAGATTAGAATATGCAGCCAAACGCACTCATATTTTTAATTTAAAAAAATCTCACCTGACGGTAAGTGACAATGATACTGATGATGGACGCGGGCTTACCAAGATTCCCCAAAGTAATGCGGGACTGGCTATCTTATCTACAAGCCGGAACACATCAATTCTGTTAACATTCATGCTTGGCGGCAAGACTTAGATCATATGTTGTTAGCTACCCAGGCGGGCTTAGAAAATACCCTGTTTTAAATTAATTACTGAATTAATCAATCTAAAAAACTGAACGGGCGTATATTATGAGCCAGCAGGTTATCACCAAATATACCCATGTAGGTACCTAATACGATGCATTATATAACTGTAGATACAAGAAGAGAGACGAGTTTGGGTCTAACGACATTCTCGGTTGCATCCATACTTTCCACTCCAATATTTTGATAATAAAAAGATCAATTTTATCATTTTAACTGGCTCCGTGGCGTAATGGTTAATTCCATTAGCTTCACATCAGGAGGTCGCGGGTTCAATTTCTGGCGGAGTCTAACATTGTAAGTCTCGGTTTGGTTGGTGGAAGACCATTCTAAAGAATAGCCCGTATGGCTAGATACCACCATCTTATCTAAGTCTTGCCGCCAAACATCAATGTTAACAGCATAGATGTGTTCTGGCTTGAAGATAAGATAGCCAGTTTTCCATAACGTTGAGGAATCTTGGTAAGCCCGCTTCCATCATCGGCATTTTCGCCATTTACCATCAGGTAAGATGATGCCATAAGTTCTCGAGTGGCGACCACGCACCGGAAAACGTAGTGAAGGCAGGCCTCCCACTCGGTGGACCGATGACCTGGTGAAGGTCGCGGGAAGCCGCTGGATGCGGGCAGCGCAGAACCGGTCGTCGTGGAAATCCTAGGGGGAGGCCTATGTCCAGCAGTGGATGTCCTTCGGCTAATATGATGATGATGAAGATCATGCCAAGGACTCACCAATTGTAAATAAAACAAAACATAGGTAGGTATCCCATTAGACAAGTCTTTCGAAAAGGTTTTTTTACATTTTTCCTTTTACAATTTTTTGATCGGAAGTATCCAAAACCATGGAAGTACACAGTGCACATGTACCCATAAATAAATAAAAAGGCCGAATTTAATCACAAGGTGGCCCTAAGTAATGGTCGCCAGGAGGCAGCGCTACATATATTATGGGGCCCATCGATTTTATAACTTTTACGCACATTTCTTAGCGTTGTATTAAAACGTTAAACACTATAATTTTGGGAAGACCGAGGCGTACGTTTTTTTGTACGAATCAAACGATCGACTCTGGACGAGCTAGTGTTTAAAAAAGAAAAAAAAAAGTTCTTGTTAATATATTGGAAAACAAATGCAAATTCGTTAAGAGAAAACGGAATGTCTCTGAAGAAATAAGCCTTTTTCAATTATGGTTTGTTTGCTGAATTAACTGCAGCTTTGACGACTCTGTCAAAGAGGCCGCCTTAAATTTAATCGCGCCGCCCGCCGCGCCACCGCCGACGTCATCGGCGTTACGATTGAACTCAGCGCGGCCCCTTTGTCGGTGTGTTTGACTGTCGCAGCAGCCGACTCGCGGCTTTCATCAAAGATGCAGTTAAATGTGCGAACGAACTTTAATTGCAAATGTAGTAAAATTATAGTGTGTACTAGACATCGAAGAAGACATTGGTCGGTTTATTTAAGGACCAGTAATAACACGTATACAAGAAATAACAATTGTTATACGTCAGCATGATCTTGTAATTGCACCTAACAAAATCAAACAACCCTCATGAAATAAATAGAAATAAGTACTCCTAGGCAGCAACGAAATATAGAGGGATAATAGATACCTATCGTTAACAAACAGCGAAACAGAAATATGGAGACGAAAAATGGGTATAAGATTAAATAAAAAACATAAAAAAATACATTCAAAAAAATTGAAATTAAAACATATTTCAAAACAGCATTAGACTACTGGTATAAGAATTGAAAATATCTATGAGTTTTGTTGGAATATGTATGAAAAATAAAGTTTTTTTTTTCGAAAGGACAGGCGTGTTGTTGGCCGCGGTGTCACAACTTCACCGGACAGGGAAGACGAGTGTGGAGGGCACTGGGCACTCAAACTAAACATAAAAATGTATTTTGATAAAAATATATCAAGAGATGTGCCTTAAGTTATGGACAAAGAATTTTCAGTGTCGTGCGATATCTTTCCTCAAAGACGCCGGCGGCGGCACCTACGTAGAAAATTCCTACGTGCAATGAATAAAAATAAAATAAAAAGAATAAAACACCTATCGAGGCAAACAAAATGCATTGTTTTGATCAGACTTCGATCTGCATAAAACAAATGAGGATGGCGGGCGTTAAGTTAAAGCACAAACCGCTTCTTATTACAATTTCGCTAGGATGCCTTCACGATGCGGAGCTTTGGTTTGCCGACTGAGCTGAGCATACCTGAGAGGGTGGTTGCACACTGAAAACATAGAAAAAAAACAATTAATTAATTCAATCACACTAATATTATAAAGGTGAAAGTTTGTGAGTGTGTGAGTGTGTATGTTTGTTACTTCTTCACGCAAAAACTACTGAACGGATCTGGCTGAAAATAGACAGATTAGGACCTGGATTAACACATAGGCTATTTTTTTCACGCTCGCGAGCCGCTTGCGCCTCGCGCACTGCGCACCCTCTAAAAGTCATAGAAAAGTTGTCCATGCGGGTGAAGCCGCGGGAAACAGCTAGTCAGGTATAAAAATTAACCTTTTTGTACTTAAAAAGACTTGGTTTAATAGGGGCACACACCCAGAAGATAGCAAAATTTTGCAAAGTCAAGATCTTTAAGCTAATAAAAGCAAAAAGAGAAATGTTTAATTATTGCTTCAAGTACCTACATTAAATCATAACTCATAAAATAATAGCTATAATAAATTAATTGAACCAGATATCATGTGTACAAGTATTGTAAAAGATTTATTAATATTTAATTTTGAACTCGGAGTAAACTGCTTTACACTGTAAAGTTTATATGTAGACTAGCTTTTGCCCGCGGCTTCGCCCGCATGGAAATCGTTTTTATGACTGCCTTTGAGGGTAAGTAGTGCGCGAGCCGAGCGTAAACATGAGTGTCCTCCAGATCCCTCAGGAACTATATCGGGCTATTCTGATTAACAGTTTATGTCACTTACCACCGCTCAACCATTTCAATACAAAAAATAGCTTCAATCACTTCATTGCTTCGTTGCGATGCCGACGTGCGCGAGCGTGGAAAGTAGTTTTCCCCAGATACCTCGGGAACTTATGTCAGAATATACTAATTAGTAAATTATGTCATTTTATGTTCGTCCTCCTCAACCATTTCAATACATTGTTCCTTTGCGATGTTCAAGTAATTAAGCAAAAAAAGAGGATTTTTTTCAGTTCCCTCAGGAACTACATGGGACTATGCTATTACACAGGATGTAAAGTAGCCTATGTCCTTCCCAGTGACACGGGCTACCTGCATGCCAAATTTCATCAAGATTGGTCAAGGTGTTGAAGCGTGAAAAAGAAAAAGTTAACAAACAAACACATATTCATAATTATAATATTAGTAAGGATGGGGTTGCATCTGAAACTTGTTAAACTCATGTTACTGTTTGCAATCACCCCTAACTTTCTCTTTGTCAATGTGGAACCACCCTATGCTTAAGACATGGCATGACTCGTGCTCACTTGCCGCCAGTGCCGCAGCATGAAGACTTTATCCGTCGAGGGCATGTCTTTGGCGGGTCCGCGATCTAGATGCGCAGGCGGCGCGCGTCGGCACGATGCTATCGCAGAGCCGCGCGACAATTGCTAACACTGTTGTGCGCACTTCGGCTTCGGCGCGGCGCCTGGGAACAACGCCGATTATTCCATATCCTGCTAATAAATAGGTAGGTAATAAGGCGGTATTAACTTTGAAAAGTCAAGGCAATTCCAAACGTCTATCTTAAGTAGTCATAGTTAAGTTTTACTAAACTAAACACCACTTCACCTTTCGCATTTTAGACTTGGAGACCAATATGAATGAATAGGCATTTATATAGCTTTCTCTCCATATTTTAAACGAATTATTTGATAAAATTAACTGTAAGCAAAATAGTTAGGTAGTTTTACAAATCATCATATCAGCCGAAAATCATCCACTGCTGGACAAAGGCCTCCCCCAAGGATTTCCACGACGACTGGTCCTGCGCTGCCCGCATCCATCAGCTTCCCGCATACTACACGTATTTTAAGAGATGATACATAACTGTACAAAAACTGAAGAGACTTCGAGATTCCAGGTCATCACTAAGTCATCTTATATTGTCACGCGCGACACGTGAACTGGTGGACCTTCAGCCACAGAGACACGGAGGTATATGGAGTTGTGTCCTTTTCTAGGAAGTGGGCGGTAGATTGAGATAAAGGGGAGCTTTTGACCCCATGGTCCGTATTGTTATGCGTGTATGACTTGTGTGGTTCATCCACATGGAAGTTGACTGTATGAAGAAGTATCTCTACTCCTTGATCATACGTGTTTCGTCGTTTACGTTCAAAATCAATTGTAGGACTGTAGGTGATATTTTGTTACTTGTGCAATAGATGGATTTTTACATGAAAAGATCTATTTAAGTACCTACCTCTACAAGCGTTAATGACAATCCTACGGCTTAAATCTTAGCAGTTGTTATACTTATTAAACCAAATTTGAGTTCAAAAAGGACCTATTTGCCTAAAAACCATAGTAATGTAACTCAACTAGCTATGCAAAAAAGGTAGGTTCACGCGTGCGGATGCCGTCACGTGCGCCTGCGCATCTGATAGCGACAACGACGCCGACACTGGGGAATGGACGTTCCTCAGGGCTAGCGTATGTACGCTAATGTAATAGTGACCAATGTTGGTCACGATAAGATTTGGTCACAAGTAGGTATTTAGCTCTAGTTTTAGTTTTAAATAAACACTTTATCGTAAATTAATACGTTAAAGGTAGACTGGAAAAGGTAAAGGTACTCTATGTATATTAGTCCATTTGGCTTTTGAACAGTTTTGAAGTAAGAAAGTGCAACTCTTTTCATTATTGTACCACCTTTTAATAAACGAAGCGATTTAGAGTTCATGCACCGGATTTTTATGTTTTATTTTTATTAACAATTGGTAAACCCTGGTGCTATTTTGGTCCTTTCGCCCACAATCGTAACAGTTGTAAGATAGTAAGTTGTTTGTTTTACTACTCATTAACCCTTGTTACTCGTACATTACCGAGTTACTTTACCAGCAACGTGCAGAGAAAAAATATTTTTCACACAAAAGCGGGTAACGTATTAAGAAATATTTTTTTTGCACGTTGCCCATTACATTATTGTAAGTAACTTTTTGTGTATTTATTGTTTAATAATAATGCATGCATGACTGGAGAATAGTATTGAGACAAACCTTATTAAGGTTTAACAATACCGCATAATGTTTTGTTAACATGTAATTTTTGTAACGTAAATAAATTATATATACATTGACGGTTTCCACGTACAATCACTAACAACCCTTGGGCGCGGGTCTCTACCTGTACAAGACGGGAAGTTTAAGCTATAATTCACAAATGGGGATCAAGTCTAGTTTTGTTCAAACGTACGTAACTACAATGATTCTTTGTTACCTGTATTTTTTTAAATATCACTATCAGCCTCCAAGAGTTAATTGAATTAAAATAACTAAAGCAAAAAAATCTTGAAAAATCCCTTGACCAATTAATCCCTTGACCAATTAACACTGCACACCTTTCTCAACATCTCAACACGCAAGCCCAGTAAAAAAAACTAGCTCCCAGTGGTCATGAATAGTAAAGTGTCTGACGCTTTGTGCTATAATTGCAAGTCTAGAAATGTTCTAGCTTTTTTGTTGACGTTTGACTACGATTTCGTTTAGACAGGAGATGCAAATTAAATTTTCGTTCATTGCACGATCCCGTACTTTCTAAGAATTTTGTGTGAAAAGCGATAAGGCAAATAAACTTGCGTTCACAATTTATGAAAAAAAAAATATTTGACACTTTTCGCCAAAAATGAAAGGTAACAAATTCAAATGATTTATTTGCATAAAATATGTTTACAAAAGATCTTACAAAAATTTAAAATAGAGACTACTCATACTTTACCAGAAGATCTGACATGCAAAAATTTTAGAAGAGTGAAAAGCTAGTGTAAGCACAAAAACCATGAGAATGGCATTTTAACATCATATCACCATTAGTATCATCAAACAAAAGGTCAGATAATAGAGTCTCAAATTAAATTAAAACCTACTCTAATATTATTATAAGAAATATTTTTACACATAGTCCACTATAACGTGATCATTTCACAAATAAATGCACAAAATCAGATTAATTAAATCAAAGTCCCATAACTTATGAAATTAAAAAATATTTTACACAAAGATAGTTGTGGCAAAGTATATATATTATTACTAACGTAGTTAAGGCGTTGGAAAGTGACACAGACTACTAATTAGCATAGCCCTACATAGCTCACGAAGGATCTAGAGAAAACTCAATTTTCACGTACGCCGACCTCGAAGACAGTCATAGCCAGTCAGTCAGTCATTCTCATCGAGCGAAGCCGAGGGCAAAATCTATTAGAAATCAATTGATAACCAAGAGAAGTCGCTGGCACCAGCTATACAGTCACAAAACGATATCCACGCGGGCGAAGCCGCGAGAAAAGGCTAGTATGTTATAAACGTTTTCTAATGTTGGTACTATAGCGACACCGTGTTAGTTTTAGGGTTTCGTCCGTCTGTCAGCGGGCTGTATTTCAAGAACTGCAATAGGGATACAGTTGTAATTTTCATAGTGTTTATAAAAAAAAACAAATGTGCCGCTATAAAAAAAAATAAGAAAAAAAAACCTGCTTTTGATATTTTTGATAAAGCTCTATGGTGAAAGCGGTATAGTTGTGTCAAAGTATATAAGGTTTAACAAAACTAGCTGAAACTGTTATAACTAGTGCTTCTACCCATGAAACTGAACAACTTTCCCCAAGGAACCCACAGTCAAATCGCAACAAAAAAAATTGGCTCTCCCATACTAACTCTATCAGCTGATCAGCCAACTTAGTGTGGGAAGTAAATTTTTTTTTTGAGATTTGACTACGGGTTTCATGGGGAAAGTTGTTCAGTTTCATGGGTAGAAGCACCAGTTAAAATAGTTTCAGCTAATTTTGTTAGACCTTATATATATTAGTACTAAGGTACAGTATGGACACTCCCTGCCGCTTTCTAGATTGCGACCTGACCCCCTCGTCACCCAGATTGATACAGATTGGTTACAGTTTGGTTGTCAAACGTATAGGATTTCGCCGCCATTTTGTTTGTTCCCTCATTCGTTTTTTGAAATGTCATTTCTGGCCCGTTGTATGAAGTGTCCGGGGTGTGGTTGTGTAGAGAAGTGTGGTGGTACGGAGCCCTCGGAGCGCGAGTTACACCGACCCGCAATTGACCGGTTTTTGCATTTTCTTTTTAAATTAAAAGAAACATCAATAAAACTGATGAGGGCGCCATTTTGCGGGAACTACGTCGTTAAGGGGGGCTTCAGTTTATGAAACTAAACAACTTTCCTTAAGGAAAATGTACTAGTAAGTACCCAATTCGTAAAAACAATTGAGCTTGTCATATTATTATTTATTATTGATCAGCTGATAACGAACTTTGTACTTTATGCCTCAGGGAAAGTTGGTCATTTACATGAGTTCTTTTGCAATTTTTTCAGGTACCAGTTCAAAAGAGCATCGATGGCATGAAGGCCCCTACCTCCAGTCTCTGTCTTGGAGGTCGTGGTTCGAATCCTGCCACGTACCAATGTGTTTTCGAATTTCGATTTCATATGGACATTTATCCGACGGTCTTACGACGAATGAAAACATCGTGAGGAAACCTGCACACACCTGCGAAGAAATTCAAAGGTTGTATGTGAAGTCGACCAACCCGCACTGGACCCGCGCGGTCGACTACGGCCCGATCGCCCTAATTTAGGGTAAGCTAGAGCCTCTCGGTGGGGACGTATACGAGCTGATATGATGATGATAAGTTCAAAAAGCCGGCCGTAAAACCGGACAAGTAACCACAGAAACAAATTATTATTTACTAGAGGGTGCGCGTTGCGCGAGCAGAATGCGGGGAATTATACAACTAAACGTTCCTAATGAATCTCCGTCTATTGGTGCAAACTGTATTAAAATCTGTTCAGTAGTTTCAGACAGACAGACAGATGCGGCGGGGGGACTTTGTTTTATAATATTTTATGTATATAGATTACTAGTGGGTGCCCGCGGTTCTTTTTCCGTTCTTTGCCGTTCCTGTGGGAATTTTCGCAAAATCCTTACTTAGCGGATGCATGTGTCACAATTGCTATTCGCATGCCAAATTTCAGCCCGATCCTTCCAGTGGCTTCGGATGTGCGTTGATATACCAATCAGTCACATTTTCCTTTTGTATAATACAGATTTAATTATTTGCAAAATGATACAAGTAACCTTTGACGACCGACGACCTAGTGAAGATTGTGGGAAGCCACTAGATGCGGACAGCGCAGGACCGGTCGTCGTGGAAATCCTTGGGAGAGGCCTTTGCCCAGCAGTGGACGTTTTTTCGGCTGATATGATGATGATGACAAGTAACCTTTGAAGCGAAAGCACCAAACATGCTAACCTAAATATCATATTATCTACGAGTATCTTAAAGTGTGGAATTAGACAATGCTAAAATAATTCACCTAAACTTTACCGACCTTATGAAGGTCGCGAGAAGCTTGACGCGGGCAGCGCAGGACCTGTCGTTGTTGAAATCCTTGGGTCTTTGTCCAGCAGTGTACGTCTTTCGGCTGATATGATGATGATGATAAAAATATTTCAACAAAACCCCAAAGTACCTTCAAGGCATACGAATATAAGAACTAACGCCAATAAATTGATGAGTTAGAGCTTTCTTTTAAATGTTGACATTGTAAAAAGCGTCACGAGCACGCATGCGCGTCGGAGACCGCCGGGCGCGCTTCCACTCCCGCGCATTCATAATCTTTTTGCACCATCGAATAGGGCTGTTACAGAGTCCTAACCTAAATTGTCAAAAACTAAATCCTACCAATAAAACCAATTTAATAAATTGTTCTAATAATAAGTCTCTGAGATTTTTCCATTTGATAGTTATTCTCACACAAAAACAACTCTTAAATCCATTTATTTAACATTTAATTTCTATTTAATTATATATACTAGCTGTTTCCCGCGGCTTCACCCGCGTGGACGTTTCTATAAGTTTTTGAGGGTGCGCAGTGCGCGAGCCGCAAGCAGCTCGTGAGCGTGAAAAAAAGTAGCCTATGTGTTAATCCAGGTCCTAATCTGTCTACCTACCAAATTTCAGCCAGATCCGATTAGTAGTTTTTGCGTAAAGATGTAACAAAAGTACACATTCACACACTCACAAACTTTCGCCTTTATAATATTAGTTATATAAGAGTATATATTATATATATACGAGTATGTATAAATAATTTCTATTATTATTAATTTCTATATTCATATAGGTATAAGATTTAGTTTTAGGTCGAGATCCTTCTAGAAATGTGGTCAAAATGTTGACACATTTTACAGCTATATAGGATGAGAAGCTATACAATGTCTGTGAAGAGAGCTGGCCACTTTTTGAAGGCTGCCGTAGGTAGCCACCGAAGATGATAACAGATCGATGATCTACGTTACTATAAATTAACACGATCACATAATTCAGAGTGAGAGTTTAAACGCCTCCGTGGCGTAATAGTCCTTTCGCTACAGACCAGGAGATCGCGGGTTCGATTCCCGTTGGTTGGGGTCAACTTGTAAGACTCGATTTAGTTGGTGTTTGGGCATTTTCTAAGCCCGCCTGGCTAGCTATCACCATCTTATCTATTTCTTTCCGCCAAGCATCAGTGTTAGCAGCATTGATTTGTTCTGGCTTGAAGTTAGCCAGTTCTCCATTGCGCTTGGGAATCTTGGTAAGCTAGCTTGTATCTTCGGCATTATCTTCACTTAACTTAAGGTGAGATGATGCCAAGGGCCTATCAACTGTTCATCCTACTAATATTATAAACGCGAAAGTTTGTAAGAATGTATGGATGTATGTTTTTTTTTTGTTTCTCTTTCACGCATAAACTACTAAACGGATCTGGCTGAACTTTAGTACGTAGACAGATTAGGACCTGGATCAACACATAGGCTACTTTTTTCCACGCTCGCGCGAAAAGTCATAGAAACGTTGTCTACGCTGATGAAGCCGCGGGAAATAGCTAGTAAAAAATATATACGAGGGCATAATCAATAAAAAATCTACTTCTCCTACTAACGGTTGTCCCAGCCTGTGCCGCCAGGGTCCGCTCTGCGTTACAATTTCCCCACCTTAAAATTAAAGAAATTAAAAATAATAACAACACGAAATTGAAAAATGTCATTCGATCGGCCCTGAGGCTCTGTCGACGTATTTATTGCAAATGATGCGATCCGCGGCCACCGATGCCAGATTTGACAACGATCCTCTCAACTTTGATACCAAATACCCTATTGTCTTGGCTTTATTTCTCTCATTGTATAGCGCTAGAATTTCATATGCGGCAGCTCTTGCCTTGTAAATATTAATAAATGACGCATTTATTGAATTTTATTCTCATCGTTTGTTTTTCAGCGAATTATGGACAGATTTTGTTAGTTATCTGCCGAAGAGTATCCTTAGATGTTTTGACTAAAAAGTCTGTAGCAAGTAGGTGAAGGTGTATTTTAAAATTAAAAGCTTTTCTTTAACTTGCAACGTATATGTATGTTTGTTCGGGTGAAATCTTGCAAGTTAAATTTGACCCACTTCCCGGTTTCCGATTGAGCTGAAATTTTGCATACATATTTATATCGCGTGACAATGCAATATCAAAAGCTTGTAACTAAAAGTTTTTAGGTTTTTCGAAAATTATTGTTACAGACAAGGTATCACAGAAATATTAATCCTCACGCCTAAAGCTGCATTCTCGGCTATGAGTTCGGAAAAATGTGTCGCTCATTTGCTCACCAAGAAGTAGTAGGGGAGCGGTCAGATTATAAGAGCGGTGCGATCATGAAGTAAGGTCCATTCAACAAAATAGTCACGCTTAAAAAATGATTTTTCAGGTACATTCAAGCATTTATTTCAGTTCAAATCCATCATGAGCTTTCGGCCGGTTATTATCACGCTGAGTCGTGCATTATTAGGTGGCGCTTTTTAAGGACTCATTAATACATGTTTCGAAATCCAAAAAAGGCGACCACAGTCATACTGAAAACAATATACGATCCTGAGATGTTGATTCCTTCCAAAGTTCATCATCAGATCAACTTCAAAATACCAAAAAGATATATTGGCTTCATATCAAATTTCAGCTCAATAGAATCCCTGATATACTCGATTGCAAGATTTAATCCATACTAACAAGGCAAAAAGCTTGTAAAAAGGCAGAATGTAAACAAATCAGACCACTTTATATCATATTTTCTACATAGGATTTACAATGTTTTTTTACTTAATTTTCATTTTAACAGGATTGTGAAGCTGCGACTTTTCATACAAACGGCGTTAACGATTTTCACCTCTTAAATGTGGACCAATTTTTGATAGGTTGTCAGTCAGAATAAAAGCATGTACGTTTCGTTTTTTAATTTACTGATTATAAATAAACAAAAAATGTTTCAAAATTAGATTTGTATAAAAACACGTGAACGACAATAAAATTAAACTTATTAACTTTATCAAAAAAAAACAAAAACGTATAAGCCTAGCTTTTGTTCTAACTATAAAAGTAAAATATACTATAAAAATAATCATCAAAAAGTGGTCCAAATCGGTTGACATTTAAGAGGTGAAAATCGTTAACGCCGTTTGTATGAAAAGTCGCAGCTTCACAATCCTGTTAATACGTATTTTCGTAGGCCTTCATCATTATTTACATATTACACACTTTACGTTCAAGTATTTGTTTACATTCTGTTTTAACATTGATGTGAACCGTAGGCATTGTTAAAATAGTACTGATGAGGCAAGGTCACAGATTACTAAATAGTTACTTGCAAGGTTCTCTAAAAAGAAATCTAAAACATTTTTAAAACAAAAACAAACAAAAAATCGATCTTAAAAAACTGTCTACCGACTTGTCATGCTTAGTACGGAAAAAAAGTAAAATAATTGAAAACGCTAAACACGTTAAAAACCGACTTCTATCGCAACAACTTAGTACATTTTTGCATTATTATTTTTGGTTTTTGTTAATTTTCTAATAAAGTACTACACCGATTTTGATTAAATTTGTACGGGAATCACTAGCTTTCAAATAAAAAAGAATCATAAAAATCGGTTCAGTTCTTAGGTAACACACATAAAAAATAAAAAACATACAGACGAATTGAGAACCTCCTTCTTTTTTGAAGTCGCTTGATAACAGTGTAAGCTTCGCCCTAATCAGGGTAGGCTCGATACCCTCCGTGGGGACATGATATAATGATGATTATTTAAATTTGTGTTCGACCTGTAGTCATAGCGACTTTGAATTATTTTTTGACACAAACATCAACACAAGACAAAATACATCTGCCATATGCACACAAAAACCACTAGCTAATTCGGAATTTCACATTGTACCAACCAACCAACTGAATTCAGTCGGTAATAGCCTATTCGAGAGGCAGTGTACAAGTTATACAATAAAATTCCAGAAAATGTAAGTCGTTTGCTGGAGAATAAATTTAAGACTCATGTCCAAAAAATGCCTGTGATCTAGAGGATATTTTTAAGACAGATATATGGTTAGGTATTGATCCTCCAGCAAATACCACAACCTGAGACATTATTTGTTATAGATATTAAGTTTTTTAAAACTATTTTAAACGTGTGTAGTGTAATGTAAATATTTCGTTGGTCATTACACCCATCCATCGTATCTCCTTGTGTAGGCGTCCTGATCGCGCGTTATTAAAAGTAGAATGTTTAAATTTTCGTGGCTCGCGTTTGGAACTCCATCAGGAATTTTCTAGATTGATTTTTCGATTAGCTTTTGGACTGGAAAGACTACAGGTTCTTTAAGCAGAACGCCTGCATACACTAAACTAAGCAGAAATAATAAAAACCTGGCCATCAGAGCCGTGAAAGTGAAATACATACAACGACAAGTTACAAACGAAAAGTGGAAAAAATCTATAGATTTGTTTTTCAGCTATGGACCCAAAGCAGAGTCCTGTGTAGGCCTCTAGAGTAAACGCCTATTTAAAATAAATATTTTGGAATTTTGGGCACATAAAACGTTACGTCTTTTTATCATCAAATATAATATGGATAAATATCATCAATATTAATGGGCACATTTCGAGCCGGACGGTGCAACATCTAGCAGCCGAAGCCGAAACAACCGAATAACAAAACACAATACAGCATTCTGTGGGTACATCATTGTTTTTGTTAATTAGTGGAATGTTATCGGCTTGACAGACACCGCTAGTGGCAGGTTCTGGCGCTGCTGGGATTTATACAGTTTCACCTTCGGTGTAGTCACATAAAAATTTAAAAGACTATTTTGTTTCTGCTAATACATATTTTTGATTAAATAAGGCGACTTCCGACTTGGCGCAACCTGTAACGAGTCGGTCTTCCTAACCAGAGGTGCCGGGTTCAAATCCGGACGACCAATGAGTTTTTCGAAACTTACGTACATATACTCACCGATTGCTTTAACGGTGAAGGAAAACATCGTGAGGAAACCTGCACACACCTGCGAAGAAACTCGAAGGTTGCGTGTGAAGCCGACCAACCCGCAATGGGCCCGCGTGGTCGACTAAGGCCCGATCGTCTTAATTCAGGGTAGGTTCGAGCCCCTCGGTGGGGACGTATATGAGCTGATATGGAGGGCGACTTCCGTGGGACTTGCATGGTCGGGTTGGTCACGCAGGTTAGCTAACCATAAGCACGGTCATTACCTGGATCTAACTGGATCGCTACGCACGTTAAGTCGGTATGACGGTTAGTAGCATTAGATGGCAGCTACGACCAATATAACAGCTATGGACTAGCCTACGCGAACAGCAGTTTTGATGCCTACAGAATGTGCGCATTCGCTCATTTCGGTTTGATCGATCAGTATTCCCCAAACGGTTTGAAGATCGAAATGAGTGAAATTTAGTATTTCATTCGAGCTACATGCCGAGTACGTCTCTCTATCTGTCATTGTTTATATTTGAACGAGATTCGGTGAACTATAGTGGTGTGGCTGTGTGTTTGCATGTAGTTTTATTTGACTCATTTTTTTGTGAGATTAAATATGGGTAGGGCCGGTTTATTATATATGGTCGAAGGATGCCAGTCGTCAAGCCATGGCAGAAGCCTCATAAGCAACTTTGGGCTTCCTCCCTACAATCTTCACCAATCAGGGTTTGGACATCCACATACGGTGTGTGGAGTATGACCTAAATATTCCAAATTTGGGAAGAAACCAGTGCCCCAACAATATTTTTGATTTATCATCAGGGTGAAATAAAAAAAATAGTTCCCATATTATAATAATATAATCTAACATTTTAGTTAAATTATTGGTTTTTCTGTATCTAACTTATACCATACCATTAAATAATTTGCACTGGCTGCAGTTTTAAAGAAGCCCGCCCTACTGCAACCGGGTGTTCCACCTCAGAATGAGGCTGCTGCAAATGCTGTCAACAACTCCAGAGAAGACTTGTAATGCACCGGCACTAGAATTACAAATCCAAAAACAAATGAAAATTAATTAGATAAAGACTGTCTTTGAAGAGCTTTAATATTTTATTTAATATATAGACACGTAAATACATTCTTTTAAAAAATTAATGAAAACATTTATTTATATAGGTAATACTGTTGGGTGTCATTTTTAGGGTTCCGTACCCAAAGGTTAAAAACGGTACCCTATTACTAAGACTTCGCTGTCCGTCCGTCTGTCACCAGGCTGTATTTCATGAACCGTGATAGCTAGACAGTTCAAATTTTCACAGATGATGTATTTCTGTTGCCGCTATAACAAGAAATACTAAAAATTAGAAAAAAAGAAAAATTAGGGGTGTCTCCATACAAAAAACATGTTTTTTTTACATGAAGAAACTAGCGCCATCTAGTATGATGGTACGAAACCCTATGTATGTGGTCCTGTCTCGCACTTGGCAGGTTTTATCTGTTGTTTTTTTTCTTGAGGCTTAAAATAGCGTCTGAAAATTATAAACACAGAAATTCGGTTTTCGATGTAAAAATTAAATAATTTTGAACCAAAAAAACCGACTTCAAACAGGAAACTAAGATTCCCCTTGATTTCTCTGGGATGCCATCATCAGATCCTGGTTTCCTTATCATGGTACCACCCTTGGGATATCACCTTTCCAATAAAAAAAGAATTATGAAAATCGGTTCATAAACTACGACGTTATCCGCGAACATTCATTAAAATTTATATATGTCTATATGTCATATGTATTTATATAATATACGGTCGAATTGCGACACCTCCTCCTTTTTTTTTAAGTCGGTTAAAAATGCAACAGGCCCCTAATTGCTTGATGTAATAGCAACGAAGTACATTTTATTAATTAACCCACAAGTAGGTAAGAAACTTTATTCTCGTCGATTCCAGTCAAAAGCAGTCAGCTAATACGTTCCATGAGACAATAAGAAAATTCATATTTTATTGTTGCAGCCATCATACATTAGCGATGCAGATGCTGGTTCGCATTTTGTATAAATCACGATATTTTGTTGAAAATAACGCTCGCAACGATTGGCATCTCGCTGTTGGCTGTTCACGGGCCTGGAAATGTGGTGTTGCCAGCATCCAGTGAGACCACAGTTTAAAGCAATAGTTCTTTGCCTATGATTTGTGAACCTTTAGTGGTGTGGAAGCATCAGAAGTGGTCCGTGGAGCTTTCAATATAGTTAGGAACTTCGTACCGCCTTACTACAATACACCACATTACACTACACTACGCTACGCTACACTACACTACACTACGCTACACTACACTACACTATCCTACACTACACTACACTACTTTATTTTCTCGACATAATTGGAAACGGTCAAAACGTTAAAAAAATTACTTCAATCGCAACACCCAAGTATAATTTGCGTACGTTTTTGTTAATTTCATTAAAAAGTACTGAATCGATTTTGATAAAAAATGTATGTGACCAAACTGGCAGAATAAAAAAACCGGCCAAGTGAGAATCAGAACCGCACACAGAGGGTTCCGTGCCATCATACTATATGGAGCTATTACAACCATACCATCATTATCATTACCATCATGGAGCTATTTCCATACCATCATTCTAGATGGCGCTAGTTTCTACACGTTTAAAAAACACGTTTTTTTATGGAGAATTCCATATTTTTTCACTTTTTCTAATTCTTTGTATTTGTTGTTATAGCGGCAACAGAAATATATAATATACTATTTCAACTGAATGACTATCGCGGTTCATGAAATACAGCCTGGTGACAGACAGACGGACAGCGAAGTCTTAGTAATAGGGTCCCGTTTTTACCCTTGGGGTACGGAACCCTAAAAAAGAAAAAAAAATCGGTTCTCAATCTTCGAAGATATCACATAACAAACATACAAAAACATGCAGTCGAATTGATAACCGCCTCGTTTTAGAAGTCGGTTGAAAAAGTCTAAGTTTTAAAATTATTTTTAAAACGTGTTTAAAATAAAAAACTAAATAAAAATAGAATTGGCAGTCCATGGCGACACAGAATATTACCTATCCAATGTTCGTGAACAAAAATAATAATAATTGATCAATTAATTAATTAAACAGATGGTCGTTGGGGCAGTAAAGTACTCGAAGGGCGACCGCACACCGGAAGACGTAACGTAGGAAGGCCTCCCACACGTAGGACCAATGAGCTGAAGAAGGTCGCGGAAAGCCACTGGATGCGGGCAGCTCTCCTTGTGACAGCTCTCCTGCGGTCGTTGTGAAAATCCTAGGGAAAGGCCTTTGTCCAGCAGTGGACGTCTTTCAGCTGATATATGGTATAAACATTTTTTTTAACTCCAGAATAAAAAAAAAACTATTATGGCAGACATAGACCTGTAAGTAAAACGAAGTTCAGATCACTCTATGTTGGATTGTAGAGTTTCCGATTTTTATATTTTTTTGAAACATATTTAATAAGTTTTCAGCCGGCCGGGCCGCTACCTCCTTTCCGGGATGTTGTGGTTCGAATTCTGCCACGTACCAATGTGCATTTTCGAATTTTGATTGATTTCATATGTACGTTTATCTGACGCTCTTACGGCAGAGGAAAACATCGTGAGGAAACCTGCACACGCCTGGGGAATAAACTCGAAAGTTGTGAGTGAAGTCGACCAAACCGCACTGGGCGCGCGTGGTCGACTAGCCCCTTGGTGGGTACGTATATTATGAGCTATTATGTTTGGTTTCGTCATTATAATTGTGTTAGTTACAACAAATTTAACTAAAAATTAAAACCCGATTGCATTAAAACACCTACCCCGCTTTTTTATCAGTAGGGTAAAAATGTATCCTATGTCACATTCAGGATCAAGATGAATACACCTCGCAATCCAAAATCCATTAGGACGTTTAGGCTATAGACTCAGCCAAAGAAACAGACGTACATACATACACTTTAAAAATATTACTCTTCTTTTTTGGCAGTCAGGTAATAATAGAAAATTTAAATGTACTCTTAACCCATGTAGTCCTCAGAGGATAACAGTGGGGTTCGCCACCAGCAGTATACGTACGTCTTATAGAATGGTAAATATGAACAATCAAATCAAAATCAAATGAAAAAACGACAAGGATGCTTACAGTAGTCGCACATGATGTGTAACATCTGACATATGTAAAAAACCTACCGGCATGGACATGTTTCCTTAGCCTTCGTAACTCTAAAAAAGGCGGCATTTACATGTTTCCTTAGCCTTTGTGACTGTAAAAAAACACATTTCATGTTACACACTTCCGACCTTTTTCACGAAATTACTCCCACAAAATGCAAGAAAGCGAGAGGAAAAATGTGACATTGTGTGTTTAGTTACTGAAAAATGATTATTTCAGTAACTAAACACACAATAAGTATAAGTACATATACGTGGGCTGTTCCAAAAATAGTTAGTTAAGGCGAGGTATTTATTGGAACAGTTGTCTCTGTCTTTTTCTTTACGTGTAAAAAGTAAAGAAAAAAACCACACTTTTTCTTTTTTTGATTAAAACGGAAAACTACAATGAAAACATTAAAAATAATAACATTACTCACGTTGTATTATCATAACAAATATTGTTGAATTTTTTTTTTATTTATACTTCAAAATATTAGTCATAACTAGAGTTGAAAGTAACGGTGTAGACCTATATTTGGGTTTTTTTTGTATCGATCCAAAACTGCTCAATCGTGTTTCTAATAGTTTTTGACTTTAAGGAACATCATAAGGTTATTTTTTTCAACCTTGGGTTTTCCATTGTTTAAATCTGTAATATTACCGCTTTAAATGAAAAATAGTTTGAATATGAAAAAGTTTATTTAGAGCTTTTCAAAATATTCTCCTCCAACCCCTATGCACTTATGCATTCAGGTAAACTAGCTTTCAAAAAACGTATCTTGCGGGAGGACGAAAAATAACCACCGAAATTCTTTGACGGCCTCGTCGGCAGTGTTGAATTTTCGCCCACGAAGTATTTATTTTACCGTGGGAAATATAAAAAAATCGCATGGAGCTAAATCTGGGCTGTACGGAGGATGGGGTAAAATTTGTGCACTCGAAGTTGTCAAATAGTCCATGGTTCTAACAGCTGTGTGAGCGGGCGCGTTATATTGGTGAAAAAGAACGTCACGGACGCCGCTCCTTGGGCGCTCGCTATTCATCTACCCGAAAGCTTGAGGCAGGCAAACTTCGCAGTACCATTCACTAGTAATGGTTCTACGGTCTTCTAGCGAATTTACTGTTACTGTTCCACTGCTTCGAAAAAAAAAACCGCTATAATTTTTTTATTAACGCTCCGACCGCGAACAACTTTTGTGGGCAACTGGTCCTCTTCAAACACCCATTGCGTGGATTGCTGCTTCGTGAGAGGATCGTAGCTGTAGATCTAAGATTCGTCAGTTGTAAGGATGTATAGGATACATTTTGCGAAGTCCCTCCTTTGAACGTTTCCAGCATAAATTTGCACCAATCAACACGTCGGGATTTTTGCTTTTTAGTGAGAATAGCGAAGCAAGCTTCTTAACTTTAAGGTTTTCATGCAGGATGGCGGAAACTGCCTGTGATTCAATCTTCAGTTCAGCCTCAATCTCCCGACGATGTACCATGTGTCTATTCTCCTGCAATAGCCACTGCACCCTGATGACATTTTCATGAGTTACTGCAGTTGGTGGCCGGCCGGCTCTGGGGCATGGTTTTGGTTCTCTCGACCACGTTTGATTTCACGAAACCAATAAGTAACTGTTGCTAACGCAGGAGCAGACTCCACAAAGGCACCTTGTAAATTTTCGTGAGATTCCTTGAAGGTTAATCCTCTTTATAATCATAGAAAATCATAGCACGAAAAGCTTCCCGCGAGAGGTCCATTGTTGCAAACAAAAGAAGAGTGACAGATAATCTTTTAAATATTTAAACAAAGAACTACACTAGTCGCAATGATTTTCACCAAAGAGATTTGTATTGAAATTAGCCGTCAGTTAAAAATAGTTTCAGGGAAAAGAGATTGTATTTATACTGTGGCTAACAATTTTCCGAACAACCTAGGTACAAGTGTACAAACATGGATGGTATCCTCATTTTAAGTACAACACTAAAAAACCAGGAAGGTGATTCTGTTAAATTTGAAAAATATTTGCTGAAAAATGAGAATTATATAAAATATAAAAAGTTTCTGGTGCTGTAAGTACAACACTAAAAAATCAGGTGGGTGATTTTGTTGAATTTGAAAAGTATTTGCTGAAAAAAGTGAAGCATATAAAATTTTAAAAAGGTTCCGGTGCTGTAAAAGTAGCACCCTGGCAACCCAGCTGAAATGTGCGGAGGCTATCGTAAATTTGTGGCATGGGCCTGCAACAGCGGGACGCCGACCGGCGCGGGCGCAGCGCGGACGGATAGAGCACCGATTTGATTTACAACAATGCGCGGACTGACTACAAGACGTCCACCGAACAGTATCACAATGTTTGAACCAACAAATCCATGTCTCACAAATCTGAGATATGGGGTTTATAATTTTCTGTTCACGATTTCTGAAGATGAAAACTGAGAAGAATTTAAAGATTTACTAGACAAATATTACTAATAAATATAATAAGGAAAAGCAAGGCAGTTTTCTTGTGACCGTAGGTATACTACATATATGCATGATAATTTTAAACTTCCATTTGAAGGAAACCGCCTCCGTGGCGTAATGGACTAACCATTACGCTTCACACCAGTAGGTCGCGGGTTCGATTCCCGGTGGGGTCAACTTGTAAGACTCAGTTTGGTTGGTGGTACGGCATTTTCTAAGCCCGCCTGGCTAGCTACCACCATATTATCTTAGTCTTGCCGCCAAACATCAGTGTTAACAACATTGATGTGTTCCGGTTTGAAGATAAGATAGCCAGTTCTCTTTTGCGTTGGGGAATCTTGGTAAGCCCGCTTCCATCTTCGGCATCATCGTCACTTACCATCAGGTGAGATGATGCCAAGGGTTTAACAAAAAAAATATAATTGCATATATGTACTTTTGTGATGGTTTCGTTCATCGAGGCTTCCATGTAAAATAAATGGTATCTGTCTACTACTGTCGGGTGTCATGTTGCACCAAGCGATGCGCTATCTGGCATCTATTACCGAAACCACTAAAGAATCCCAGTCGTTTCCAAGATCTAAGGCAACATGGGGGAGGACACGAATAAATATTCCTTTTATTCCAATTTGTCAGCTAAACCACTCTCAGAGGCGACTTATCTCCACATTCACCGGTAAGCTCCCGCCAAAACAATACGACTGTGTCGTTAAAAAACGTGCTCGAATACGACATTTATCATCGTTGATTAAATACCATTGTTTTGTATCGGCAGACTGTGGGTCTGCGTCTTGTTTGTTTTACTTTGGCCGTGTATCGCATTGTAGGGCCCGGAGACAATAAGTCTGTTAAATTGGCCTGCTATACTCGTTATAAGTATGCGTGCGTCCGCGCAGCGAGCTTGTATTTATGTAAGGTACGGCGTACGTACAGCAGACCAGGCGCGTGCTTGCCCGCTGTTCTGCAGTAAATTCCCAAGAAAGGATTTGTTGCAGTTTGCTTGGAATCATAATCGTTTCTACATCTATTCTTTAATCATACTTTATCATTGGGAAGAATTCGATATTTTTGTATGGGGATGGGAAAGCCGCGTAGCGGAGAACGTGGTGCTCGCGTTGATGTCGATCGTAAGTACGACTGTTCGATAAGCGTTTAGTACAGTAAGCGTATAGTTGAAGCGTTAAAGTTTTCCCTTTAAATGCTACGTTAGGCGTAGTACAGCGCTCGCATTAAACTATTTTCTACAAGCTTTTACCCATAGCTTCGACCACCTTAGTATTTTATGACCGTCTTAGAGGATGTGCGTGAAAATGATATTTTTTCAATATTTTCGTATACTTTTTACGATAAAAACGTTCTTCGTTTTCTTTCTTAATTAATCTCCTTAGACCTTGTTATGGACATTAAGTTCTATCAAGAACAAAAAACTCTATTTTTTTTCAGAACGCAATAGGCACCAACACCCACGCGATTGTAGTATCGCCGTATCACGTAGCGCAATTTTTGACATCTAGATCTCGAGACAGACGTTATGCGTGCTTTCTGGGAATCGTGCGCATTTCTGGGTAGATGCCTGCGCAGTGTCAAGTGTCTTACGTGACGGCAAGGAAGTGTGTGCGTACCTACTGGCCATAGTCGGGTTTGGACACATAAAAACCCAAAATATGTGGTTAATTCATTAAATGTCATTGTCATTTAAGTAAATTTTACAGTTCTTCTACTATTGACTGCTGGCGTTTCCATGTGTTTTCTATATTTAGCCTATTTCTGTATTTACAAATATCTCATCGCACCACTGATGAAGAATTAACAGTTACGTTAATATTTTGTGAGCCAGGCGTGATATTTACAATGCATCAGAATCAAACAAGCTTTTCTTTTTTCAATTAAACGTACTTCTGCTATAGGTAAACGAGAACCTACAATTATGACAAGAGAATACTATGACCAATGTTAACTTATTCGTTACCTGTGTCGTTAGATGTGTTTATTGCTTCGCGTCGGCGCACTTCAATGATGCGCGTGTCTTGCCGTGGTTCGTTCACAAGTTTTTACATAGGTAGGTACTTAAAGAAAATAACTCCAAAAGTCGTAACGACTGAACAGAAATTTGTGAATATAAGAGCCAGATGGCTTAAAAATGTGAGCAAAATATATAGGTTACTATTAAACAGCAGGAAACTCATCACCGTGTATGGTCTAAATTAATAACGATCGCAAACAAAGAACAAATTTGTCAACAATTAAATTAAATAATAAATTATTGTCTTAAGAAAGTCCAATTAAGACCATCAGTTCAGACAATAAATTAATTTCAATTTTCGAATCCTATCCAACTGCGGTACGCGTTAACAAAAACGGGACTGCATCGACTGGTCCGTAATAAAAATATTATTGTACCGACCGCAGAATACTGAACGTGGCAGAAGAAAAACCGGAGTCGCCCAAGCGTCGTATTAACATGGATAATTAATTTATTAATTAGCATCAATTAATCGCAATGCCTCAACCGCCGCAGGCCGCGCGACACGCCCGGATAGCTTTTACACAGAACCATAGTTTTTTAAAACACCATTACCATCATACGTTACTCCTATTGAAAACAAATCTTACATTCGCCGACACTTTGTTACGAAATGTTAATTCATTTGATGGGCTCAGAAAAAAAAACTTGTGCGACCGACGCAGCGAAAGAAGCGGTCGGGAGTTCCTTTGATTTTCTTATACTTTCTATGAAACGTAATGTTAATGAGAATTTATGAAGCCGTGCATGCGCTCTCTGAATACAGATTCGAATATTTGCGATGCGATGCTTAGACGTTCCGAGTGGAGTTGGGATGGGAGACATTGATAAATAATCAGCTGTCAATACGCTGTCCGAGCGGCGGCGAAATTCGAAAATGCTTCGTTCATTAATAACCAGAATGGATGGCAGGCAGAGAGATTTGACGATACGCTACCTGTGTTTATGATTAGAACGATCTAAAGGGGGCACCCAGCGCTTTATGATCAATTACCTTCCTAAATCACGGCGGGCCACGATTGTTCTACTGATTAACGAATTTTATTGATTTTCAGCATACTCATGAAGGACAATTCTTATGGAAGGTGGATAGCAGCAGATCTTGATATGGGACATGATCATCTAAGAATTTACTATAAGGAGAAACTTCCTTGCTTAAAAATAAATTATATTAAGAGTTACTACAGCCAGCTCAGAGTGACAGGCTCTGGATTACGTTGTAAATTTAAGACTTTTAAATCGTTGACTTGAAAATTAGTCTACGTTATTGTTAATGTTATCCTGAGAGAAAATGCTTTGAGGAGAAGTTTAAATTTTACCGTCTCCTCGGCGTAACGGTGAAGCTCGTTAGCTTCACGTCAGGAGGTTGCGGGTTCGATTCCCAGCGGAGTCTAACTTTGTAAGACTCGGTTTGGTTGGTGGAAGGGCATTTTCTAAGCCCGTTTAGCTAGCTAACACCATATTATCTAAGTCTTGCCGCCAAACATCAAAGTTAACAGCATAGGTGTGTTTCGGCTTGAAGATAAGATAGCCAGTTTCCCCATAGTGTTGGGAAATCTTGGTAAGCCCACTTTCATCTTCGGCATCATCGTCACTTTACCATCAAGTGAGATGATGTTAAGTGTTTACCAATAAAAAAAACGGTCAAGTGCGACACGGGGTCACGCAAACAGGGCTCCGCACCAAAACTTTAACTACCAACAGAACTCAGTACATACTTTGCTCTAGGTAAATAGAGACCTACTTATTCTGGACTTTAGAAATTTAATTTTTCCTGTGAGCACGGAAGCACTTTAGATTTTCTCATAGATTTTCCTGAAATATATGCATTACACCTCATATACTGTGATTTTTTCCAATATTTTAGGCCCCATAGTTTCGTAGATAAAGGGGAAAGGTTTTTTTTACCCTATTTTCTTAAATAACCTCAAAACTAAACATTATAGAAAAATATATTTAAGATTCGCAGGGCAAGACCTTTCATTTGATATGTCATACAATATACATTGAAAAACTATTTTTTTTAATTTTCTAATGTACCCCCTAAAAGTGTTTACCCCCCATGTTTAAAATTTATTTATTTACATTACACGTCCGTCTGGCCACCGACTTACATATTTATACCAAATTTCAACTCAATCGGTCCAGTAGTTTCCGAGCAAATTGGCTGTGACAGACGGACGGACAGACAGACACACGAGTGATCCTACAATGGTTCCGTTTTTACCTTTTGCGGTACGGAACCCTAAAATAACTCCAAGCGCTTCTAAAATGCGAGCTGACAATGGACTCTTAAGGAAACGAGTTAGGTCCATCGCAAGGTCGCGCAGTTTTATACTTCTTTTATTGGCGATTAGCATAAACTTTTGCACGACTTGTCCCACCATTTAGTTTTATTGTGGCATTTTATGCTAGCGCTATATATAAGCTTCCTCCTCATGGTTGCGACTGCCTAATGCCCCGGTGAGGCTCGTCGACTCATTTATGGAGTGTACCTATACACTTGGTTTACGGACGTCGTTTCAGATAACGGTGTATTGATGGCTTTTAGATTAGTCTCTTCGCGTATGAGCTCGCCGGAGGATCAGTAAAATTAGCGGTTACACAGTCACTGACTGGCGTGTGTGGGTAGAGCTCCTACTGCTAGCCCAAGGATTCTTTCTTTCTGGCCTACTCTTGTCAAAGGTATCAATGACATTCCAATGATTTTTATGAATAACTTTTCGTGTCGTATTGTTTTCATGTTCTAATAATAATAATAAAATTTATTTATCGACCAACAATGGATCACAATAGTGTTAGTGACTTATTCTAGGACTTAGACTAGTGTTAGTAATATACACAATTACATTTACATTATATGAAATTTATTTACAATATCACGACTGTTATTGGCAACGTGAACCAAGCACAGCTAATGACATAATCTGGTTTACTTCAAGGATTTAATTTTGACGTTATTAACTAATGATTGATTATTTATTGATTTTTCCTAAATGAAATTATGATATTATTTTATGACTATCAGAAACAGTGTAATTAGCACCTATTTTGAATAAATACCTTGAATCTTGAAAAGGAGTCAGGATAGACGTAGGTACACCTAAGTTTATTTATCCGACTCTGGGAATACAGGGTCCTCATTCAGAGTCGTACTAAGTATATGTGAGACTGGACATTATTGAGCGAGCAAGCGCGATACGAAGCGCGAGCGAAGCGTTTCCGTTTGAGCTTGCAGGCAAAAATGCTTTCGTATGTCCAGCCGGCGGATGTCCGGCTGTTCTCCTATAGAGTTTTTTTTTATTCATAATTAGTAAGCCCTTGGCATCATCTCACCTGATGGTAAGTGACGATGATGCATCGGCATCAATCATCATCCATCTTCGGATGCAAGCATTTCTAAACCGATTCTCGTGAAATTTTGTGAGCAGGTTCGAAAATTATATGAAATTTTATGTCGATACATATATTTTTTTTCTAAATGGCGGAGCCGTAGGTGGTGGATGAAAACGTAAAAATGACACATTTCAGACACTTCGAAAAACTCGCGAGGTCTACAGCTTAACAGCTAAAGCCGTTGGTGCGGGTTGCTATCACTAGATGGCAGTCGTTAAGCCGTGTTAGATGCTTTATAGGCGGCTTGAACAACTTCCGACAGCCCTACAACCTCTAACAATCCGAACTTGACCACCATGTGTGGCGTATGGCCACACCCTGGACACTTCACACAACGGGCCAGAAATGACATATAAAAAAAGGAATGACGAAACAAACAAAATGGCGGCGAAATCCTATACGTTCGACACCCAAACTTTAACCAATCTGTATCAATCTGGGTGACGAGGGGGTGAGTTCGCAATCTAGAGAGCGGCAGGGAGTGTCCATACTGTATGTTAGTACTAATATCCTGTATATTAGTACTAACATACAGTATGGACACTCCCAACATAATTGGTGTAGGTCCCGTTAACTGGGGGTTCTACTTATCATACTGAACAACTTTCCCCAAGGAACCCATAGTCAATTCTCTAAAAAAAAAATTTGGACCCTCCATACTAAAATGCACAAAATCAGTTGATCGATTTGTATGAAGAGTAATTATTTTTTTTGCGATTTCAGCACGTAGAACAAAAATTGTTGAGTATGATAAACAGAAGCCCCAGGTAACGGGACCTACACCACTTTTGTTACATCCTGTATATACTTTGGCCTAACCTTCCTGCACTGGTGACGTTATGCTACGAAATATCAACAGATTTCTCTTGCAGGGTATGCTGACTGAATCCGGTTCTTGTGCTTCTGCCTGTCAATCTATACATGTACCTATTAGAATGGAATTCAATAAAGTAAATGGCGTGTGTCGGACGGATCCACTGGCCGCTACCGTACCGTATCAGATTCAGTAGCGATGCTCCGTATCGCGGCCATTACTTTATCATCTCTTATCTATCGCACAGACCCTGATGTATCTGTCGATCCTTAAATATGGTTGATAGTTATTGTAGTTTTATGGACGTAGGACAAAAAAAAAACATGGATTGTCTATCTCGTTGATCTTTGACTCCGTAACTAGGGGTTAGAATTCGAAGTTTCCGAGAAAAAAAGCTTTGAGAGGATCGTAAAAGAAATGCTTGGGATACTTTAGTATGGAAGAGACAGAGGTGCTTCATTACTTCATTAGTTTATTTAGAACGTGATAGTTTCAAAATTCCTTGCTGCGTTACATTTTTAATATAGTTATGTAAAAATTATCTAGCTCACAGAATCGCTAGACTGAAGTGGCAGTGGGCCGGGCACATAGCTCGCAGAACAGATGGCCCTTGGGTCAGTAAAGTTCTCGAGTGGCGACCGTGCACCGGAAGACGTAAAGGCAGGCCTCCCACACGGTGGACCGACGACCGTCGCGGGAAGACGCTGAAAGTGGGCAGCGCAGGATCGGTCGTCGTGGAAATCCTTGGGGGAGGCCTTTATCCAGCAGTGGGATATGATGATTTATGATGATGTAAAAAGTAGTCATGGTTCTCGCCACTTAGTAGTTACCTAGCTATTTTTCCTCGATTAGAGACATAACTCACAAAAATTTACAAATTAATTGATTCAAATTGATATTTAACTATATACGATTTTTTAATATTAATGTCAGGCTAAACCCCTAATTAGAAAATTTTGATTCATTAGAGTTGGCAAGTGACAAGCGGGTCAGTGGGGGGTGCGCGCTACCGAACCCGGGGGGGCCGGTCCGGCCCTGTCTTCCCACGGCCGCTTCGAGCTACGGAATGTACCATTCTTTTCCAAAAAATCCCATTGTTTTTAGACAGGCGGAAGTGAAGGGTTTTTTTTATGACAAAGTCACCTTACTATATATTTGATCCTTCTAAGATTTTATAAGAATAGGGATGACGACACCATCAGAAATAAATTAAAAACTCTTGATCAGTAAATTGCCCTCCTACATAAACTTCGGAAAACCTTACTCGTTTTGGTTGATAGCATCAAGTCTTCGATTTTTAATTCATCAAAATCACAAAATGAGTACATAAATGACGCTGCAAAACTATGACGTCACGCCTAGGTATTTCAAACATTTTAGAACAAAATGTCGTTTTTGAAAGATGATAAAAAGTAAATCAGATGACTAGCATTCGTCATCCCTATTTCTAACAGTGTGAGATAAAATTTAAAATACGTTTTAGTTCTGCATTTATTTCTTGTAATCTTACTATTTGTTAGTCGGGTTAACTTCTTATTAACGTTGTAGGTTTCATAACAGGTGACCTAATAATCAAGTTATTATAGAGCAATTAACAACTCATAACGTCCTTCCCCCCCCCCCCACTCCTGGGGCACGGGTCTCTTCCCAAGCTCGGAAAGGTAAGGCCATACATAACATACGTGGGCCAAGTCTGGGTAAGTGGAGGTTTTAGGGCTAGAGGGGAAACCCATTGTCAGAAGTTTTTCAAACCGCCTATAAGATAGGGTAAAACCAGGATAGTTACCCCAGGGGTATAGTTGCCCCGATTGTAATTACTCTAGTTTCGCGGATGAATCGCATGCTATTTTATTAATCTATCGAAAGATTCTCCCACTACCACTTAGTTGACCGTGTCTCATGACTCTGTGCGATAGCATGGGAAGGCAAAATGCGATCAAAGTTTATGCAGGGTAGCTGTCCTGTTTCGCGGCGGGGCATCTATCCTAAACGTATTTTACATGGATTAGGCAACTATCCCCTATGTGGGATAGATGTCCCAAAATTTAGAGGTCCGCAAAAATCGCTAAAACTCAAAAAATATTAAAGATAATGTTTTTAAGTACCAGCCAGTTTTACAAATGAAGTATTTTGCTTTTTGTACTGAGAGATATAGTGTGATTGCAAAAAGTGTGGCAACTATCCGGCTTTTACCCTATCGGACACGCCATCTACTGATAGCAACCGACGGACGAAAGTAGGGAAACGGTAGAGAAAAATGGCTCTGACAGTAAAACCAATCTAGGTAATGACCGTGCTTCAGGACACCTAAGACCGATCATAAAGAAGACTGAAAATGAATTGCATTACAAACTTCAAATTGATTGATAAATATTGTACAACAAATTCATCATTCAGACAATGGTCAATGTAAAGACCAATTTTTAACATAAACAGTACATTGAATCTAGCTGCGGTTCCAAGAACCGTTTACCATAAGCCCCACGTAACGAGTCTCCCGGGCACACCATCACTCACGGCTTTTCACTTATAATGATGTTCAAAATGTTACCTAACAGCCGTTTGTGTCCACCCATTGTACCACAGGTCCACTGCTCAATACCCAACACGGAAAAAAAGGAGAAAACAAAAACTTAAAAAATGACTTCCAATTTATTTTGAAGCATAAAAAGTCACATTTCCCATGACACCGATCTGGGCGTTCTGTGCGTAATGTCTGTTCCTCGTGCGCCTGCGCCATCCTTCTTTATTCCTTTCTCGTTTTTTATTTGGATGCCTTTGACATTTTGGGAGTCGGGTCACTTATTAAATTAGCCTTTGTATTTAAATGAACAATTAATTATGTTGCGATGAAATGCTTCTGGTTTGCTCGCTTTGAGAACTGGTTGACTCTACATAATATTATGTAAGCACTGTTTTAACTTTTTGGCCGTAGAACTAACTTTCTTTTGACTTTTATGCTACGGTTTTAATAAAATATATTAGAAAACAACAAAAGGGTTTGAAAAGACACAGAGGTTACTTAAAAATATCCTATCTAAGTAAGTAGGCATCGATTCGAAAACATTCTTGCTGCTTTTATCCACGCCTTAAAGTCAACTTTGAAATAACGAGAGATAATCTATTTCCCATGCTGCATAATGGAACTTTGTACTGAACAAATGCTTAACATTAATCCTAATAGCACTACTGGATAAACGTTTGATCTGAACAAAAATATTTCAATGCACCCAATAAAACTATGGGGCAGTGAAAAAACGTTAAATGCGCTACAAAGTTTGAGCGGCGCGGTAAGATATTCGACGCGTATGACTTCTGAGAAACTGTATAGGAGTATATACTGGTTCAGAGCTGCCCAAAATATGCCAGGAATCCAATGTCGATGTCAGCACACCTCCATTTGGTGAGTAAAATTATTGTACGATCGTTTTATTCCAGTTTGTTTTGTGTGAATGCCATAATACTCGTACCTACTTTTGTTGTAAGTAACAGATATGCTATATTATATTGGGTGACTTATAATTAGTTCTCTAAAACAAAAGATATGCATATGCTCGTGATTACAAACAACTTTCCCAAAGAAATTATTTGTCAATCAGAACAAAATTTTTGGTCTCGATACATAACAAGTATCAAATCGGCAAAAAATGTATAAAGGACCATTTTTTTTTTTCATATTTGAGATACAGTTTCTTTGGGAAACTTGTTGGTAATCACAAGTACATTCATATCCTTTGCTATCAAGAACTAATTAAAAGTCACCCTATATAATAGAAGAAGAGATTACTTTTAGCAATAAGACCGCCTACTTTACATTATATACTATATCCCTATGTATTAGCTTTACGAAATTGTTTTTGGTGTAATGTAAATAAATAAATAACGTAAGTAATTGAAATTTGAGATCTCAATACTAGGTAATGGAAGGTGGGATGGTTTTGTTTAATTTATCTTTTTTACTTATTTTAAAATTGAAATCTGAACAAGATTGTCATAGTCATAAAGTAATTAACTAAATGGAGCGTCGGTGGCGTAATAACGGCTAGGGCCACTACTTCCTGTATCAGAGCTTGTGGTTCGAATCCTGACACGCACCAATGTGTTTTCGAATTTCGATTTCATATCGTTTATCCGACGCTCTTACCCGGTGAAGGAAAAAATCGTGAGGAAACCTGGCACACTCATATGAAGAAACACGAAGATTGTGTGTGTAGTCGATCAACCCGCACAGGGCCTGCGTGGTCGACTAAGGCCCGATCGCCCTAATTCAGGCAAAGTATATATATTAGTACTAACATACAGTATGGGCACTCCCTGCTGCTCTCTACTTACTCCTTTTACTTGCTATACTTGCCATACTCCTCACGGATGGACGGATTTCCATGAAATTTTCTGTGTATATTCGGTAGGTCTGAGAATAGGTATAGACAACTTTTCACTGGGATCTGAGCGGGATTATGATCATAATATTTGTGTTTGTCAAGTGATAGCTTTGTTTTTAATTAACTTTTTAAAGGTTACAGCTTACATATCGGTAACAATAATTGTAATATTCCTGCTTAGGTATTGAATAACAAAACTCAGTTATCCGATACCTATAGTTGGTCTGATTGGAACGCAAAGCTCAAAATTTTACTGACTAAAGTAGACACAAGTTACATAAAACATCGATACTGTTCATCGACTCGACCCACCACTGACCAGCAAGCGTGAGCGCACGACGGATGATCAGTCAAGTGCCTGATTCCACCAGATAAGCCTCGGTAGCTGCTCATTAATCTACCAAGAGTCCCCCACCACCACTTCACCAATTAACTGGACACATCGGACACCAGGCACAGATTCTAAGAAACCGAATACAGTTAGATCAGGGAGGGTAATCCAAAAAGAAAGTGTTAATCATGCTCATTATCGAGTAACTACTTAATATAAATACTCAAAAGGCATTATCGAAGTTACATTCCTTGTTGTCAATAAAATTTTGGAGAGTATGGCAGCTTTCGAAGTCGGTATGTAAGTTTGTGAAACGTGGTACGACTTAATTTAATTAACGCAAAATGTTAATTGCGAAAAGTCGTTGGATCTGGGTGCAGTTTTTGTAAACATGATTTTGCCCATCTACGGGTTGGCCGGTCGATTGTGTGATGACCGTTTTGACAAGCAAGCACTAATCGAGTGACCATTTTTAGGGTTCCGAAGTGAACAAAGAACCCTTATAGTTTCGCCATGTCTGTCTGTCCGTCTGTCCGTGGCTTAGCTCAGAGACTATTAGTACTAAAAAGCTGTCATTTGGCACGGGTATACATATTAATCACGCCGACAAAGTGGTACCAGAAAATCTTGAAAAAAATATATTAAAAAACCATTTTTCAATTCAGTGACCAGTTTGTGAATTATTAAGCTTTAAAGTGCTATTAGTGTCAAGTACCCGTACCAGCTAAACATTGGAAGACATATAATCTATTTAAAAGGAAAACTATCACGGCTAAGTAGACTTTCTAAGATTACGGACTTCCTTTAAGAGTTATAGTCGACAAACTTAAGGTGTGCAGTTGGATTTGAAAAAAGTTCATAGATTTTTCATACAAAATGTCCTATTACCAACTGCAAACATAATTTTGTTATTTAAAATATAAATATTTTTTTAACACTACGGAACCCTACGTTGCGCGAGTCAAGATTAGCACTTTGCCAGTTTTTTTACAGAGCGGTTACAACTTATACCTATTACTAATTTGGGAAAATGAAGTAAGATTAAGAGGTTAATGTTATCGTATATTTAGATAAAGTTACATTTTTGTTGATATTCAGCATTTACGCACGAAGCGTTACGCTTCCTCATTTATTATGTGGACAGCGATGGAGTGGAACTCCTTGCCTGCGTCTGTGTTTCCCGACAGCTATAATTTGGGTATCTTGAAGGCGAGAGTGAATAAGCATTATTTGAGTTTGCGTGTATTATCCTCGACTACATCGTCACTTACCATCAGGTGAGATATAGTCAAACGCACTCAAATTTTTAATTTAAAATAACTGACCCGGTTTGTCTAGTGGTCAGCACTCCTGCCTACTGGGCCGAGAGTCGTGGGTTCGATCCCCACACAGGGCAAACATTTTTGTGACGAGCAGGTTTCTTTGCTCTGTGTCTGGGTGTTTAATGTAATTTAAACGTATACAGGAGGATGTAACAAAATTGATGTAGGACCCGTTAACTGGGGATTCTACTTATCATACTGAAAAACCTTCCCTAAGGAACACATAGTCAATTCTCGAAAAAAATTTGGTCCCAATTTTTAGAAAATTGCACAAAATTCGTCGATCAGCTGAATAAAAAAAAATGAAAAAAAAAATGAAAAAAAAAATGAAAAAAAAAATGAAAAATTACGGTTCAACAAAGTCATAGAACAAAAGTTGTTCATTATGAGGAGTAGAAGCCCTAGTTGATGGGACCTAAATCAATTATGTTACACCCTGTTTAAGTATGCACCTATATCAGTCTCTGTTTCCCATAGTAGGTACAGGGAATTCTAGAATGGGGCCAGATGACCGTGTGTGATTTGTAGGTAAAAAAACAATTAAGGTGACTTTTTTATAAATAAAATAGTCTATAAAAATACTAAGAAATATAAATTAACCAGCATATAGAATAACCTACTTCTACAAATGACTGATACGAAAAAATTTAAAAAAACTTTTCAGTTTAACTTTTTTTTTTCTGCGAAAAAGTATGAAGACAGGAGTTTCACGCCTGAAATCATTATTAGCCTTTTTCCCGTTCATCTAGGGTAATAGCGATGGTCTCAAGCCAGGATGACAGGTATTTATGAAAAAAAAATTAAACGATAGGGCTTGCAACCACGGCTATCACCCTCTAGATGAAGGAAAAAAGACTATGATTTCATGCGGGAATTTGAAGCTATGATATCAGAATCTTGTTTTCATACTTATGCGTAGTCGGGTTTTAGTTTTTATTTTATTTTATTCTATTTCTATTTTTTGTGCTCAAAGTAAGCACAACGCCACCCCACCTCGCTACCTGCGGCTGCGTGTCGTGAGTCGTGTCGCTTGATTGTAGCGCGCGTAACTATGTATATTGAGCCATCTCATAATATCGCTTGTGAGACCTTTTGACAAGAAATTGAAAACATTTGTATATTATGTAATTTATAAAGGTTTTACAACTTTCCCGAAGGAACCCATAGTCAATTCTCAAAAAAAATGGACCCTCCATACTAAAATGCACAATATTGGTCGATTAGATGATAGATTTATACGAAAAAATTTTTTTTTGGGATTTCAGTAAAGTCGTAGAGCAAAAGTTGTTCAGTATGATGAGTAGAAGCACCTAATTTTGTTACACCTGTATATATTTAGAATGTGCTTGTCAAAACCTTTCTTTTTTACCAAACATGATATGAATATCTAAAAAAAAATTGGGTTGTGTAATTCACCTACTAAATCCGCCATTTTATTTTTAAAATGCTAAATATCCTATGACACGCGGAGTATCTAGGGAGTGCAATCTCGGTATTCCGAGATCTTGCCTCAATTATTCAAGATTGATCTTGCATCCAAAATCGCGCGAGATCTCGCAAGATTTGCAAGATTTCAAATTAGCAGTTGAAGTACTATGTCGAAGAGAAGTAGATGTCATCACCGTTGAAACCACGTTGCGGTTCATGGTACGAAAATTAGAAAAGTTAACAACACCTACAGCACTGAAGCTGGCTGATGCTGTGAAGACTCGAATCCATAAGCGTCGAACAATTATGACTGCAGTGTTGTTCTATTTGAGAGATCCTGCTCACTATGACAAAGATTTTGAATCGCTGATTGATGATGACACCTTTAATTTGCCACCAATAAGTTTGGTCAATAGAGAAATAAAAAATCTGATCGAACGTACTAAATACGTACGGAACCAAACCTGTTTTGCTGAAATTATTAATGCATCTGCTAATGCATCATCTACTGAATGTAGAATTTCCACGCCAACCGGAATCAGAACAATCGAAGACGCAAGGACCAGTGAATGAAGTTTCCGTAGCCGAAGTCAGAAAAGAAACCATGCCAGACTCTTGGCGGAACAGCACACTAGTACCATACTACAAAAACAAAGGAGATGTACGTGAATGTGGAAACTTCAGATGTATAAAACTCACCTCACATGCTCTCAAAATATGGGAGAGGGTTTTAAGCGAGCGTCTTCTAAAGCATATCACTCTGACAGAAGACCAATTTGGATTTGTGGCTGGTAAAGGAACTACTGTAATGTAATTTAATAATATAAATGAATAATAAGATGTACCTGTTGACTTGCATATGTAGTGTAGCCAAGTAAAATTATAATTGTATTAAACTTATTTATGTTTGCATGCTATTTTAATAGTTGTACCAGGAGATTTTTTGTGCTTATCTTTACCCTGTACAAAGCAAATAAATGAATTATGAATTACTGATGCAATCCCTGCGGTACGTACTATATAGCAAAATTCCAATAAGAACAAAAGGCAAGGTCTATAAAACTGCTGTTAGACCAGCTCTCCTCTACGGCAGCGAGGTATGGGCTGCGAAGAAAAGCCATGTACAGAAGCTACACACGACCGAGATGCGAATGCTGCACTGGGCGGGCGGAGTTACACTTAAAGACAGCGTGCGCAATCAATACATAAGAGGTACCTTTAAAGTTGCGCCAATCGCAGAAAAAATCACGGAGTCTAGGCTGAGATGGTACGGTCATATACAGCGAAGACCAGACGACCATGTCGTAAAGAAGTGCCTTTCCATGGCTACAAAGGAGAGAGGGAGGGGAAGGCCCCCAACTACGTGGATGACGATTGTCCGCAAGGACATGAAGCAGTTGGGGCTTTCAGATGACGACGCATACCAGCGAAAGCCGACCCCGCGTAACGGGAAATAGCGAGGCCAAAGAAGAAAAAGAATAATGCATATGCTTCTTCCTCTACAGCAGATAGCAACGGTAATGATAACATGCCTCTATCTTCAGCAGCCGCAAACACACCTCTCTCTCTAGATGAAGAATTAGAAATGTTTTGAAAGCCCGCCCACAAGAACGCCATTCACGTGCAACTGGTTCATTATTTGATAAACTTAGTAGACAAGAAATAAATCTCTTCAAATTAGGCGGCGCAAAAAGGCAGCACCTGCAGTCAGCGTATCAATTCTTATTATCAGTGGTGCCAATAAGCGTAGAGGCAGAACGGGACTTTTTTGCTGCTAGATATATGGCACGAATCATCCGAAGCCAGTAAGCTGACAACACTCTGGATATGTTGTATTTTTAAGGATTTTTTTCAAAAATATAATAAACAAATCGTAATCTATAATATAAAAATGAATCGCAAAATGTGTTGGTAAGCGCATAACTCGAGAACGGCTGGACCGATTTGGCTAATTATTTTTTTGTCGAGTTCGTTATTGTCAAGAAGGTTCTTATGTAGTGTAGTGTAGGGTAGGGTAGTGTAGGGTAGGGTAGTGTAGGGTAGGGTAGGGTAGTGTAGTTTAGGGTAGTGTAGTGTAGTGTAGGGTAGTGTAGTGTAGTGTATGTAGGGTAGGGTAATGTAGGGTAGGGAAGGGTAGTGTAGGGTAGGGTAGTGTAGTGTAGGGTAATGTAGGGTAGGGTAGGGCAGTGTAATGTAATGTAAGGCGGTACGTAGTTCGCCGGGACAGCTAGTTTTATATGTAAATGATTTAGTACTTTTCTTTATTAAATTATTTCATTATTTCGACCCTAGAACAATGACTTTACGAAGTTTGAATAGATTACGTACTTTAGGTAATTAAAAATATTTCTTAAATTTGCGAGATCTCGCAAAATTTCGAGATCTTGCGAGATTAGATCTCCTAAATCTTGCAAATACCGAGATTGAAATTTTGCGGCAAGATTGCACTCCATATCGCGGAATGATGGATGACACAAGTCCAAAGACACCACATTTGTCAAGATCGGTTAAGTGGTTTAGGAAATACGAGGGAACAGATGAACATAAATACAGACTGTCAAAAACATAACGCTCGCTCCTTTTTTCGTAGTCGGGTAAAAAATATAGATCGTATTCAAGAGCTGTACTGATGAAGTAGTTCTTGATATTACCCCTTCGAAAGCCTAATCGTTTTCGTGGTGTAATGGTTACGTCCATTAGCTTCACATCAGAAGGTTGCGGATTCGATTCCCGGCGGAGTTTAACTTTGTATGACTCGGTTTGGTTGGTAGAAGGGCATTTTACAAGCCCGCTTGGCTAGTTGCCACTATCATATCTAATTCTTACCGCCAACATCAATTTTAAAAGCATTGATGTGTTCTGGATTGAAGATAAGATAGCCAGTTCCCTATTGCCTTGGGGAATATTCGTAAGCCCGCTTCCATCTTCGGCATCATCGTCACTTACCATCAGGTGAGATGATGTAAAGGGCTTACCAATTGTGGATAATTAATTGTGAATGCTTACTAATTACCTTAAGTTACTTAAGGTAGTTATTTTACAACTCCAGTCATAATTTTAAACTATAAAATGCGGCAAACCTGTATGTTTGTTTAAAAATTCATTAAAGTCATTAGACATACCTAATCGCGCAGCTGGAGACCGCTGCCGAATTGAACCAGCCATTTTATGATTTGAACGAAAACGAGAACTGCCTGTGATAATCACACCAAAAGGTTTATAGAGTATTATTATAATGTAAAGTGATTTAGTTTTTTATTATTTTCAAATATAAAATTAAAGCCTCTCTGCTCACTTGGCACGAGGCGAAGTGGCAGGAGTACTCGTACCTCCAGTGGAAGCACAGTCGGCTGGAGTTCAGTCACACCCCGGACACTGCATACAAATGGTCGTGAAATGACATTTCTAAAAACAAATGACGGAGCAAATAAAATCACGGCGAAATCCCATACGTTCGAAAACCAAACTGTAACCAATCTGTATCAATCTGGGTGACGAGGGATCAGGTCGCAATCTAGAGAGCGGCAGGGAGTGTCCATACTGTATGTTAGTACTGATACGAGCATTATGTACTTTCGTTCAGTGCGACGGGTAGAGAAAACGTCGAACTATACGGGCATTATCGAGGAGGACAGCTTTTTGTATTGCTGCAATTATTGGTCTGCCTCGGAGTTCCAGCCGCCTTAGGTGACGTTCAAGGTCGGCTGAAATTAGCTCGTTCACGGATAGGACTACAGGGACGATTTCGGTGGATTCCACTTGCTACATATCAGTAACCTCGTGCACCAGGTCCAGGTACTTGGTCTTTTTATCAGCATCAGCCTGAACAATGTTTTCATCGTATGGGATAGTGATATTATTAATATTATTTATTTATTAAAAGGCAACGTAGGTCATTATAATACCATTTATACTCTGCAAAATCTTCCAAGCGAATACTTTAAAGGGATTGGCTATTAACTACGTACCAGTTGTGGGTATATTAGAACTTATCCCTAAATTCCCATACGAATTGTAATCGAATAGAAATTAAATCCCATACGTGTAATCGGTGTGTGTTTGTGTCAAATAAAAATCTGTCTATTGTCTATTGTCTATTGTCAAATAGCAATATGAAACGATGATACAAAACTTGGGCGATCCGTAACAACTCTAAACGGTCACTCGTAAATAAACTATTTTCTAATGTAATGTACAAAACAAGGTAGATACAGAATTTAACTTAAACTGGTGTTAGGAAACATTTTTAGGGTTTTCAAGGGTTACATTAAAAGCATTATCCCAAACTGGATGATAACCGTCCTGTGGCGTGGAGCTTTTACGACTAAAAACAACTTTTAAAAAATGCTCTTAACATTAATTCAGTCACGAATGTCCACACAACTAATTTAATTTAGACAATTTACCGTTTTTAGACGACTTAGCGTGGTCGTGGTGGGTTACCTCTGTTCTTGGAACTCGTAAACGAACCTGCGGCCGCTGCGCCCGCACTGGGTAAGCGTCATTTGTAAGTTTTATCTGCTGACTTGCTTCGTTTAGTGCTTAGTAAGGTACAGTACACGCCCTATAGAAAATCGAAAGTCTAATTTTTCCCAAGTTTTTATTACTTATCATCACTTTCAAATAAGTTTAAAAAAATGTGTTCAATTAAAATGAAAGGTCTTAAAGTAACCGATTTTTGTGTGTTGATTTCATTAAACATTAACTATTTATTTCTAGAAATTTTGCAATGAATGCCAAAAAAAGGGTCTATATTGTTTATTTTTTACTTTTTTTAATATTTTTAAAATTGTATTCAATTAAATCGATTTATAATTACTTGAAGTACCTATATTATATATTTTTCCATAGTAATAGCTTTAGACAGTCTTTCAATAATTTGAATTAAATATTGTCATTTGTTCTATCTTAAGGCCTTAAATAGTATAGTTTCGTGTTTCAAGGACCGACTTTACTGGTAATGTTGATAGATTGATTGTATCACCTAAGACTAGTTTCTTCGATATTATTACACATCAGTGTGATCCTTGTCGTACTTTTAAACCTCACTAATTCACTCTTTGTGCGTAATTTGTCTTTTTGAAACCTATTCTCTAATAACTAATAACCTATTATCTTCAATAGGTTTCAAAAAGACAAATTACGCACAAAGAGTGAATTACTGAGGTTTAAAAGTACGACAAGGATCACACTGATGTAGTCGAAAAGTGAAACTACAATGGCTTAATAAGTAAATAATATTTCTACAATTATATTTGAGCAATTTGCTACTAATCCTAGGTTTGCCTAGGACATGCCTAGGAGGGGAGAGGGCGGGAAAAGTTCAACTTCCCAACTAGATGAATACAATATCGGAGAAACTAGTCTTAGGTGATACAATCAATCTATCAACATTACCAGTAAAGTCGGTCCTTGAAACACGAAACTATACTATTTAAGGCCTTAAGATAGAACAAATGACAATATTTAATTCAAATTATTGAAAGACTGTCTAAAGCTATTACTATGGAAAAATATATAATATAGGTACTTAAAGTAATTATAAATCGATTTAATTGAATACAATTTTAAAAATATTAAAAAAGTAAAAAATAAACTGTATAGACCCTTTTTTTGGCATTCATTGCAAAATTTCTAGAAATAAATAGTTAATGTTTAATGAAATCAACACACAAAAATCGGTTACTTTAAGACCTTTCATTTTAATTGAACACATTTTTTTTAAACTTATTTGAAAGTGATGATAAGTAATAAAAACATGTAAAAATCGAGAATTGGGCGTTCGGTTTCAACGTAAAAGCCGCGTTGATGTACGCATTGATTTGAACTTAAAATGAATAAACTTACGTTCGATATTATTTTAAAACGTATCAACCTGCTGGGATTAAGGTATCTTAAAGCCTTAACTCCGTTTCTTATTGTACCTGGTACATTCAGTAACGTACACTACTTATGTTTAATTCATAAGAACAGGTAACGTACAATGTGACTGTGTTTTAGCAATGTCGTACAACTACAATAAATCATGCGACGAGATGAAAATAATAGTGATTCTCGTTTTGTCAAGTGAATGGTTAATTTGAATTAAGGATATATCATAGTAGTCTCGTTTTTAAGAGGCTCTATTCCTTGATATTTGTAGGCGAGACTCTCGCTTATACAAGGCGTAACAAAATTGGTTTAGGTCCCGTTAACTGGAGCTTCTACTCATCATACTGAACAACTTTCCCCAAGGAACCCATAGTCAATTCGCAAAAAAATTTTGACGCTCCATGCAAAAATGCACATAATTGGTCGATCAGCTGACTGCTAATGTACGTAGATTTTAAAAAAATGCGATTTCAGCAAACTTGTAGAACAAAAGTTGTTCAGTCTGATGAGTAGAAGCCCCAGTCAACGGGACCTACACCAATTTTGTTTCACCCTGTAGATATCAAAGAATAGCGCCACTTAAAAAATATGCCAGAGTAACCATTGCTTACAGCTTTTGTTAATGCTCTGTTTATTCCTGAAATTTAACTTATTCTAAATGACATTTGTGTGAATTGCGGTATATTACTAAACCTTTGAATATTTGCACACTAAGTTCAATTAGCTAAATATGAGATGCTTTCTGCATATTATCTTATTTGTAACATTCATTCTCGTAGGTGTAACGGTTTATATATAACTATAACTTTGATATCTGTAGGCAAGACTCACGCTTAAAGATATCAAAGAATAGGTCCACTTGAAAAATATGCCAGAAAGTAACCGACGACGCTTACAGCTTTGATTAATGCTCTGGTTATTCCTGAAATTTAAATTATTCTAAATGACATTTTTGTGAATTGCGGTATATTATTAAACCTTTGAATATTTGCACACTAAGTTCAATTAGATAAATATGAGATGCTTTCTGCATATTGCCTTATTTGTACAATTCATTCTCGTAGGTGTAATGGTTTATATATAACTATAACTTTGATATCTGTAGGCAAGACTCTCGCTTAAAGATATCAAAGAATAGGTCCACTTAAAAAATATGCCAGAAAGTAACCGACGACGCTTACAGCTTTGGTTAATGCTCTGTTTATTCCTGAAATTTAACTTATTCTAAATGACATTTGTGTGAATTGCGGTATATTATTAAACCTTTGAATATTTGCACACTAAGTTCAATTAACTAAATATGAGATGCTTTCTGCATATTATCTTATTTGTACCATTCATTCTCGTAGGTGTAACGGTTTATATATAACTATAAATTTGATATCTGTAGGCAGGACTCTCGCTTAAAGATATCAAAGAATAGGTCCAATTAAAAAATATGCCAGAAAGTAACCGACGACGCTTACAGCTTTGATTAATGCTCTGTTTATTCCTGAAATTTAACTTATTCTTAATGTAATTTATGTGTATTGCGGTGTATTAAACCTTTGAATATTTGCACACTAAATTAAATTAGATAAATATGAGATGCTTTCTGCATATTGCCTTATTTGTACCATTCATTCTCGTAGGTGTAATGGTTTATATATAACTATAACTTTGATATCTGTAGGCGAGACTCTCGCTTATAGATATCAAAGAATAGTGCCACCTAAAATATATGCCAGAAAGTAACCGACGCTTACAGCTTTGGTTAATGTTCTGTTTATTCCTGAAATTTAACTTATTCTGAATGACATTTGTGTGTATTGCGGTATATTAAACCCTTTGAATATTTGCACACGAAGTTAAATTACCTAAATATGAGATGCTTTCTGCATATCACCTTATTTGTACCATTCATTCTCGTAGGTGTAACGGTTCATACATAACTATAACTTAGATGTTTGTAGGCGAGACTCTCGCTTATAGATATTAAAGAATAGGTCCACTTAAAAAATATGCCAGAAAGTAACCGACGCTTACATCTTTGGTTAATGCTGAGTTTATTCCTGAAATTTAACTTATTCTAAATGACATTTGTGTGTATTGCGGTATATTAAACCTTTGAATATTTGCAGACTAAGTACAATTAGATAAATATGAGATGCTTTCTGCATATTGCCTTATTTGTACCATTCATTCTCGTAGGTGTAATGGTTTATATATAACTATAACTTTGATATCTGTAGGCGAGACTCTCAAAGAATAGTGCCACCTAAAATATATGCCAGAAAGTAACCGACGCTTACAGCTTTGGTTAATGCTCTGTTTATTCCTGAAATTTAACTTTGTAAAAGACATTTGTGTGTATTGCGGTATATTAAACCCTTTGAATATTTGCACACGAAGTTAAATTAGCTAAATATGAGATGCTTGCTGCATATTACCTTAATTGTACCATTCATTCTCGTAGGTGTAATGGTTAGATGACGGTTTTTAATTTAAAAATCTTTGTGGAATCTAACAAATGAAAAAAATTGCAATAGTGCTCCATAAATAGAAGTGAAAGAAACTAGAACAGGTGCTAACCTAACTAGATTTTGCCTGCGGGTATATAGAACTACTTGTAAAAATATTAATCACACTCACAGTGGTAAAACAAAATCTTGAAAAACAATTATTACCATACCTCCCCTACACTCAAAGTGGGGATAAACTTTTTTTTTGTAATAACAAATAACACAAAATACATATCGTGTGAAAGTACGGAACCCTAAGTGAGCAAATCCGACTCGAACTTGTCCGTTTTTTTTTTTCGGGATAAAAAGCATCCCATGATGGTCTTGACTCTTTACTTTAGCTTTACTAGGGTAGGGTGGCTAGTACTACGGAGAGGTTAAGCTATATATTAGGTTTTTCCCGCCGGAATCAGATGTAATGTGGCTTAGTCCCCAAGCTATCAAAATGTGAAGACCACGTTAAAATCCGTTCAGTACTTTTTGCGTGATGCGCCCTCAAATAGACAAAATACCAAATAATATTTATTACGTATCTTAATTGTTTTTTGTAGTATTATTATAATATGTATACTTAGTATATTTAAGGGCTTATTCCTCACTCGAACCGTTCTTAACTTGAACTGGAAGAACTCGTAAAATACGTCACAAAAATTCTCAAGTCGAATCGAAAAGGTAAAGGGTTAATTAGCAACCTTCTTTATGAATTTTAATTTTATTAGGTATTGTATGATGTGTTAAAAATAAAATTGTGTCTATGTCTATACAACTTTAATGCAGGCACTGATTATCCTACATCTGTAAAAGTGATCCGCTGATCGTGTATAGATTTGAACTGTTAAACGCACTATTGATTTTTACACAGATACTTACCTATTCATTCAATTAAACGATGCCAGTAATCAATGGAGTGACTGAGCGAAAGGCAGCCCAGTCTATTTCCATGTCATTACCACGGACGGCTTATTAATATCGTTCCCCGGTCAAAAGTTAATCGGGTTTAAGTCGCTCGCATCGCCCACGAAGATTCATCACAATCGTCATTATTCACACACAAATTATGTAATTTCAATAAATGGAGCTTATTGAATAGTGATGAGCGTCGGTAGGCTGCGGTGAGCCCCCTGTGGAGAACCCTCTACCTTGCTCACGAACTATTAAACATTTGGCTTCAAAATAAGATACATTGCGTGCTTTCTAGCAGCGGCTTTTCTTACTCTCTTTAAAAGCGGAAATATAAGCAATCCTTGTCTGGAAAGCAGAAGTCTCATTGTATTTTTGTGGTGAGTGTGTATCCCAATAAGCACTTGACGGTCATTGTCTAAAATAAATGTATTTTGTTTGGATAAATCGTGCGGGTGCAACAGAGGTCTTGGTGGGTGTTAATGAAGCAGAACAAAGTGTTGATCAACATATGTACAGGTAATGAATATGAAGTACCTACCCATTTGTCTATCTCTTACGAATATTTTAACTTTTATACATAACTAGCTGTTTCCCGCGTCTTTTCCCGCGTGGACATCGTTTCTTTGACTTTTCGAGGGCGCGCAGTGCGCGACCCGCAAGCGGCTCGCGAGCGTGAAAAAAAGTAGCTTATGTATTAATCCAGATCCTAATCTGTCTATCTACCAAATTTCAGCCAGATCCGTTCAGTAGTTTTTGCGTGAAGAAGTAACAAACACTCACACACTCACAAACTTTCGCCTTTATAATATTAGTGTGATTATTTGTTTTTTAAGGAAGAATTTTTACCACATCTGTGGCGTAATGGTTAGTTTATTAGCTTCACCTCAGGAGGTCGCAGGTTCGATTCCCGGTGGATTCTAACTTTGTAAGTTTGGTTGGTAGAAGGGCATTTTCTAAGCCGACCTGGCTAGATACCACCATCTTATCTAAGTCTTGCCTCCCAACATTAATGTTAACAGCATTGATGTGTTCTGGCTTGAAGATAAGATAGCCAGTTCCCCGTTGCGTTGGGGAATATTGGTAAGCCCGCATTCATATCTTCGGCATCATCGTCACTTACCATCAGGTGAAATGATGGCAAGGGTTAACCAATCGCCGTGGATAAAAAAAGGATTGGGTAAGATAAAAGAGAGAAATCAGGGAAAATAAAAGCAACAATCAAATTTCACCAAAGTTAATACAATTTTATTGTAGGTAGGCACTATAAAGTCAAAGGAAAACTTTCATCAAGTTTCAACGTTATCTCGTTATCTTCAGCACATTGCATTGTTGTGAAAGGTCACATAGTTACAATGCAAGAGTCGCAGATCTGCAATTAGAAGATAGGTTTCTTTGCGTCGTGTATGTGAACGTATGTGAATAATTTATCACTGCTAGAAGAAAGGAAAGCAACAGAGTATTATACGGTCTCTACACACGTCCAGTAATTGATTTATAGGCAAATATTAAAGCTGTTCTCACCAGGACCACTTGACTTATGAGATGATCGAGTGTGCTGTCCAGTTTTGTTTTTCACCTATTTGTTCATTATAAACACTTGTCAGAGCTTGATTGACGCGAGTGAGTTGAGCCGGTGCCCTTACCCACCTCGAACCGCTCGGTACTTAATGGTATCTAAATGGAGCTCTGCAAAAATATATTTTAGTGTAGTAACATCCAAATCGATCACCGCTGTAAATCCAGTGTAAAACGTCAACAAAACGTCGGAGTGCTCAAGCAGTGCACTTATCAAAACAATACAAAACGCGGGATGTTATCGATAATGATCGGGGCCACGACAAGTCTCTAACTCCACTTTTTGTGGGTTGATATCGCGCTAATAATACTCATGAGAAAAATGCGCGTTGGACCCCCGTCATCCTCCTTTTGTTCTTAATTTCTACCTCAGTGGCACCGATTTAATTGGGCTCAACTCCACCGAGCGCACCTCCGTATTTCACCTCGCCCTCGGCTCGCTTCATTTGAATATTTAAAGCATTTCGGCTCTCCGTCGCATTATTTTGTTTATTTAAACAATATTTATATATTTATTTCAGGCCCGGTGTCATTTATTTGGTGACGTGACTTACCGATGTCGCGTCCTTCCCAGTATCGACATAGTTAACGTGGTGAATTCTCTCGCGTTCCATTTAAAAGTTTGGAGTTGTTTGTTTGTTGTACTTTTTGTCGGCCGCTCGCTGCCGCGTGGCGAGCTCTGCTCTTCGTTGTTTTCTCGCCAGCTCTTATCTTTGACAAGATGGCTCGTTTTTAAATGAAGTTATATCGAACCGATTGAGCACCAGACCACGGAGGCGAGGCGAATTTTTAATTAGTTTCCGAAGATAGAGAATTTTGAGGAGGAATGCGCCGGGAGCCGTGTTGCAAGTGTGTGTAAACTCTTAATTGAGACGTGGCTTAGCGTTTCAAGTTTCGAAAGCCGATTTGTTGCGGGCAGGAGATTAATTATGAATTAAAGACTTAAATCGACATCAGTGGTGCAGAACACGACCAAATGCAATGGTATCCGCTAATGAAGAGAATTAATGAAGGCCATTTTTCGTAGCACCGGGGAAGGATCGCGTGCCACGGCCGAGTCGCTTCGTCACGTCTGTACTTCTCTTAACATTTCCACTTAAGTTAAAAACTGTTTCAAATAAATTAGATCAATTGTTACCAGTATGTTCTGTTCTACCTATATATGGCAAACAGTGCCAACAAAGTGATCGATCACAGACCAGCATCAATCTATTCATAAAACTCACTAAATAAAAGTATAATGCTAAATATACTTGACTATAACTTTAATGAGCAAAAAAGAAATAAAACAAATGTATTCCAGTAATACAGAACTACTTTTCAGCAGGCACCAGAGCTACCAGGTTGAAACCAATGTTATTCGGCTCTTTTTCGATGAACTGGCGGCAAATTTTAGCTGCGTCCTCTAAGAAAGTCTCCGGAGTTGTCGGCCCATGTTCTATGGGAAAACATTTACGTCCATCCAGCTCAAAGAGCTTCCCATCTTTTTGAACGAACGTCACGAAATGGTTGTTAACCTGAGTTTCTTGATCAGGTGGTGCTTCATGATTTTCAGCTTGGATTATTTCTTTGTAGGCGTCTAACATCGGCGTAGATTTTTCAAGCAAAGCCCCTTTAGCGGCAGAGTCTAGTTCTTTAGCGTCTTCCAAATACTTCTTCAGCAATCCATCATCTTTTATCTCGATTTGGTGAGTATTGTTGGCTACGCTGTGCACCAGAGCAATGGTTCCGCATACGTTACTCAGAACTTGTTTTAGATGAAAGACATCACTTGGAGAATTAGTGCCTTTCTCAAGCAGTTCCTTCTCTTGTTCAGCTCTATGTTTTTCGTACACTTCTGAGAGCGGGAAGAGGAGTATCACAGCTAACACAGGTCGAGGCACCCATGACAGGGCCTCTTCTTCAAGGCCAATGACGTCAACCATACGCCACTTCTCGGAAACCCCAAGCTTCTGCATATATTTATTCATAGTTTCGGGATTTGACTCTATTGCGAGTTCGACCGCCATCTTATCAGGTCGCTTTGTTTTCTTGGTAAAACCGTATAACAGTCGAAATAGCAATAACAGCTCAAAGTTTGCTCCACAAACAAAAAACCCTTGAGCAAGAAAAAAATTACAGTTTTTCAAGACGCTGCCACAATGAAAAAAATTTTGACAGTAAATTCTGTCACTAACCTTTTTTAGAAAGATGAACATAGATTTCAAAAAAACCTTTATTCTTGAAAAGACTGTAAAAAAGGGTGGTTATATACTGGGGTGCGCTCAGCCATGAAACTGATTTTTTTAACAACATTGCTGAAATCGCATACAAATTAATAAGCTGATTAGCCAACTTCTACAAAAGTTGTCCTGGGTTCCGACTACAAGACCATCCTTAAATACACTATACTACACTTTAAGAATTAATAATGTTATTAAAGTAATTCAAATGAACTGTGCTCAAAACTAAGACATTGGTAGGTACAAAAGGACGTCGATGGCGAATGGTCGTAGTGCGAATCCTGCCACGTATGTACCAATGTGTTTTCAAATTTCCATTTCATATCTACGTTTATCCGACGCTCTTACGGTGAAGCAAAACATCGCGAGGCAACCTGTACACGCCTGCGAAGAACTCGAACGTTGTGTGTGTACTCGGCCAACCCGCACTGGGCTTGATCGCCCTAAATCAGGGTAGGCTCGAACCCCTCGGTAAGGACATATATGAGCTGTTGATGAGTTGGGTACTTTTGATGTGTAACATTTTTGCTCTCGCTTTCCTGCAATTTGTGGGAGTGATTTCGTGAAATGGGACGGAAATGCGAACGTTTTTTAATTCTCGAAAACTAAGGTTGTCATAGCCATGCCGCCTAGTGTGATGGCAAAGGCAAAGATGACATACTACTATTCGAAGGGTCGGCCCGTGAATGTACGACCCGATAATTAATTAATTTCATAAGTATTTTGTCACATGTTACACATCATATGCGAGTACTGTTGGTCTCGTTTTTTCTATGGCAATATTGTATATAGGGATGCAGCGATTCGGCCATTACAATTACGAATAAGTACTAAATCGTAATGACGTACGCCTCCGTACTCGTAATGCTCTAACACGTAACGTGTTATGATTCCGCCAATATGATGACTACTAATCATATACTTATAATGACAATTAATCGTAATCGTAATGGTCAGATCATTGCAAGTAGGAGTAACAAGTACAGAGGCGTATACGTCATTACGATTAATAGTTATCGTTATGGCCGAATCATTGCATCATTTTTTTAGAAACAAAAAGTTAGTTGTAAAATACGAACCCCAATCCCGGGTGGCTCCGTTGTTCTTGGCTCTGGTAATAGTCACGGCAACGGGGGGGGGGGGGGGGAGTGCGAAGAATGTCAGATGTCAGCCTACCAAACCCAAAGCGCGGGCAGGCCTCACTCGGTGGACCAACAAGCTAGTGAAGACCAAGCGTTGCAGAAACTCTAAGGGGAAGGCCTACGTTCAGCACAGCTTCTTTATTTTTCCTGTAGGCCGATTTTGCAGTCAGTGGTAACCACATAAGATTTTGTATCAAGCCAGCTACATACAAGTAGTTAAGTCATCGGCTTATTAAATTTCGATTGTTCTGAATGCGGTAACTAATAGTGGGTCGCATGCGATGTTCTCGCTCATTAACTTGTCGAATTTTGTCAAACTTCTTTGGCGCCATTAAGAGTGCTAGCAGGCGCAGTCATTGAGAGTTACTCAGAGCCTGCTCCACACGAGATTACGGAAATTTCGAAGCCCAAAAGGAGGCCTAATGTGTTTCACCTGAATGTATTTAAGCGTACCGTTTCTATGATTTCTCGTAACTTCTAAATGGATGAAAAGATTATGATCAATTATAAGTCGTAAGATTTTACTTAGTTGCGCGAGCGTCATTAGGTACATTAAAATTAAAAAAAAACTTGTGGATTTTGGGTGCAACATTGTAGGTTTTGAATTTTTTTTCTTCCAAATCCTTCGAGTGGGGAATCAAAATGAAGGTTTCAAAGACGATCACAAAAATTCATACAATAACAATGTTTAAACTAATTTGGAAAGACAAATTGTATAAAAACTGAAACTTAAACTGACCTTAGTTCCTTGCAACAATCGAATTTTGCATACAAAAATAATCAAACACAGCCAGTAAACTAAAAAGCAGAAATTCAAAAATTAAGTAAAAAACTAAAAACAACTGCGATAAAAAAAAATCAACTGAAAAGCAAACAAACAATTTTCCCTTACTTTTTTTTTCAATTTAGATACAACAAAATATAACGTGTTTTAGTGACATGTTCGGTCAAACCTCATCCAGTCTTAACTGTTTCTGCTCCTTTTTTGCTTTTCAGTTTTGTTTGTTTTGTATTGCAATCGGGTTTTTAACTACTTTTTTATAATTAGTACTTGTTTTATTAAAAAATTTAGTACCTGATAAAACGTGACGATGTAGTCGAGGATGGTACGTGCAAACTCAAATAATGCCAATTCACTCTTGTAAGAGTAGGGAAACATAGACACCGGCCCGGCAAGGAGTTCCACTCTATCGCTGTCCGCATAATAAATAAGGATGTGTAACACTTCGTGTGGCTAGGCAGAATATCAACAACACCCCGAATCTATTATCTGTATATTTTCTTGGATGGAACGTGTAGGTAACTTAAGGATGCAACTCTCTCTTTCTCTTTCTTATCGCGTTGTACAATTAACCGTGCTATTCAAGATAGACGGCGGTTGCGTGGTGTTGCACTTAGCATCACCCGCGGTCCCGTGCAGGGCATTTAGATTTACACCTACGGACGTGTGCAACGCGATTTTCATACACATCTGGAATCAGATGTGTAGGTTCCCTCACGATGTTTTCCTTCACCGTTAAAGTAATCGGTAAGTATATGTAGGTAAGTTTCGAAAAACTCTTTGGTTCATTGGCCGTCCGGGTTGAACCCGGCGCCTCTGTTTAGGAGGACCGAGTCGTTACCGGTTAAGCCACCGACGCTTTATGGCAACTGTAACCTAAGCATTTTTAGATTTTTGTCTCATCTGTAGTATTGTAGCTACATGTTCCTCCGAGCTCCCCCTCTTGTGCCTACCCCCCGGCGCCTGCGGTTATACGTAATGAAAATATTAAATTAAAAAGTAAATAAGCATTTTGAAACTTTGCGTAATAATTGTGAGGACAGAAACTTATTCAACTAGACGATCTTAAATCTAAGAAAACCAATTAAGCAAATAATATGTTCTAAATATCGAGCTACATAATATCTTCGCACCTAACCACCAACCTAAACTCTCTTGTGTAGCTCGCTGGAGGCGTGTCGTATTGTCTGCGTTGACTACCTTCAATTACTGGCTGAAAGCGGTTATTATGAAGAAATCCAGTGCGTAAATACAATAATCATCATCGATTCGCATGACAACGCGTTTGTAGTGCGCGCGCGCCGCCGGCCGACGGCTTCTCGTTGCAACAAGCCAAAAGTCGAGTCGACGAGGAATGGTGGGTTAGAGAAAATGTTTGAAGTGTCTCGGCATTTGAGAAGAACTAATTACCTAATTTAATTATTGTTTCCTTATTGACACTAATATTATAAAGAGGTAAAGTTTGTGAGTTTGTTTGTAGCATGTAATCTCTCGAACTAGTGAACCAATTTTGAACATTCTTTCACCATTAGAAAGCTAAATTATTCCTGAGTGACATAGGCTATATCTACGCTCGCGAGCGCACCACTCACCCTTAAAGACAGTAATAAAAAAAACGTGTGGCACTCGGGGACTACCGCGGTAAAGCTATTGCATATCATTTTTCATCAACTTAAGTAATGATTTATTTATTTATTTTTTATTTATGCAGTATTTACCAGTACCATATATAGTCCTTGGGGCGCGGGATGTTTATATAATAAATTAACACTAAGAAAGTTAAACCAGTAAAATTGACTAAGTCCTTTTAGTACCGCAAATCGCTAATAGATGGCACTGTAAGTTTATTAGAACTCGGCTGAGCGTGGGGTGTTAGGTTTTATTTTCGTTACGGAATTTCTTGATTCGGTCGCCACGCTCAAAGCCCGCGATAAAAGCTATTTAGTACCGCAAATCGCTAAAAGATGGCATTGTAAGTTTTTTAAAACTCGGCCGAGCGTGGGGTGTTAGGTTTTATTTTCGTTTCGGAATTTCTTGATTTGGTCGCCACGCTTAAAGCCCGCGATAAAAGCTATGCAATAGTTTAAAAGTATGCCTACGCGAGCAAAGCTGCAGGTAATAGCTAGTTTTCAATATTTTTGATAAGCTTTGAGTACACATTTCTTCGGGAATGTATACCTACTCAAAGCCTAGTAGGTAATTTGCTCAGTATACGTAATCTAAAAAGTGGCCAACGGCGTATCCGCCACGCGCAAAGTAGTTCCGTAGTATTATCCTAACTAATATTATAAATGTGAAAATGTGTTTGTTTGTTACCTTTTCGTGCTTCAACGCCTCGATAAATCTTGATGAAATTGACATGCAGGTAGCCTGTGTCACTGGAAAGGACATAGGCTACTTTTTATCCCATGAAAATATCCTAATCCGATGCAGTTCCTGAGTGAACCAAAAAATTACTCTTTTTAATAATTCAATGTTTTTTGGTTAATTTCTTTTACATCGTAACGGAACAATTGATTGTTGTGATTTTTGCACACAGATAGTTGAGGGGGTGGGAAATGACATAATTTACTAATTGGCATATTCTGACATAGCTTCCGAGGGATCTGGGAAAAACTCATTACCACGCCCGCGCACGTCGCCGTCGCAACGGAGCAAAGGATTGAAGTGATTTTTTGTACAGAATTGGTTGAGGGGGTGGGAAGTGACATAGACTGAGTGATCAGAAAACTTTCGTTCACGCTCGCAAGCCGCTTGCGGCTCGCGCACCACTCACCCTCAAAGACAGTCATAAAAACGATGTCCACGCGGGCGAAGCCGCGGGCTAAAGCTAGTCAAAAAAATACGCGTGGCACTCGGGGACTGCCGCGGTAAAGCATTGCATAGCATTTTTTATCAACTTTTAACACTAAGAAAGTTACACCAGTAAAATTGACTGTCCTTTTAGTACCGCCAATCGCTTATAGATGGCACTGTAAGTTTTTTTAGGACGCGGTAACTTTACGTCACGCTCGGCCGAACCAGTAAAATTGACTGTCCTTTTAGTACCGCAAATCGCTAATAGATGGAACTGTAAGTTTTTTTAGAACGCGATAACTTTACATCACACTCGGCCGAGCCAGTAAGATTGACGCCAGTAAGATTGACTGTCCTTTTAGTACCGCAAATCGCTAATAGATGGCACTGTAAGTTTTTTTAGAACGCGATAACTTTACATCACACTCGGCCGAGCCAGTAAAATTGACTGTCCTTTTAGTACCGCAATCGCTAATAGATGGAACTGTAAGTTTTTTTAAAACGCGGTAACTTTACGTCACGCTCGGCCGAGCCAGTAAAATTGACTGTCCTTTTAGTACCGCAAATCGCTAATAGATGGCACTGTAAGTTTTTTTAGAACGCGGTAACTTTACATCACGCTTGGCCGAGCCAGTAAAATTGACTGTCCTTTTAGTACCGCAAATTGCTAATAGATGGAATTGTAAGTTTTTTTAGAAAGCGGTAGTGTTAGGTTTTTTCTTTACGGAATTTGATTCGGTCGACGCGCTCAAAGCCCGCGATAAAAGCTATGCAATAGCTTAATAAATGTACGTATATTTAAAAAAATACATTTTTGCAGTTGGTTAGAACATTTTGTATGGGAAATCTATGAACTTTTTTATCCACAATTGGTAATTCCTTGACATCATCTCACCTGATTGTAAGTGACGATGATGGAAGCGGCCTTACTGCACATCTTAAGTTGGTCTACTATCACAGATGAGATACTATTTGCTACTATTTACTCCTAAACTAAGAAAGCCTATACTAGCCGTGATAATTTTCCTTTATATATATATATATATATATATATATATACACACTACTATTTAAAATACCTACTTTCAGATTTACGGTAATAGCAGTTTTAACTGGTAGGGGGTGGAGACATGTTACTATAACGAAAATCACCACTTAAAAACATGATTTTTTGCGATGATCATCATTTATTGGAAAAATAATCTTAGCATACCCTTAATAGAATTAAAAGACTTATTTAACGATACCCTCACACCACAGGGTACATAACCAAAAAAAACCTCAATTAACATGTAAGTAGGCGAGGTACCCTAAAAAAGTCAACCCACGACGACGGAAGGAACGGGGGCGATATGCGTTTGAAATTAGCGGTTTTTATTCCACAACTTTTTATACCTATACCAAATTTCAGCTTTATAGCTGTATTTGAGCAAAACGTCTATGCAGATGTAGTTAGCTCACAAATGTTGTAAAGTTTTAACCATTTAAATATACCTCTGTCTGTCTGCTCCTTTGTATGTCATAGCCTACGGCATAGCAACGGACGGACATTGCGAAACTATAAGGGTACCTAGCTTAAGGCGCTAAGATCACTCAATCCGAGCAGGTTGATACGTGTTTCTTTAATATAGAACGTAATTCTATTAATTTTAAGTTCAAATCAATGCGGTCTTCAACGCGGCTGTTACGTTGAAACCGAACGCCCAATTCTCGACTTTTACATGTTTTTAATACTTTTCATCACTTTCAAATAAGTTTAAAAAAATGTGTTCAATTAAAATGAAAGGTCTTAAAGTCACCGATTTTTGTGTGTTGGTTTCATTCAATATTAACTATTTGTTTTCGAGAAATGTTGCAATTAATGCCAAAAACAGGATCTACAGTCAGAGATTTGTTACCATAGATGGGTTATGCTCTTACAAACAACATTTGAAAATGGAAACCATTTACTCACAAAATTTTATAGGCAGTTCGCTTCCGTTGCACCGAATGCTACTAAGAAAAGAGATGCCAATTGGCGTCATTTTATTTGCTTCACTTTTAGGACGCATGTAACCTATCTACCTCTCATTATATATAGCATATCTCTGTCTACAGTATATTTTTTTTACATCAAAAGTGGTAATATTTTTAAAATTCTATTCAATTCAATCGATTTTTTATTACTTTAAGTATATATTTTTTTCATGGTGATAGCTTTACCCAGTCTTTCAATAATACCCTAAAACGCTTTATAGCTCTAAATATAACTTATAAAAAGTAAATTAAGTAATAAAAAGGATCCTTTTAGCTCAATAAATTTAAAACAAATTTCATGCTTCCATCTTAAAATTTATTCAGCTCATTTACATATATTTTCGATTATAAATGGCTACACTTTTCACTATCCACATACACTCTTTTAAATTATAATAATTCCTACGCTTTGTACTGGACAATTTCATTTGGCGACCGTCTATCCATCTATTTTTTTACATTACTTTTTTTATAATTCACATCACTGTACAAATTCAAACAGTTAAATGTGAAGAAAAATTGAGCCAAAAACTTTAGTAATTCTCTTGCATTTTAGAAGGTATTGCTTTTAATTCATACAAAATGCCAATAAATTTAACTTAATTTTTGATATATTTGTGCGTGTGACAAAAACTATTACTGGAAAATTAATAAGGAGCTAAAAATAGATAAAACTAATTTTGAGATATTCATTATTATCCAATACGAAAATAGCCGACATATTTTTTGGTACGATTACAAGTCCAATTAAGTAAATAATATTATAAAACACTAATTTCTAAATTGACTACCTTACACAGACAAAATATAAAACATTAACACAATTGATAAAAATCAGATATAATAGTAAATTCATGTTATTCAAAAATTAATCATAATACACAATGTGTTAATACACACACGGTATACTAGTAAATCAGTCATAATTAAATTCATTCATAACCGGTTATAAACATGGTGATATTCAGTAGCTAAAAGCAGTAAGTGTAGAAGCTACACATAAAACTGACCAACTCCAAAGAACCCTTTTTTACCCAGAAGGAGGGTTATGTTTTTCGAGTATTATGTATGTATGTTTCTTTATTTGGCACGCCCTGTAGCCTAAACGGCTTTATGGATTTTGGAGCGCGACGTTTCGTTGGATCAACCAAATAGGCATTATTTGAGTTTGCGTGTACCATCTTCGACTGCATCATCACTTACCATCAGGTGAGTTGCAGTCAAACGCACTCAAATTTTTAATAAAATAAAAATTAAAAAAAAAAACCAACGAAACATCGCGCTCCAAAATCCATCAAGCAGTGAGTGAGATACGATACATTTTTACCCGACCTAGGAGTTAAGTTTTAATGAAATTGAATTGAATGAAATAAGTTTAAATTTTTTCTAATAAATAAAATATCTTTTCAAGCGACTGTAGGTTTTTTAATTAAAAGTTGTTCAGTTTCATTAAAATTTGCGGCTTTTCAGCGACTGAATAATCACTCTGTATGAAACAATATTTTAATACAAAAATGTATGTTAAGTGTAACTTCATAATATTGTGTTTAAAAATAAAAATAATTACAAATAACTAGTTTCACCTTCGTGGATTTCGAAGGTGCGCGGTGCGCGATAAAAACAACACAACAAAAAAATCACACAAATCGGTCGAGCCGTTCTCAAGTGATGATCTTTCTGACATGCGGCAATTGATTTTATTCATAAATTCTTGATGCGTTGATTTTGACTTTAGCGTAACAAAATGTATTTGGCTAGAGTCATAATATCGACGTCGCGTCGTATCTAAACATTTACATTTTAGATTAAAAATAGTATCTAAACTTACAATTACGACAGCTACATTATATGAAAATACAAAAATGTTATCGAGTTTAAGAGTAGATATAAAATTATAATGCATGCGAATACAGAAAACTTACAGATTACACCAAGACTCAGCTTAAACTTTAGAGAATTCTGCGCAAAATGGTAAAATTGCAATTTCTTATATTAAATACTGAATCAAATTTAAAATGAAAAATAACTAAGTACCTATTATAGCGTTTTTTAGGTGTTTATTGTAGTTATTGAACTATGGTTGCGGCCATCACACTGCTGGATTTGATACTTAACATGCAAGTCTTAATTATTTTTATAACATACCTACTTGTAAGTGTAAGTCTCAGATTAAAATTAATATAGATATTGAGTTTCATACAACAATCATAACAAAAAATTGTTAACGCTTGTTCTACTTATACGTTACCTTGAAGCTTTAAAATGACTCAATCCGAGCAGGTTGATACGTGTTAAAATAATATCGTACGTAAGTCTATTCATTTTAAGTTCAAATCCATAAGGGCTTCAACGCGGCTGTTACGTTGAAACCGAACGCCCAATTTTCGATTTTACATGTTTTTATCACCTTTCCTCACTTTAAAAAAAGTTTAAAAAAAAAAATTCAATTAAAATGAAAGATGTTAAAGTCACCGATTTTTGAGTGCTGGTTTCATTCAACATTAACTATTTGTTTTCGAGAAATTTTGCAATTAATGCTAAAAACCGGGTCTACAGTATATTTTTTTACATCAAGTGTAATATTTTCAAAATTGTATTCAATTAATTCGATTTTTTATTACTTTAAGTATATTATGTATTTTCTCCATAGTGATAGCTTTACACAGTCTTTCAATAAGTTGAATATTGCCATTTGACCCCTCTTAAGGCCTTAAGTGGTGACCTCGAATAATTTTTCGACACGTGATAGAATCCTATCCTTCACTGTAATTGAGACAGGTGCATTTGAGACATGTCACAGCACGTTTCGGCATGTTGACGGTAAGTCTGCCACCGTGCTATCCAAGGGATAGACGGCGGTTGCCTGGTGTTAAGTGTAAGTTTTAAAATTAAGTTACCACGCACCAGCTAATGTAATGCCACGCAGAAAAGAATAATACATCTAAGTGCGCAGGATTCTTAGTGTAAGTAGAGCCCGAAACATTTAACAAGTTCGTTGGAACTACGCATTACGTTCCTAATGCAAGTACAAAACATTAAAAGTTAGAACTACAGTAATGTTACATGAAAATATCACTTGATTATTGGAAAGACTTGTACGAAGACTGGTACATTTGGAAATTATCTTATTTATTTTATACGTATTGGAAAAAACATTCTTAAATTTAAAAGCTGCCTAAACAGAGCCTATTTTAGTAAAATCTTTTATTATCTAATTTAGCAAAATTTAAATATCAAGGTGTTATATTTAGAGATCAAAAAGACGTTCGTACATATAAAGTTTGAATTCCCTGATAATGCTAATAAACCGAAAAACAATGTGTATTCGTAAAAGAAAATAATAAATGAAACATTCTTATGTGTATGAATAAATGTAATGTAAAAAGCACCATTTATGGAGGTTTAGTTTAGAAGTAAATTATATTTACGAAAAGTACCTACTAATAAAAATAAAGTATCACTGTTCTACGGAAATAATTTTGTGACTGTTTTCTGTCAGTCACCGATTTTTTTTTTGGTAGGCAGAAACTTATGCCACCTAAAAAGTTGCAGCCATATTCTAATTCTACTCATTGAAATTCATTGTCTAATTAACAAACGTCATAAAATATTTTAAAACATAGTTACGAATTATAAGATAAGCTTAAGGAAATTTAGAGAATTTCATTTTATTCAATAATACTTTTCATTAGGAATCATATTAATTTCATAAAGTTATCACAAATTGATTAAATATGTAGGTAAGGGATTAGTGCGATAGATTTCACAAACAAAATTGGCTATTTCATTTCTCTCATTTGTAAAGACTATAACAATATTTTAACTGTATATCACCTGTCAATGGCCCTACGATATGTTGACGAAATAAATGCAATTTAAGTGCAAAAAAATTAAAATGATATGCACGACCTACATATACAAATTATTAGTAAACCTACAAATTGAATGCAACAAGATTTATGTATAGGAACATCAAAGTCTTGTACTGCTGCTTTTTTGTTGATTATTTCGAACAAAAGCAGTCTGAATTTGAATAGGCAGGTTTGAATGTTAGGGATAAAACCTACATTATTATATTAGGTGTTTGAATATGAAATTGCCGATTGGAAAAAAAGTTTAAAGAATGAAATTAATATTAAGAAAAATTTTTATTAAAAGAAAACGAATTCTTAAAATCGCATCACACTATTAATAGTTGGTAAATGTGTGCCTAGTGACATCACTAGCCAGAGAAAGAGAAAAGTGGAGTCGGTTGGAGGCGGCCTTTGCTATAACAAAGCACACAGCCAATGAAACAACTAAAAAACCTAACCAACTGTGAAATATCTGACAAAAGGCTTATAATAATAATAAAAAAATGAGTGCCTATTGTTTAGATATTTTGAGCCACATTAAACCCATGAAGTCAGGTTTTTTTACCTGAAAAAAAAAACGCTTATTATTGATTCCAAAAATACAAATTTCTAATTTTAAAGCTCGAGTTATCGCAGCAGTTTCTTCGTTACTAATGTCATAATTGAGAATACCCCGTATAACTAGTGTAATAAAGTTGTCCCATCTGACCACTAAGAAAACGCCTTTATTCCATTGAATGGTACATAGCTCAGGGATTGGAACATGAAAGACATACCACTAGTTACTATAAGACCATAAGTAGTGTCACCATAAGGTCAATAATAAAAATCAATAACCTTTTTTCAATAATAATTGGCATTCAACTTCACTAATTCGACAATTTCATACTTTAACCCCTTTCATAAAGCTACATTTATACGTGAAATAAAAACTTAACGTTACTGAATGTACTTTATGAAGTTGCATGGTGATAGATAAAAATCAATTTTACTTGCGCGAAGGAATGCTATTGGAACTTTCTCAGGCGTTTGGTATATCCGAAAGTTACAAAAACGATTTCATATTAAATCAACAATTTGATCCCCATTACATTCATTGTTTTATTCTTTGGCATTTTTACCACATAATATATTATTAGTTCATGACATAGTTAACATCAACAAATCGATCCTTTGATAATTTATTACAAAATAACAGCAGGCTTATTATAAATTTGTGGGTTGGTTGACATGATAAAAACTTATTCATATTACATTTCCAGCAACACCTTGTTTTTCTTAAATCCTATGTAGAAAATGTTTATTTCCAGGTAAAAAGATCAAAAAGCTTCTAATCGTTCTATAGTTGCATCCAACCAAATAAGCTAACTGCATATCTACCTGCACTTCGTATACTTTAGCTACGTTAGTACTAATATATATAATTTAGCACTGGGCTGCTGTTGGCAATCGAAGCTGGTAGGATGTCAGCAGTGTCACTACTATTCGTATGGTACGTTTGTTACGATTCCTAAACGGACGTGAGTCGCTTGCAAAAATCACCATCGGACTTTCAGTAAACTAGCCGAATGAAACCGAAGGAGGCTATGATTAGGTAGGTAAGATTTTTTTAAAAAAAACATATTATTCAGGGGAGCGATTTTTTTTTTAACTCTTAATTTTTCAATCTGACTGAAGTGTTTATTCCCTGGCTTTGACCGAGAAAAATCGTTTTAACAGATGGTTTGACAAAAGATGTGTTAATTTTTTACTAGTTTGTGTTCATAAAACTTCAAACTGTGTTAAAAATATTTTGTTTAATGAGTTTGCCAGTTTGTACAAGTCAATGAAATTCAGTCGAAATTACAAGATTTTTTAAAAATGTCATTAAATCTCCTAAAATCTTTGGGAAACGACGTATATTACCAAACCGTTTGAAAACAAAATGTGTTCTCTTTTACACCATATCACCGTCATTCTACAGACTGAAGAGAACTCATCAGTACTAACGTACCCTTAAGTTGAATATAGTATAGTGGCGACCGCCGCCGCGAGAAAGGACTATCGCTATCTCTTTTACGATCTTGGTATCAGAACGAAACGGAAGTTTAATCGTCTCACGTCACGCCACGCCACGCCACGTGTGTCAAACGTCGCCACGCGGACTGCAGAGGCGAAGAAGGAGAGCGTAAGGCGGTCTAAGTAGCTCGTTCCTGCTGTTCGTTAGTATTTCAACTTAACCATCTTAACAATCGTACTTCGTTATGTTTAGCACTGGGACTCGCCGTTCTCGTGGTGACCGGAGTCGAAGCTGCTGATATGGCCGAGCCCTTTCGGAGGGATGGGTGGTGGCATCTCGTCTTCGTCTACGCGAAGAGGTTCGGACATCATCGAGATTATCTCCTCGTAGCGAAGCGACTCCACGGTAATGTCCAGATCTGGGGAAAATAGGGTAAAATATCTGAGTTAAGTGGGTGATGTTGAGACGACTTGGATATATATAAGTACAGTTATTAATTTGGCTTCGTGCACCTTTGATATACCGCACCCCCTCGTTATTAAACGTACAGCTTTTGGAAATGTTCCTTATTGTCTTTGTGGAGACTGAATCGGCTACGATCAACGGATTAGGGTGTTGATGACGTCGCTCGCAACGCTGAGCCGAGCTCAGTGTTAATCTAATCTAAAACTCTATCCAAAACTTTTCTTCATCCATTGTATTGACCGGCGTATGAAGCGGCGTTGATGTACGAGTTTCTCCATTGCGTTGGGGAATCTTGGTAAGCCCGCTTCCATCTTCGGCATCATCGTCACTTACCATCAGGTGAGATAATGCCAATGGCTTACCAATCGTGAATAAAAAAAAAGGTTCTCGACGCTGCTGACGCAGGAGTCCGCGCGTCGCTGTTGCATGCTGCCTCCCGCCGCGGGACAGCTGTTCATTCATAGTTGAGTACTGACCAGCGCGCGAGGCGGCGTTGGTGTAGGAGTGCACGGCGCTGACGTCGGAGTTACGCGCGTTGTTGTGACGCGCTGCCTCCCGCCGCGGGACAGCTGTTCATTCATAGTTGAGTACTGACCAGCGCGCGAGGCGGCATTGGTGTAGGAGTTCTCGACGCTGACGCAGGAGTCACGCGAGTCGCTGTTGCACGCTGCCTCCCGCCGTGGGACAGCTGTTCATTCATAGTTGAGTACTGACCAGCGCGCGAGGCGGCATTGGTGTAGGAGTTCTCGACGCTGACGCAGGAGTCACGCGCGTCGCTGTTGCACGCTGCCTCCCGCCGTGGGACAGCTGTTCATTCATAGTTGAGTACTGACCAGCGCGCGAGGCGGCATTGGTGTAGGAGTTCTCGACGCTGACGCAGGAGTCACGCGAGTCGCTGTTGCACGCTGCCTCCCGCCGTGGGACAGCTGTTCATTCATAGTTGAGTACTGACCAGCGCGCGAGGCGGCGTTGGTGTAGGAGTTCTCAACGCTGACGCAGGAGTCACGCGCGTCGATGTTGCACGCTGCCTCCCGCCGTGGGACAGCTGTTCATTCATAGTTGAGTACTGACCAGCGCGCGAGGCGGCGTTGGTGTAGGAGTTCTCAACGCTGACGCAGGAGTCACGCGCGTCGCTGTTGCACGCTGCCTCCCGCCGTGGGACAGCTGTTCATTCATAGTTGAGTACTGACCAGCGCGCGAGGCGGCGTTGGTGTAGGAGTTCTCAACGCTGACGCAGGAGTCACGCGCGTCGCTGTTGCACGCTACCCCCGCCGTGGGACAGCTGTTCATTCATAGTTGAGTACTGACCAGCGCGCGAGGCGGCGTTCGTGTAGGAGTGCTCGACGCTGACGCCGGAGTCGCGCGCGTCGCTGTGGCGCGCCGCCTCCCGCCGCGGGACCGCTGGTGGCGCTGTCGACGTCCATGAGCGTTTATCGCCTGAAATCAATGTAATTGTCAATAGCACATGGGCAATTTATCACATTACTAACTGTTATTATTTAGCTATAAATTTTCCAAAATAAATAAATATACAGCCTGCAAATAGATCAATCTGTTGAAAGTGGTCTTCGATGGCATCACTAGTTTGAATTAACGGTTTCTACCACTAAATGAAACGAAGCAGCATTTTTTTCGCACAAAGAATGGCGATCCATTTTTGTCTCCATGTCTATTCTATTGATAGGAAAGTTAGAAAAATTTGAAAATTATTGTGCGTCAATACTAATGTCGACGAGAGTAACATAAAGCTTATATTGGCGCGCGCAGTCCGAGCAGCGCGAAAATAAACACAAAATATGTAATACTTTCCACGTAAAAGCGTCACCGATTTGAAAAGAAAAAAAAACTAAACACTTACCATCTTTTACATATTTGTTCAATTAAAATAAACCGATTTGAGTCTTAGTCTCCGGATAAGGGTCAAATTGAGGGAAAATGGAGGTAAATTTGATATTTTTTGTATTGAGACATGACACATTAAGACAATAGGGGATGATGACTGCTAGTCTTCGATCATACATACAAAAAACTGCTTGTCCTTTGAGCTACTTTTAATCATCTATCAAAAACTGCATTGTGTTCTAGAAATATGGTCGAAGCTGCATGTCTTTTGAGTTACTTTTTATCATCTGTCAGAAACTACATTTTGTTCTAGAAATGTTTGAAGTGACATCCTCGGGGAAGTGCGCTGTATCTATATGAAATACAGGCTCGGTTACAGATGCTTCTCTTACCATTTTTATGTACTATCATCATCATATCAGCCGAAGGACGTCCACTGCTGGACATAGGCCTATTATATTTTGTGTACTATAATTAGCCCTTATCTAAATAAGATTATTTATCAAAGGAAATTTCTTTTTATGAATAACATTATGGATTCGCCTGATTTAGAATACCACGCTAGTGCGAAAGAAATTATTGTAAGAAGTTGTTTTTTCTTTCAAATGTCAGTAAAAATGCTTTGTTAATAACAGTTTCATTCGTAAATTTTATAATGATTTTTCTCGCAAGTAAAAAGTAACTTTTTAATCCTCTGTAGTTAAAAACATTCCTGTATCAGCGACACACACTCACACATAAAGCTATTTTCAAAGACAGGTTAAACATTAAAGAGCCATCATTGTGCTTGTGTTGTAAACATTTTTAGTACCTACGTATGCTTTATGTATCAACAACCTTCCTAATAATAGGTCATTACTTATGAAATTGCCGATTCAGTTTTTGAAGTTCAATGCCGATAAAAAAGTGATTATTTTATATTATTGACCTTATGGTGACACTACTTATGGTTTTTTATTAGTAACTAGTTGCATGTCTTTCATGTTCCAATCCCCTGAGCTTTGTACCATTGAATGCAATAAAGGCTTTTTCTTAGTGGTCAGATGGGGTAATTTTTAGACTAGTTAATTTTCTTGAATTTTCCCGAAAGTGACGAAATCTTATGCGGGGTATTCCCAAATATGACATAAGTAACGAAGAAACTGCTGCGATAACTCTAGAGCTTTAAGATAAAAATGTGTATTTTTTGCCTCAATAAAGGCGATTTTTTTCAGGTGAAAAAACCCGACTTCATGGGGTTAAAGCCACCGTGCTCTTAAAATATGTAAACAATAGGCATATGTTTACCACCATTTAATTTCTAATAGTCTAATGCTATTTTGAGAATAAATTTTGTTTTAATAACTATTGTTCTTAATATTAATTTTCATCTTTAAATTTTTTTATACAATCGGCAATTTCATAGGTAAAGACCTAATATTTAATGACATCTTCGACTTCCGTGCAAGGCAATATTCTGATAGGGTTTCGCCGTTTGTATCGTGTTTCTATTTTTATGTTTGTATTTTTGTATTCATTTGTTTTCGTCGTCCACAACGATGTTTTTTCTTAAATTAAACATATCTAGCTTAAGGAAACTATAGTTACAGTTACAGTAGTCCAACGCCTCTAATGTTTGCATCAAAGCCGACTCACTACTGCGCCTTGCATCGCCTGAATATATAAAGTGTCTCGAGATTTGACTATGGAACTTGGGGCTCGACTATGGAACAGGGGTGTCTTGCCCCTCGCCCCCACACGATGGCCCTGTCTCCGTTGGATGACTGTATGAATTATTTTAACTGTGCTATAGGTCCTTATTTAAGCATGACTGTTTTTTATATATACAAAAATAATAATTTTGTGGACCGACGACCCGGTGAAGGTCTTGGGAAGCCACCGGATGCAGGCAGTGCAGGACCGGTCGTCGTGGAAATCCTTGGACGAGGCCTTTGTCCAGCAGTGAACGTATTTCGGCTGATATGATGACGATGTTTAATACTTTTGTCCAAATCACCTGAAACCCTAGGAGGTAAGGGCGGCGCGTCCCCTGGTTCGCTCCAGGACGCGCGGCTGTGTCTGCGGGTTTCCACTTCTCCGTCGATCGAGTCTCTAAGAAATAAACGTACAATTTTAAAACAATACCCAGTGAGCTTAAGACCCGCAACCTCCTAATGTGAAGCTAATGGACTTAACTATTCGCCACGGAGGCGGCTTAGTCAACCAGTTGAAGCTATGTATAGGGCGGGTATGAGACAGAGCTTGTAGTTTTGCTTTTATTAGATTTCTAAATGCTATTTTATGGTATAAATTATCTTAATGTAAAATCAAACATCTATTTTAACGCAAGAGAAATAAAAGGTCTTTATCTGAAACTTACCTGTATTTTTCAGAATTTTGTCTCGTGGGGCTCCTGGGGTCCCCAGATTTGGGTCTAGCTGGAAGCGGGGGCGCGGACTTGATCATGGAGTTGTCTTCTATACTGTCACATGCGCGCGCGTCGCTTATTGGTAGCGATGAGGACATTATGCTGCTTTGTTGTTCTATCTGCTCCTCTGATGAGTACTGAAAAAAGCACATTTTTTTTACTGTAGAAGTCGGCAAAAGGCCTACGCCCCGCCACTTGTAAAAAGTTGACAAAGTACCTAATACACAGTACTGTACTTATTTTATTTCACTTTATTTTATAGTAATTTTTACTTTTTTTGTGTATCAAATTTGTACTATGAGTTATTTGGCTACTAACAAAGAATTTATTATTATTAATAATACTGTGCCAGGAGATTCATCGGTCCTTTGCCGACCCTCAAGTATCAAGATAAACATCTCGTTTGCCAGTTATTTTGCTATCTGGCTTGGAGGCAGGTATGGAGTAAGCAGTGCCCCCCACCCTCTCCGTCCCAGTAGGACCTTGCATAAAAAGTCGTAACACTAGTCAGAAAGATAATTATATGTTTACGAGTATGTTCGTCACATTGTTTCGCAATATCCTACAGCTTTACATAAAATATGACATGCACTCGTAGAATAAACTGAAATCGCAGTATATTTAGATGTGTATTCGACCTTGTGCATCATGGTCATCCCATTGATAAGATAAGATAAGATAAAAACTCTTTATTGTACACAGTAGTTAATAAAAATATAAACAAATTATAAAAACTTAAAAAAAAAACTTAACTTAAAAAATAAAAACAAACACAGAAAAGGAACTATTGCGGTACCCATTGATCCTAAATTAACATCTGAGTTATTGTGAGGTACGAATACAAAGCTGTTAGTTTAACCTTAATAAATCCGAAAGTGTGTCTGTCCGTTTGTTACTCTGCCAAATGTCAAAATTAAAGATCTCCAGTAGGCTTGAGTTCCCATACAAACGTAGGTCCGTTTTAAAACCAAAGTGACACGCCGGATCGAATCCAAACTTTGCAAATGTATTGAGAAGACACATATCGATGACTGAAATTTGTTTTGGATGTACATACTAAAATAAAATTAAACAAAATAAGATCGAGTTGAAACTAAGCTTTTTTTATCATCTGCCTTCTTGGCTATAATCAGATTTTGTGTGGGGGAAAGTCTTTTGGAAGGCTCACATCACCACCCTAGGGCGTCACCCTATTTCTTAAACCATAAAGAAGCGAGTTGAGATCTTTTGAACCTATAGTAAGACTCAGATATGTCTTTTAAATTGTGAACCAACTAATTTAACCCTTCATTTAAACTTAAATTGATTACGATTAAAACAAATTACATATAGTCTAATGAACATATTTGAAGTATGGATTGAATCCGGTGTATAGTTTTCGTAATAAAGCGGAACTACGTTTTTATGGAAACTTAAGCCTCCTGGTAAGCCCCTTAAGTCCACACTGCAACTGCGCATCTTCGACTATTATATCCAAGCGTGACAAGCCGCGAACAAAAGCTGGTAATAATATAAAAAGAACTTACGATCGGTCTATTGTAAAAATGACTATCTTCATAGAAGCTTTCGCCTTGCTGTATACTTTGGGAGCGTTTATCCATCATGGGCACTGGCGGCAAGGGGGTGCTGAAAAATTAAGTCAAAGTGAAAAATTAAATGAATTATTTGAAAAGATTAGTATTGGAAAAGTAATTGTCCCGTCGGCTTGACTTTAGTGGCGTTGCGGAACGTGATGTGCTTACTGTAAGATGCAACCTGCGTAAGTACTTTCGCCGGTAGCTACTTGGGGCGCACGACACATGTTGCCGGGGCGGCCGCAGAGTTTGCGGCCATTAGTAAGGAGGATAAGGATAGCGCGCTTCGAGAAAGATACTTATTTACTTCATTTATGGTGGAGACAGAGAGGAGCTGGAGTACGGAATCACGTCGATTAGAGGGGTTTTAACTCCCGCTGCGGATCTTTCCTGGTGCAGAGGCTGTCCATAGCCATTTAGCGCCGAAATACAGCGTGCGTTATGGCTATATGCAGCGAGCCTTTGCACCGGGAATGACGAGAGGGACGGTTTATTTTATGTAATTTATTGTTATTTAACTTATTTGTATTCAGTGTTTTCTAATTATGTAATATTCAATCATTTTTATCGCATATTAAGTAGGTTTATTATTATTTTAAATACATTGTTAATTATTCAAAATAATATTATAATTAATTAAAGAAAATATTTATCCCATTAGCATTTTTATTATAAAAAGTAGAGAATAACTTACTTGACGATACTCTCTGACAGCTGCCTCCTGGCCCTCGCTAAACCAGGCCCCAAATTCTGCCGTAGTTGGTTGAACCTTTCCACTAGTCGTCTAATAACAAAAGAACATTAAAGATTTAGTATACACAGCAGGCGTTTCGATGCTTTGCCGATCTATCTCTTAAGTTTGTTTATTAATATGACAGACTTAAAACAGGAGCATAAACACTTCCTAAAATGCATCAACAGGACAGACTTAAAACAGGAGCATAAACACTTCCTAAAATACACCAACAGGACAGACTTAAAACAGGAGCATAAACACTTTCTAAAATACACCAACAGGACAGACTTAAAACAGGAGCATAAACACTTTCCAAAATACACCAACAGGACAGACTTAAAACAGGAGCATAAACACTTCCTAAAATACATCAATCAACAGGACAGACTTAAAACAGGAGCATAAACACTTCCTAAAATACACCAACAGGACAGACTTAAAACAGGAGCATAAACACTTTCTAAAATACACCAACAGGACAGACTTAAAACAGGAGCATAAACACTTCCTAAAATACATCAATCAACAGGACAGACTTAAAACAGGAGCATAAAGACTTCCTAAAATACATCAACAGGACAGACTCAAAACAGGAGCATAAACACTTCTTAAAATACATCAACAGCTACACTATCATATCTCTTTTTTACTAACCCATGTAACTATGAATTTCTTATGATTTGAAATAAAAATTATTCTATTCTATTCTAATCTATCTATAAGTGAAGCAGTTACGTGGGAGCCGCCGTCAGCCGCTTTGCACCTATCCAATATATAAAAATCAATTTTTCGTATGTTATGCACTGTCATGCCGTTCATCCGATTGCGTTCGCACAGTTGTTGCGCACACACCCGAAAAAGCTCACCCACCGCGCACCATCGATATCCATGCGGGCGAAACCGCGGGCACCCTCTAGTTTACAAAACAAATCAATCGGGTAGACGCGTCTAACTCCTACACCGAGGGTATATTTATTAGGTACGAAACGCGTTCAGACAGCTTCAAATTTTTATGGCATCATGGGGCTGTAGGTCCTAATGTTAGGTTTAAATTGGAACTTGTTACCTTAAAACGTGCCTGGGAGAAGTGGTTTTGCATATTTTTTTAAATCCACAATTGGTTAAGCCCTTGACATAATCTCACCTGACTGTAAATGACGACGATGCCGAAGATGAAAGCGGGCTTACCAAGATTCCCTAACGCAATTGGAAACTGGCTATCTTATTTTCACGTCGGAACACATGATGCTGTTAACATTAATGCTTGGCGGCAAGACTTAAATAAGATGGTGGTAGCTTATAAAATGCCCTTCCACCAACCAAAACCGACTCATACAAAGTTAAGACTCCGCCGGGAATCGAACCGCGACCACCTGATGTGAAGTTAATGGACCTAACCATAACGCCACGGAGGCTGTTAAATAGTATGGTATGAATTTCATACCTGTGTAAAGAGTGAATATGATTTCAATGTCTGGTGCCAATTATCCGAGTCAGACACACATTCACAAAGGCAAGTGGCAAAGACACCAGTTTCCTTAGTTATATGCATGACGAGACTTCCAATTGAGACAAATGGATTTTGTGAATATCTAGAATCTGATCTAGGATGTAGTAGCACTTGTTTGAAAGCTTGACAGAAAAAATCTTATTTCAATACCTGTGCAAAGGCTTGACATCCTCAGGTGCCAACCATCCATGCAGAGTTAGACACGCGTCCACAACGGCGAGTTGCGAATACACTAGTCTCGTTAGTAATATTCATGACGAGACTTCCAATTGAGACAAATGGATTTTGTGAATATCTAGAATCTGATCTAGAATGTAGTAACACTTGTTTGAAAGCTTGACATAAAAACTTCTTATTTCAATACCTGTGCAAAGGCTTGACATCCTCAGGTGCCAACCTTCCATGCAGAGTTAGACACGCGTCAACAACGGCGAGTTGCGAAGATACCAGTCTCCTTAGTTTAGCTGCGGCGGCGGCCTCCCGTGGCGTCGCGGTCTTGGCAAATTCGGATGTCAGGAATGCCTGAGGGAGGTGGATTAATAGTTGTAATAGGTTCTTTTTCTTGCTAGGGACACTGCTAATGTCGTAACTGTTAGCGCCCTATTTGTGTATAAGGGAAGTCTAGCATAAAATAAAACCGTTAATATTACATCAATATTATTCTAGGCTGGATGGTTGTCTAAAAGGAAGATGTAAGAAATATCACAGATTATATCACAAATTATACAGGTTAAAAAAATAGGTTTATGAGAGTGCGTCGTTGTAGCCACGCTAACACATGCTATTAATGTTTGCTTGGTCATAGCAATGACACAGTATTACGACATGGCTTACAGTAGCGCAACGCCTTTGATGTCGCACAATGCTGCCACCGACGTAGGTACTAGCATACTAGCCTGTAGTCAAACTCGCGGAGTTTGGTTGGCAGGCTGTGCCCCTCTGCCCGCTTCCCCGCAAGTACCCTTCCGTTGCTCTGCGTTAGTACATTCGTTGCGCTACTGTAAGCCGCTATATTGTAGTACTGTGGCAATAAGGTGCCGTAGGTTCAGCATTTTTGGAACAGCCAGATCCTGTTTCCGCATTTACAGTCTTTTCATGTCCTTTATATATGCAGGTGTGGGTGGTTGACTAGTCCAGCCAACCCAGCTCTTTCCATAGAACGCTCAGAAGTCTCCCGGGACATTCACAAGGTTTTAAAAGCAACCTCAGGTCACTGAGGGTTTTGCCCCGTGTTCGATCACATCAGTGCATTCCAGGATCACGTGACGGACTGTTTCTTGTCTCGAGACAAACCCTGTAAAGCGGATTGTCTGCGACACTTACGATGAAAAGTTCCACGTGATAGTTATTCGTAGTTTCCTGGTCAGTTGTAGTTTGGTTTGCGTCAAAACCATCCTTGACTGCCTGCAGCTAGATAGATCATCCCGGCTGGGTTTAGTATTCATCAAACGACTGTTACGCTGTAGTTTCAATATAAAGTCGCAGTAAATCAAATAAGGGCCTCATTAAACGCCAGACAACTTCGGAAAACTCATAATATTTGGCAAAAGGCTTACCAATTGCTGACTTTTTAAAAATAAGTAGAGGGTAAACGTCTGAGAGGACGATTGCCAATAAGATAACCGCTTGACTATCAGATTCCGGGACCCGGAAAAAAAACAAATTTCCTATCTGTCACCTACCGGGAGTCGGTAAATTTACGGCGAGGTAAATTAGCGCCTAAAAATACGCCAAAGGTTGGTAGGCCCTATTTAGAATGCAAATCGACATGTATGGGAGTGAAAAAGACTACGTCTGTGACTAAACCTTTGCCACACTGACTATATAAAATATTCAGAGAAAATTCGGTTGTCGTACTTCAAGGTCGCGAGTTTGTCATTTGTTTTGTTGTTTTCTTTGATAATTTTTTTGTGTTATTTAGTTTTTATTGTATTATAAACATACTTAGGTATAAATTACAGTTACAAAAAGTTCACAATGAAATACAGAACCAGCAAAACATACAAACGATATTGCCAATCCGCTGGGCTAACGTACCAAGTTTGTAGACACCTCAACCATACCCCGGGCACTCCATACAACGGGCACTCCATACAACGGGCGACAAATGACGTCTCTAAAAACAAATTGACGGAAAAAACGAAATCACGGTGAAATCCTTTACGTTCGAGAGCCAAACTAGCACCAATCTGTAGCCATGTGGGTTAAGAGGGGTGAGGTTGGAATATAGAAATCGGCAGGGAGTAGCCATACTGTATGTTAGTACTATGACGCACCAACGAGTCGTCAGGGGGAAATAGCTCAGAAATTTGAATAAAAATGCATTTGTATGTTATGAATAAAGAGGTAGAGCTTTGTTTATTCACTTTGTATGATTATATGCTTTGCCATGTGACTGATTATTGGATTGAGAATTATTCGAATTAGCTAAAATATGTTCCTGCTATGGTAATCACACACGAAAGGGACCTCTGTCCTGGCTCGCGGTCAGGAATAGAATGAATCTCATCTGTTTCGGAAGGCTTTCGAACGACTTACTAATTTAAATTTAAACTTAGCTTTTTGATGATCCGCGTTGGCAAGAATATATAAAAAGAGGCGCGAATGCGTAAATGTAAAGCTATACGATCTTTACAGTACTAATATGTATACTTTGTCTCGACGAAGGCATTTCAAGATGGACACGACATTCAGAAGAAAAACAGGACAGTATTGATTGATTGTCTATTGGAGTCATTTACCTGTTCATATTTAGTGATGCCGCCCTGCACATTGGCGTCAATCGTTCCTTGTAATCTCATAGAGAAAGGGTTAATGTTTCGCGTAGGATCAGCCGTGTACTGAGATATAAGGCTGCGCAGTTCCCGTTCTGTTGCTTCCATTGTTTCGCACGCAAACTGTCGAACAAATGAAGCAATTAATATTTGTAGCTGTACTAATATTAAACTACTAATATAGATACTAACTGACTAACCCTGGGAACAGTCCGAAATAAATATTTATTACTTTAAATAGTTTAGACTTGGTTAACAAAACTCGGCTTTATAAACAAGTGCTAACCAAAGACTTAGCATTTCCCTGCTAAATCGTTTTATCTCTGTGGTGCTGACCTTAAAATGATCTAAGAAGTTGAATTGCCAATTGTTTTTTTTACAAAAGTAGTTGTACTTTATTAGTCTCAACAAAAGGGTAATTGCAAAAATGAATTATGATTCACCATGAAGTGACCTATTGAAATTTAATAAATTTCATTCATTTTGTTTTCCATCACATCGTCAATCACAAAGGTAATTAAAAAAATAACACTGAAAACTTATGACCCCGTATGTGATTTTAAAGACGTTGACGTGTCACATCAAAAATATCTTATTAGGCGACGTATAAATTAAGTAACTAGCGAACTACACAAGTTCATCTAATTATTACCATAAGTGGAAATATTCAGGTTTTTCTACGATTTGACTTACTAGCAGTGTTTCCAAACCACTCGGATAAAATACGGTGTTAGTAGGTTCAAATTACGGTTTCCGCCATACAAAATGACCAAAAATTTAAAAATGCCAAAATAACGGTGTTCATATGAAATTGCTCAAAATTCATTACAGTAGACGACACTCAACAACACGTAAAAACGGTATATCTACCGTAATTGCAGTGTAGTTGGCAACACTGCTTACTAGTGCCATTTAGCTCCGTGTGTTTTTTAAGTTTGAAATATCTTATTTCAGACCTATATAACCTGGTGAAGGTCGCGGGAAGCCGATGGATGCGGGCAGCGCAGGACCGGTCGTCGTGGAAATCCTTGGGGGAGGCCTTTGTCCAGCAGTGGACGATTTGTGGCTGATATGATGATGATGAGACCTATATAAATAACTTTAAAAATTAGACTTTAGTCATAATGCAATAATAAGGACCACTTACTTCAACTGGAGGAATCTCTTCAACAGATCTGCCCACTACTTCGGACCATCTAAGTATACCAGGAAGTGTGTTTTCAGTCACTAAAGTTGTTCGTTCAATCCACAGACTCTGCAAAGAAACAAACTTGTAAAGAATTTTTACTCGATAAACATTAACGATTAATTGACCTCTATCGTCCTCTTAAATAATTAAAACTCCTCAGATCTTCCATCACACAAATACTATCTAGTAGATCTCCCCGGTTCCATAAATAACAAACTATAAAACTTTTCGGATAATATACTAGCAGTTGAGCGACGGCAGACAAGGATACAATATATTATGCTAGGCAAAAAAAAAACGCTAGTATGCTTTTTTGAGCGAAAAGGGTAACTTTAAGTTTAAACACTTTTGACATCAGCACAGACAAAAAACAAAAATTCTCAAATTTCTTTGATATTCTAACTCGTTCACTTAAAAGTAAAAATACATCCGTAATAGTCTTTATTTCGTACCAACGATATCAAAACGAGTTTCTCCCACATCATCGGCTCTTTGCTTTTATATAAAGACAACTGCCATCGCCAAAACGTATGAGACTAGAAGAGTTTTCATGATCATCATATCAGCTGCAAGGCGTCCACCGCTGTACAAAGGCCTCCCCCAACCAAGCATTACCACAACACACAATCCTGCGCAACCTTCACCAGATCGTCAGTCCACCGAGTGGGAAGCCTGCCCACGCTATATCTATCGGTACGCGGTTGCCACTCGAGAACTTTAGTGTACCCAACGGCCGTCCGTAAAACGAGCTGTGTGCCTTTGTGCTGCCACTTAGGTTAAGCGAATTGTAAGCTATATCGTTTTTTTAATTTTAACTTCCAAGAACAAAACTTAACAAAAAAGAACACTTATACAAAGGACACCCTTTCAATTGTTTGTTTTGCACAACTACTTTAGTCTTTTCTCCTACGGATCTCCTCATCAATAAAATATGGTGATATAACATTTCTGGTTCGATCGCGTAACGAAAACTTCGGTCATAGCTCGCTCTATCATTATAGCTCCCTGGACACTTCATACAACGGGCCAGAAATGACATTTCAAAAAAGGAAACAAAATGGCGGCGAAATCCTATACGTTTGATAACCAATCTGTATCAATCTGGGTGACGAGGGGGTGAGGTCGCAATCTAGAGAGCGGCAGGGAGTGTCAATACTGTATGTTAGTACTAATATATATACTTTGCTTTGGGTTCCCTTGAGCCTTAATATAAAGCCCGTAATAATTTACTGGGACCATACTATGTAATAATAAAATGTACCTTGAACTCATTGTCCTTATCAATAGGCGGCTTATGTAGTGGCCTATCGCAAAGGAAAGTGTTGACGTCATTGCACGCGTAGAAGCGTTTCACTTGTTCAGGCGCCCCGGATGGCCATGCACGGTTTGATGGGACCGGCTTCACGTTGCAGATTTGGATGTCTGTAAAGATATTTAACAATTTAATCGAAGAGTACACTCTGAAGAGTTTCATACAGCGAAGACAGATTTTTTTTTCTATTGTGAACGGCTTACGGTCCACCTGCTCCCTGATTCTAAACGCTTTGAGTTCGATTATTTACACGGCAACTCGGCGAAAAAGTCGAACGGATTCGTTAAGGGCAAGACAGTTGAACTAACTCGAAGCGTTTAGAAGACCACAATATAGTATATAATACCACCAACATATAGTGTTCCGGCATGAAGATAAGATAGCCAGTTCCCCATTGCGTCGGGGAATCTTGTTAAGCCCGCTTCCATCTTCGGCAACATCGTCACTTACCACCAGGTGAGATGTTGTCAAGGGTTTACTAATTGTGAATTTAAAAAAAAATATCAAAACACTACTCTATTTTTGGAAGTCACACGCGTATTTCTAACACGAACTAATCAGCAGACATATTTCTTTTTATTTTCCCTTTTTAATAAACAAAGAGGATATAAATAAATTATGTATATATAGATAAGTAAAAAAAGTGTATGTGTCAGTTCCGACGCACGACTGGAGTTTACTCATTACGAACGATTAGAAATGTGCTAGGGGATGCGCAAGATAAGTTGCGCACAAAATTAATAACTATACTATATAACACATGTACACTGTACACGCATGTGCACACATGTACACAACACACACATACATACATACATCATACATACATACGTACATACAGTATTGTATGCTTGCGATAGTAGGTTCTTGGTGTAACACTGAACTGAAAATATTTAGGTTTTCCTTGCACTATTCCACAATTAATATAAATAAAACACAAATTTGTTTATACTGCAACCGGTTTCGTGATCATCTTCAGGCAGTAGACTACTTTATTTCAAAGTGAGGGTAGTGTGATACTTACTAAAAATAGGGATAACAGTTTCTGAAAAAATCTACCAAAACGGTAGTTTTTGTGTCATACTAGTACCTAAATAAATATATAAGATAACAATTGTATCTGAATGTCAAATTAAAAAATGTCAATTTTAAAATTACTAAAATTACAAATGTCAGCTTTGGTTTTTGAATTTGAATTAAAATAACATAAAACAGGCGATGTCGAGAGATGTGTCTGATCGTTAAGCAATGGAAATTTGGTTGTGAGTCTCTGTTTGTTTACTTCCAGGGCTTCAAGGGCATTTAGTTTGCTTACTTTCTTACAAACGTGTAGGATTCTTGTATCTCTTTTCGGGTCAAAAGTGTGAGCATGTTCATGGAGACTTCAACCAAGAATTAGAAGCCATCAAAAAGATTGCCATCAACAACGGATACACTGCAGAGTTAGTACTCAAGATATAAAAAAAAGTCCAAGGCAGATCAGTTAAAACTCTTATAACAGCAGGCTTGAAGCCAAACGAAGAAACACTCCAGAAAGACTTGGACAAAAATACCATATCTTGGTGACATATCACAGAAACTAAAAAGAACCCTTGACATACAAGTCAAAAAAAATGCCTTTTACTCGACCAAGTCAATTAAAAACCGTATCTGCAATAATAAAGACACAATCCCAATAAATGAACACAACGGTATCTATAAACTCACATGCGGAACCTGCCAAAGAGTTTACGTCGGGCAGACAGGCAGAAAGTTCAAATTGAGGATTAAGGAACATATCAACAGTTGGCAAAAGAAGTCAACAACATCAACCTTTGCAGACCACCTCAATGAACATGCTCACACTTTTGACCCGACAAGAGATACAAGAATCCTACACGTTTGTAAGAAAGGAAGCAAACTAAACGCCCTTGAAGCCCTGGAAGTAAACAAATAGAGACTCACAACCAAATTTCCATTGCTAAACGATCAGACACATGTCTCGACATCGCCTGTTTCATGTTATTTTAATTCAAATTCAAAAACCTAAGCTGCCATTTGTAATTTTAGTAATTTTAAAATTGACATTTTTTAATTTGACATTCAGATCAGAGAATCTTATTTATTTATTTAGGTCCTAGTATGACACAAAAACTACCGTTTTGGTAGATTTTTTCAGAAACTGTTATCCCTATTTTTAGTAAGTATCACACTACCCTCACTTTGAAATAAAGTAGTCTACTGCCTGAAGATGATCACGAAACCTGTTGCAGTATAAACACATTTGTGTTTTATTTATATTAATTGTGGAATAGTGCAAGGAAAAACCTAAATATGTTATGTACATACATACTAAAATTTAACTCCTCTTTTCGGCGGAGACGGGTATTACTAACTATACTATACAACTATCGCATAACGCTAAATTTTCATACCCCGGGCTTATATATGAAATACGATTCCAAAAGGGGTAAACTCCAAATAAGAAGGTCGAACTCCAAAAAATGGACAGATAGTAAGTGACCACACCGCTGCCTATAAAAAACTGACACCAACGGCACAGTATTGTGACTATTCGTAGTCTTAATACTTGGCCTGCAAGGGAGTTATGGGTGGTCGAGGACTGAGATGGAATGCTTCGTATGCCAGTAATCTCGCTGGCTATCTCGCTCCACCCGCCGGAGCACAAACTGTGTATAGAGCTAGTAGTGGTTCCCACCCAGTTGGAAGGTCCTACCACCTAATGTGAAAGTAATCTCTCTCAGTATTTTGTCACAGTGCAATAAATATCAGATTCGATTCTGTCTTATTTCGGACATAGACTGTCCATTCAAATTCCTCAAAGGATATTTTGAAACCAGTATGCAGATGTCTGTACTTATTAATTGATACAATTAAATTCCTTATTTTCGTCTTTCTTAAAATCTTTTCACATTTATTTCAAACTTAAAGGGTGGCCGTAGGCTGACTACCTGATAGAAAGCAAACATCTTTATTATCAGAGGAGTTATTAATACTTTGCCAATCCTTCAATTCTAAAATAACGACTCGTATGTGATTAATCTTACTGGCTATCGTAACTGGTATTCACTTACATTGCCCATCAGACGCGATGATGGTTTCATCGGGTGGCGTATTCCGCATGAGAATTTGTGCGGATCCGTATTCAGACTGCAGCCGTTGTGTGAAACCGCCGATTCTTTCGTAGTCGTGCCCCCGGTACACAAACTGTTTGTTCTGCAATGATTATTAAGTAAAATGTTAGTTTTGGCCGGATCAGCTTATACAGTTAACGCTATTCACGTGTTGGTAATCGATCCCCGTGGATCCTCTTAAGTTGCGCTGCGGAGGTGCGCCGCTCTTTTCTGACCCTAACATATTACAAGAAGAGTCCATTCTGTAGTTCATAGATAGTACACTACATACCACAATGAGTACAGGCTATCGTGCTTGAATCCACCGGTACGTGGCTTTTCAGTAAGAAAACAAAATACAATCACCTTCGATGATGCCTGAAAGTGAGGTATAATATCAAAATATACATATACGGTAGGTTCCATTTATTACACTTTTCTGCAGATTACTTACCGTGACAAACATTACTCGAGCTCCGATCTTAGCTGTACCAATGTTAAGGAAAGTCACGTGTATTGGCAGTAGGAAAGGAAGCCTATATATAGAAACTATTATAGTTTCCTTACTAACACTAAACAATATGGCGCGCATACATCACGCTACTCACCCTGAATGACTAACAGCCAGTAGCCCTACCCGTAGAAGCCGGCGCGGAAATAATCGGGCTCCGGTCTTCGCTGTCCGTATATCGAGTTGAGGAAAGACGTGGGTGTGCGTTGCGCAAACCCCGAGTCTAGTAGCTTCGCTACTTACATACATATACAGCGCAATGAGGTTTTATATCTCCAGAGGGAGATTCCATGTCAGGTACATACATGGTTCCACGTGAAGTATGTTGTTCGACAGTCTCCAACCTCAGAAGAGTAGGACCAACCAGACGTAAGTTTTCTTAGTCGATTAGTCTAAACACACACTTCAATATGCCAGTTGGATTTTTAAAATTATTTTTAGTTTTTAATTAAAACGAAAAAACATTGAAAAAAAAGTGTGGTTATTTTCTTTACTCTTTACACGTAGAGACATAAACAAAGACAACTGTTCCAATCAATGCCTTGCCTTAATATACATCACTTAACAAAGTACTCACTCTAACAAACAGCGGGCAACCCTTCCCGTAGAAACCGACGCGGAAATACTCCGGCTCCGGCCTTAGCTGTCCCAATACTGAGTCGAGGAAAGTCGCATGGGTGCGCAGGCAGTGCGCCCAGCGCGGGTAGTCGCATAGCTTCACTTCGTATAAGGTTGCCAGTTCGCGGAGTAACGGTATGCCCTTTTCCCAGCACTGGTGAAAGTAATTAATTAATTGATTGAAAAACTATAATGCACAACATTAATGCACAGGGAATCCTACTTTGGGGCCAGATGACCATGTGTGATTTGTCTCAGAATATTTATTTTATATTTTATATTTATTAAAGGAAAATACAAGTATACAATTAATTAGTAAGTTTATACAATCAGGCGGTCTTCGTTGCGACTAGCACCGTTGTTAAGGGCGACATTCCTCTATTTATTTTATGCTTAAAACATTACATTTACAAATAATTTAAAATCATCATATCAGCTCATATACGTCCCCACCGAGGAGCTCGAGCCTACCCTGAATAAGGGCGATCAGGCCTTAGTCGACCACGCGGGCCCAGTGCGGGTTGCTCGACTTCACACACAACCTGCGAGTTTCTTCGCAGGCGTGTGCAGGTTTCCTCAAGATGTTTCCTTCACCGTAAGAGCGTCGGATAAACGTATATATGGAATCACATTGGTACGTGGCAGGATTCGAACCACGACTTCCCGGACAGGAGGTCACGGCCCTAGCCGTTACGCCACTGACGCTCTTAATTTAAAATATAATATTAATTTATTTATTTATTTATTTTCAGTTTGGAGTTCCGTCCAGAATTCACTAGACGCATTCCTGGTTCAGTCTTGGCTTAGTGAAGAGCTTTAGAGAATCTTCACAGATGCTATACGGCATCAGAAAGATGGTTCACCGGCTCTAGTCAAAATGTCATTTTTGTCAAAAATAAGCCAGCCGTCACAGTAAAATATAAAGAAAAGAAATGCGAAAGCTCAGCTCGATATGCAGACACCTTCGTATGCCTCCGTGGGGCTAGTTGTATTTTGTTCTCATACAAAAATCAAATACCAATAGTATTTACACTTTTAAGTAATTTTGAAGCTACCCCGAACTAGCCAGCCCCCTCTCTCTCTTCTCTTATCGTGTGGCACAATTAACCGTGCTATACAAAGGATAGACGACGGCGGTTGCCTGGTGTTGCACTTAGCATCACCCGCGGTCACGTGTAGGGCATTTAGATTTACACCTGCGGACGTGTGCAATGCAACCTTTATACACATTTGGAATCAGAATCATTGCAAGTTTCCTCACAATGTTTTTCTTCACCGTTAAAGCAATCTGTAATATATGTACGTAAGTTTCGAAAAACTCATTGGTACATTGGCCGTTCGGATTTGAAGCTAGCCCCCTGACGAACACCAAACACCTACCCAAACCCAACTAAATCGAGGAACTAAGTGAGGCGAAACTGGTATATAACAGACTTCAACCAAATCTGTTCTACCCTTTTTTGATATTTCGTATCGAAAAGTAAAACGACAAAACATCAATGACATTGGTTAAGAGCTTCATTTTATTGTTTCATTAGTTAATAATCAACGTAGAGATCACATAACAGACATGTCCACAATAGGGTCAAAGTATCAATGACTTTGATTACTAGTTTAAATTTTGTCGTTTAAATAAGTTAATAATCAACGTAGACATAACGGTCGTAATAATAAAGTCAAAGCATCAATGACTTTGATTCTTAGTTGAATTTTGTTGTTTAATAAGTTAATAATCAACGTAAACATGATATGTCCACAATATGTCAAAGTCAAGGTCAAAACAAGTTCAACTTTAAATTCCTTAACTCTCAAATGTTGGCTATGAGGTTGTCTGCTTTATAATTTACTAGCTGTTTCCCGCGGTTTCACCCGCGTGGACGTTTCTATGACTTTTCGAGGGTGCGCAGTGCGCGAGCCGCAAGCGGCTCGCGAGCGTGGTAATAAGTAGCCTATGTCTGAATCCAGGTCCTAATCTGTCTACCTACCAAATTTCAGCCAAATCCGTTCAGTAGTTTTTGCGGGAAAGCGTAACAGACAGACAGAGTTACTTTCACATTTATAATATTAGTAGGGAAGTAGGGATAGTAGGGATGATAGTAGTTTTTGCGGGAAAGCGTAACAGACAGACAGAGTTACTTTCACATTTATAATATTAGTAGGGATGATATGCAACGTTATAAACAGTAGTTATAATGCATACCTTTCCACGATCGAAGTATTGCAGCGCTTGATTATAGACAGCCTCTTTGCGCTTCCATTCAGGCATCTCCGGGTACTCGGGATCGACGCCTATCTGGTCGCTGTCCCAACTCAGCGTTTCTGCGTAAAGCTGTAAAAAAGAATTGTAATTTCCACGGCAAAAATGTTTTCCGACACTTAAAAATTAAGGGAAATTTAAGGCGAGAGAAATAGGCATTATTTTAATTTACGTGTACTATCCTTGACTGCATCGTCTCTTTCCGTCAGGTTAGATGCAGTCAAAAACACTCAAATGCTTAATTTTTAAAAATGCACTACTTCGTAAACCCAACAAGCAAGGTGTTGGAGACTTTGAAGGCTAGTCGCAGTAGTAAATAAACTATCTGTTCAATAGGAAATCCACTTACCAAAAGAGTGCATCCGGCTTCTATGAAATTGTCCGAAGCAATATGGAGATCGTGCAATTTGTAAACGTAGCGCAAATACATCTCTTTGCGATCAATCTCATTCTTGTAGAAGTTCTGAAACGTTTCATGTAAATTAATACTTTTAACTCAATACTTTTTCCAGTAATTTTATAAACCGCAGACAAAAGTGTTCAAACAGAAAACGCATCACATAATTTTATTTTCTCAAACATGCTTGGAAATTTGAGCATTATTTTGACAACCTACTTCGAGTTAAATCGAAATTGCTGTACTGGCCAAATACATGCGAGCAGCGGCCGGCAAAAGTTGTATGAAAATCCCATCTGTCGTGTAAATAAATTACTATGTAAACTCATATCTGTAGTGTAATTTACATAGAACTATATATATTTTACTCCGAAACATGGCAACAAGAGCAATAGATAACTAAAGCAGTTATTATTGCTTTAATTATTGCTCAGAGAGGTAACTTATCAAAGGTTTTATTTAAATTTCGAACTGACTTGCAAATAGAACGTTGTTTATTGAAAACAAAAACAAATTAACACTTTGGAGCGTGAAAAATTATTGTTGGTTGTTCGACATTGATTTTGAAAAGTAATTATTGAAGTTTTATTTGAGAAAAGCATACTATGCAAGCCTTGGCCACAACTAGGGATTGATGGACTTACGTATGTGTGCCTTGGCTTCGCCTCGGTTTACATTTACACGTTCGTTCATCCATGCCTCTTTTGCTGGCCGCTGAAGTACTCGTAACTGAGTTGTAATGTAAGTAATAAATGTATTTAAAACATTTGTTCCAAAATTCAATTCCTTTGCGTGTTCTCGGTTACCGTTTGCAGATATTCCCATCCCAATAATAAAAGTTCAGGGTTGACCGTGAAACTACAAGGAATACTTCGTTATAAACAATTTCTGTCACATGGGACTACAATCGAAGATGTTAAAAAAAGTTTTTTTCGGATGTATACTAGAGTCTAGTAACTAGACGGACATAATTTTTCCTACAAAATGGATAAAATCAAATCTGACGACATCAAGAACTAGGTATACATTATTTTGAACTAACATTGTCAGCCACCAGATGTGCCTAAGATTCACTGGAGGCGCTCAAAGTTAAGCGTGTCTGTTTGGTTATCCTCTTAACTGGGGCTTCTACTTATACGGAACAACTTTCGTTCTATGACTGACGATATTGCAAAAAAATAATCTCATACAAATCAAACTTCATTTTCATTACTTACCATCAAGTGAGATGATGCCAAGGGCTTACCAATCGTGCATAATAAAAAGATCAGCTGATCAACCCATGCGCATTTTTGCATAGAGGGTCCAATTTTATGGTAATTAACTATGGGTTCCTTGGGGAAAGTTGTTCAAGATGATGAGTAAAAACAAGAGCAAAAGTTTAACAGTGGCTGCCATCCGTGGTCCCTGTGCTCTGCACCCTGCATCACAGCTCGGTAGTCCAGCAGTCAACTCTGGAGCCGTATGACATAGCGGGCTATACAATACCTTGTTCACTAGCAGCAATGAGAGTAATTTACAGAACAGTAATTTACATGGAAGCTAACAGTGGCTGCTATCCGTGGTCCCTGTCCCTGTGCTCAGCACCCTGTATCATAGCTCGGTAGTCCAGCAGTCAATTCTTGAGCAGTATGACATAGCGGACTAAACAATACCTTGTTCACTAGCAGCAATGACAGTAATTTACAGACTTTATCAGTAACTTACATACAAGTTAATAGTGTCTGTTATCCGTGGTCCCTGTGCTCAGCACCATGCATCACAGCTCAATAGTCCAGCAGTCAATTCTGGAGCCGTATGACATAGCGGACTATACAATACCTTGTTAACTAGCAGCAATGACAGTCATTTACAGACTTTATCAGTAACTTACATACAAGTTAATAGTGTCTGTTATCCGTGGTCCCTGTGCTCAGCACCATGCATCACAGCTCAATAGTCCAGCAGTCAATTCTGGAGCCGTATGACATAGCGGACTATACAATACCTTGTTAACTAGCAGCAATGACAGTCATTTACAGACTATAACAGAAACTTACAAACAAGTTAACAGTGGCTGTTATCCGTGGTCCCTGTGCTCAGCACCCTGTATCATAGCTCGGTAGTCCAGCAGTCATATCTGCAGCTGAATGACATAGTGGACTATACAACACCTTGTTCACTAGCAGCAATGACAGTAATTTACAGACTATAACAGTAACTTACAAGCAAGTTAACAGTGGCTGCTATCCGCTTGTCCCTGTGCTCAGCACCTTGCATCACAGCTCTGTAGTCGAGGAGTCGTTCAAGCAGTCGCGTCACACAGCCGACGAAAGCGGCGCCCGCTTCCCGCCAGCCCTCCGTTGATACGCGTTCCATGAGCCTTTAAGAGGTTTGATTTGGTGTCTATAAGCCCCTCCCTTTGAATTGTATTGTTTGTATTTATTTATTAATATACAATTTTGGACCTTACCACTAACAAGAGAAACATACACTCTAAGTACCTAACCGAGTAAACGAATGTGTCAAAACTTCAATACATAGAAGATGTGCGGTAGTTTTCAATTGTTATAAACATCCCCAGGCGTACGCAAGTGCGCTCAACTCGTCAAAGTTTCATCGTAATCGATCGACTACTTTTTGAGTTTTGCGAGCACAAAGATAATGGATATAAATATTTATCTGGGTCGTAAGATTTGAGCACATTCTGATCAAGTAGGTATTTTCTTATAAAAACATTGATAGGGAAATAATTCATTCAACCCACAATAGGTACTTAACTATAATAAACACAAGAACTGATAAAATTTATCTGTTTCACAGGCCAGATGTTTTTAATGCGAGAGCAGAATTTTGAATTAGTTTCAAATCATTTATCGTATCCGAAAGACACGAAACAGTGTACAAAAATGAGTTTACAACCCAAACTATTCCTCGGAATCATCTTGCTAGCTCTCTATCTCGTTAGCCTATCATACGAGGCTTCTACGAATTGGAATTCATCTTCGCCTGTTGCATACCTAGAACATACTCTGGATAACCAAGAACGAATCACGCACAAGATGAAAATAGGATTCATTCCTTTAGACCAGATTATTACGAACCATAATAATACTTTACGAACGACGACGTGGATTCAAGAACCAAGTGATTAAAAAAACGTGAATGAAAAATATTTCAGTGATCAGCCTAGTGACACCGTTATACAGCAACTTATGGGCATATACTTGTAATAGTGTTTTATAATCAATAAATCTATTGCTTACATTGTGTTTTATTTTTCAAATTTAACATAAGTAAACCGTCATCTAAAATAAAAACTGCTTAATTTTTTTGTGTCATTCGGTGCTGGGGAATGTGTATGTATACTTACACAGAACTCAGATGCTCCCTGAATGAATAGCGTGAACAAGAAATTAATTATAATAAATACAAGATCGCAAAGGACGTACATACAAATTAACCAAAGATAGCTTCTGCATTGGTGTTGTGACAAAATCATACTTCTTGCTTCAACTTTAAACTACTTTTATCATCATCTCTTTTATTTTTGGTAACATGTTTGTATTATCTAAATTTTAAATGTTTCAACTTAGATAAGATTATTTATCGAATTTGCCTTTTTGTTTAGTTTTTGATTAGTTCTTAGTTACAAGTGTTTTTAGGGTTCCTTAGTCAAATTAGGAACCCTTACAGTTTCGTCATGTCCGTCTGTCGGTCCGTCCGTCAGTATGTCACAGCCTTTTTACTAAAAGGCTACGCTCACTGAATGAATAAATTAAACAAGAAATAAATTATAAATCCGTTCTACGAGCTATGCGCTATAGAACGAGCTATAGAACGGATGGCCGTTGGGGCAGTAAAGTTCTTGAGTGGCGACCGCGCACCGGAAAACGTAGCGTAGACAGGCCTCCCACTCGGTGGACCGATGACCTGGTGAAGGTCGCGAGAAACCGCTGAATGCGGGCAGCGCAGAACCAGTCGTCGTGGAAACCCTTGGGGGAGGCCTATGTCTAGCAGTGGACGTCCTTCGGGTGATATGATGATGATGATGATGATAGTAACTTAGGGACTCTCCCTATCAATAATCGTTTTCCATGCAAACTTATAAATTAAATTTCTCAAAAATTATAAAACCTTTTCAATGTTAATTTATTAATTAGAGCCAAAACACAAAGCTCTAGTAAGTGTAGGATTATTTTTTGGGAAAAAACATTTTTTTATATTTAGATTTAAAGTTTTTCGTATAAATTAAAAAATAATCTAAATCGTACACTTACTACGATCTCGTGTTTTACTAATATGTACAAAGTTCCATTACAACCGGCTAATTCATCTTCGACAAATTACAAAAATCAGCCCAGCTCCCATTTGCGTTTACAAAATAAACTAATCGTGTTAAATTAAAGTTAACTTAAAAAGGAAGTATTTTAATAAAAAAAGCTGGTTTTATTGGCTACATTTAGTGATTTATTATAAGACAGTGTGACCGATGCTTTAAGTGGTTAGCTATACAGTATAGGTGTACGATCTCATACCGTGCATTTTAACCTACGTTTGCGGCGTCCTATTTTGATGACGCATCGATTTTATTGTAATGAATAAAACATATTATTTTTACTTTGAGTGCGATTGCAACCGCCGAGCGGCGCACACATAAGGAAGATTCGCCAACCGATAACTCTAGTCTCTATGTACCAACTAATAAACCTTTAAATTAAGAGGAAACGCGGTCTAAAGAATAGGTATTTGAATAAAATGTTTCTATCTCCCTTCCCCAAACATCTCCGTATACAGCAAAACTGCAGCGCAGACTGATAATAGGTACTAAAATTGACCATTACAGCATTTCATAGTCCCCTATTTCCTCCTCCAAAATTTGAGATTTTTTTTTAATAATTAAAAAAGACGCTTTACCTATGCCTCTATGTTTTTATTTTATTGTTAATATGCGTATTATTTTTTGGTAGGTGTCTGAAAATGACGTTTCAATTGGGCAATTTTCTTAGTTTTTAAATGCTCCTACTTACTATTATCATTAGAATATGGGAAAAAACAAAACATAGGGGCATGGCCATGGTGGATATAGGTTTGATGGAAAAAAATATTTTTGCTCAATTGTCATTATCCATTGAGGAAACAGGGGACTACGTTTGTATGGAAAAAATGGCGCCCGCGTTTCCTCTTAACTGTGAATCTTTTGCAACATGATCCATCCTCCTTCAACTAACTGCGTATGTGTGGTGGCCACCGCACCATACAGTAGTTATAATACGACTCTTAGCTGAATACTTACACAGTGTCAAACAGTCTTCTGTAATGGTCATCGGCCTTGTTGTCAGCGACAAGCGAGTCCAGTTTGTCCACCAAGGCCGCTTCGGTGCGTCGGGCGGACCCTTAGGAACGGACAATTTAGTAAGGAAGTTGATCAAATTGGTAATAATTTGTAGCGCGGTACGCTGTTATTTCTTCTTCTTTTATACGATCTTCTTTTCATTCCATCTATTTCTTTTTCATGCATAAACTGTCATCCATCTAACAATGTCATTCAAAAACCAAAAAAATATCGTCATCAGGTCATAATATTATAGTAAATTTAATAAATTCGTATCTTGATACTTTACAAAAGACCCATTACGGGTACGATCAATTTATGTTTATTTGTGATTTGTATTTTAAATTTAAGTGTATGATGTTTTGAATATTTTTATATTTCTTTCTAGGTCTTATTCCCATAATTAAATAATGTTAACTACATGTTACTACGATGGAGTTTTAACCCACGCCCTTATATCAACATTATATCTCCTACTCCTTCCATCATGTGACAAATTTCTGTATTACATAGGTATTATTAGGCGATGACTCGGTTAAGCGGTGGACTAATATAAGTATTACATCTTTATATCAGTCCACTGGTTAACTTTTTCAACGCTTTAGAGGCGAATAAGGGAAGGTAACGTCGAATTGCGAAAGAACGCGAAACTTCATCAGTCTATGGTAGGATGTTTTTTCTTTGTACACATTATTTAATGTAGTTACTATTTCATGACCATCAGAGAGAGTTTCGCTTTTAGTTAGGTAGAGGGATTCCCTTAAGATAATTTTTGTTACCGCTCAGGTAATGAGTAATGCACTTATTATGAATGTAGATTTAAAATTTGAAATTTGAACTGTGCTTTTACTGTATCTGTCACCCACTCTCACCGCGCAACACTAAGACGGCGTCACAGTTGATCGGTACTCGATAGGTCTAAAGTAGATGCGCTATCTTACCTGAGCGGTAAAAAAAAAAAAATTCGAGCGAGACCTACAGTACTCGCATATGATGTGTAACATGTGACAAAATACTTTATAAAAGGACGGCAAAGATACGGCAGACTAGGCTGTATGGTCATAGATACCTTTGCCTTTTCCGCGCTTTTAAAGCCTGAAAAAAGGACGGCAAAGATACGGCAGACTAGGCTGTATGGTCATAGATACCTTTGCCTTTTCCGCGCTTTTAAAGCCTGAAAAAACGCGACTTCCTGTTACAATGGGACATATTTCCGTCCCATTTCACGAAATCACTCCCACAAATTGCAGGAAAGCGAGAGCAAAGATGTTACACATCAAAAATTAACTTAAGGGAACCCCTCTACCTAACTAGCGCCGACATCAGTAAAAAAAATATTACTCTAATTAATTAGAGTGTTTTTTTTCAGTTCCCTCAGGAACTGCATCGGACTATGCTATTTTCACGGGATAAAAAGTAGCCTATGTCCTTCCCAGTGAAACACGCTACCTTTATACCAAATTTCATCAAGATTGGTCCAAGGTGTTGAAGCGCGAAAAGTTAACAACCAAACAAAAACATTTTCACATTTATAATATTAGTAAGGATTTTACTGTTTTTTAAAAGATTACAAAAATCCACGCAGATTAGTGGAAATGTTTAGAAAGGCACTTACTTCCTACATTTAACTAGCGCCGCTATCAGTTAAAAAATAATTACTCGCTGATTACATAATTTATCGATAATTTTCAACGATGAATTTGAACTTTAATTTAATTTAGAAACTATTAACTCTGTGAAATAATACAGTTCGCTGTAGTTCAGATAGCATGGCCACTTTTGGCACTTCTGCTGTCTTTAACAACAGCGAACTACGGAGTAGAAATAAACTTAATAAACTTTTACGGAGTAGAAATAAACTTAATAAACTTTCTAAATAAACTAAACTACCTATTCTTCAAATTCATCGTTGAAATATTTCGATAAATAGGGGATCGGACTGCTAGTCATTTGATTTACTTTTTATGATCTATCAATAACGAATTTTGTTCTAAAAATATTTGAAAAACCCACAAGTGACGTCATAGATTTTTAGCGTCATTGACGAACTTATTTTGTGAATTTGAAAAATTAAAAATTGAAGACGTGATGGAAAAACTAAACAAGTAAGGTTTTTTGAAACTTAAAGAGGAGATCAATTTAGGAAATCATATTTCAAAATTTATTTTTGATGCAGTCCTATCCCCTATTGTGTACTCAGCGAGTCATTATTTTTTAACTGATGGCGGCGCTACTTAGCTGAGGGAAGCCCCTTAATTAAAAGCCTTTACGAGGTTTATAGTGCCGGTTGTTGTTCTAATTAATGGCAGTCGTTGAACCGTGTCATAAAGGGTTTGAAAACTTCCGACAGTGGGGTCCACCACTAGCACTACAAGTCTAAAAACTTCACACATCCGGAATTGGGTACATGACAGCATCAAATATAAATTATGAAATAAAATTTACGATATAGCCCTCCTTCTACAATGTCAGAAAAACTTAATCATTATTTATAAAAATTTTCTTTTTTTAATTTATCATCATCATATCAGCTCATATACGTCCCCACTGAGGGGCTCGAGCCTACCCTGAATTAGGGCGATCGGGCCTTAGTCGATCACGCGGAACCAGTACGAGTTGGTCGACTTCACACACAACCTTCGAGTTTCTTCGCAGGTGTGTGCAGGTTTCCTCACGATGTTTTCCTTCACCGTTAAAGCAATCGGTGAGTATATGTACGTTATTATATCAGCTCATATACGTCCCCACCGAGGGGCTCGAGCCTACCCTGAATCAGGGCGATTAGGCCTTAGTCGACCACGCGGGCCCAGTGCGGGTTGGTCGACTTCACACACAACCTTCGAGTTTCTTCGCAGGCCTGTGCAGGTTTCCTCACGATGTTTTCCTTCACCGTTAAAGCAATCGGTAATGATATGTACGTAAGTTTCTAAAAACTCATTGGTACATTAGCCGTCCGGATTTGAACCCGGTACCTCTGGGAGGACCGAGTCGTTACCGGTTGAACCCGATGGTTCAGCGTCGGTACGCTTCTTAACATAAACACAAAGTCGGTAATAAGTAGTATTAGTCCATCGAATGAATCGCTCAAAGAGGAGTCTAGAGTGCGTGAGCGGGATCGTAAGATTTTTTTTCGGAAATATGTTCAGGATCTCTACTTCATAAACATACTAAAAGCCCTGGACACTAGGTGAAGAGGAGGAGTGGGGGGAGGGGGGCAAAGTTCCCATTTTTGTATTTTTCGCTTATATCTCAAAATCGGTGCGTTCTAGAGAAAAACTTTCAAAGAATAGTTGAAAGACCATAAAATTATCTACAAATAATATCTACAATATTTTTTGAAATGTTTTACCATTTTCGAGTTACACCTTTTCGAAAATGAGTATTTTTAAAATTTGCTGTTTTATAACATATTAGCTGGCCCGGCAGAAGTAATCCTGCCCAGTAAATATATCCTACACCTATGCTACCCTACCCCCACACAACATTTACTCTACATCGGATCATAAGTATTTAATTTTTTTATATATATTTATTTATTAAGGTACACCAACAGCACAAATGTTTCACATTCACAATATACAATTCATTAAGCTTATATTCTAATACATGTGCCTATTCGGGTATACAGAGAATTCACACGCAATTAAAAAGAAACAAACTAAAAATAAATTAAATAAATTAAGGTTCATCATCGGGTTGTTTATGGTGTCCCACATGACTTTTTCATTCTTTTAGCTTGGGAGGGTCCTGGTTCTTCCTCTGTCATTTGTTCATCCTCATTGGTAGGCGTTTCTTGAAGCTCTTCATCATCATTATCGTCTTCTTCATTAAAAGATACGCCATTGAGGCATTTTCCTTCACAATGAAGGCATGCCGCTGAACAATTTAACATTGCTTTTCAGCATCCACATTTTCCACTACTGCAATCTTTGGTGCAGCGGCAAAAAATCGTTTGTAGTAGTGTCTCGGGGGCTGGTGCGTCTTCAGTTTTTATGGGCTCTTGTATGTTTTGTGTAGATTTCCATCCCCACACTTCTGGAGGCAGCTCGTTTCCGAGCCACTGCTGCACTTGGTAGTAAGTACGCCGGGAATGTTGTTTAGCTGCACTTTCAGTTGGTGGGAGTGAGCTAATGTCTGGCTTTAATTTGGCCACTGACCTCATAAAACACTGGAAGCGGTAATGGTTGAGGGAGGTTGCTTTAGTTGGAGCCCCATACCATTTTAAAAAGCAAACCTTCCCAGCCTCTTCAACCTCACTTTGAGTGGAGCAGGGGTTGTAAAAGGTCATGGACGCTTTTTTGATGACGTCAGATTTTAAGTATTGCTTTATGAAAGCCACCTTGCTTTTTCTGAATGTCGCAGATGTTGTGTCGCAGCCGGTAAAAGAATGTAAAAACAAGACATGATTCAATCCTAGCTGCTGCATCTCTTGGCTGGATAGAGCAATACTTTTGGTTTTTCCTCTGCCAGGTTTTAGCATTAGGATGTCTTGTGCAGGTGGAGTGGAGGCTATTAAAAGAACAGCGAGGTCCACGTCCTCACCAACAACTGCTACTGAACTATGAATGGATTGTTCCACAGCCGTCTTCACAATGAGTACATCAGCGTCATCATTTGCCTGTAGAGTTTTGATCCCATTTTCCTGCATTTTGGTCCGTAATAAAGAAATGAGCTGAGTTTTGTTGGTAGGATTAGACAAGAAGTCTTCTTGTTTCACTGATATCGAAGTATTCCATGTCAAACTGATTTCAGCTGATCTCTTCAATCTGTATCGTCTCCTCTGTTCATGTGATTTCGTACTGTTGGCAGAGTTTAAATATCCGTGAAATACCACAGTACGACTCATTCCTGGATAATGCTGGTTAACGTAGGTAATATAACCATCACAAATAGTGTCAACACATGCACCCTTTTGCCAAATTACTTTATGTAGCAGATGACCCCCATCCAATACTATATCCATTTGAGACAGTTGAATAGGCTTGTTAGTTGGCGGAAACAAAGAATACAGGATGGATTTATTTGTCTTTCTCATCCCACTTTCGTTAAACAGCGCTAAAGGAAATGACGCCAATTCGTATTCCAAATATTTCATTAAATCGTCTTCTGAGCGTTTACTTACGCACATCCGTTGAAAAAGCAGTGTTGGGTCGATTGCAATCTTTTCATCGTGAATTTTCATAGACGAGTTGACAGATGAAAGTGGCAAGTTTTCAGCCAGTGCGTCCTACCCGTGATGACATACGGAGCCGAGACGTGATGTATGGTAGGGTAGGGTAGGGTAGGTGTAGGGTAAGGGTAAGGGTAGGGTTAGGGTAGAGTAAGAGTAGGGGAAGGGTAGGGGTAGGGTAGGTGTAGGGTGTATTTAGTGGGCAAGATGACGTCAGTCGGGCCTGCTGGTAAGTCATAAAACAGTAAATGGAAAAATAGTTATTTTCAAAAAGGTGTAACTCGAAAAAGGTAGGACATTTAAAAAAATGTTCTAAGTATAATATGTAGATAATTTTATGCTCTTGTAACTATTCTTTGAAAGTTTTTCTCTAGAACGCACCAATTTTGAGATATAAGCGAAAAACACAAAAATGGGCACTTTGCCCCCCTCCCCCCACTCCTCCTCTTTACCTAGTGTCCAGGGCTTTTAGTATGTTTATGAACTAGAGATCCTGAACATATTTCCAAAAAAAAATCTTACGATCCCGCTCACGCACTCTAGAATTGGCTTATCCAATGGACTATATGTCAACATATGTCATAGTTCAATCTTTCAAACATTTTTAGAACAAAATCTCGTTTTTGATAGTTTATAAAAAGTAAGTCAGTATGGTTCCCGGCTAAGAATAGGACCATCCCATCTCTTCCAATGGGTGTCGTAAGAGGCGACTAAGGGACTTAAAACCGGAGGATGGGCAGCAGCGTCTTTCCGTGCATTGCAACACACCTGCAATCAAACTGCGATCGCCAACCCGCCTGCCAAGCGTGCCGATTACGGCAAAACTCCCCTATGAAATTCACACCCAGAAAACGGCCCCTAGTCGCCGGCGGCTCCGCTATTCCTGGCTCCGGTAGCAGTCATGGTAACGGCGGGGTGGGGGGTGCGAAGAATCCCCGGCAGATGCCAGGCTACCAAACCCAACGACCTTTGACATGGTCGCTTACTATGGGTCTCATGTCAAGAAGGCTCAAGGTCACCCAAAGGGCAATGGAGCGTGCTATGCTCGGAGTTTCTCTGCGTGATCGAATCAGAAACGAGGAGATCCGCAGGAGAACTAATGTAACCGACATAGCTCACAGAATCGCTAAACTGAAGTGGCAGTGGGCAGGGCACATAGCTCGTAGAACAGATGGCCGATGGGGCAGTAAAGTTCTCGAGTGGCGACCGCGCACCGGAAAACGTAGAGTAGGCAGGCCTCCCACGCGGTGGACCGATGACCTGGTGAAGATCGCGGGAAGCCGATGGATGCAGGCAGCGCAGGACCGGTCGTCGTGGAAATCCTTGGGGGAGGCCTTTGTCCAGCAGTGGATGATTTGTGGCTGACATGATGAAGTCAGTATGACTAGTAGGCCTAGGCAGGCCTCCGTCACTCCATGTACTTGCGCGCTATAATAACCTACCGCCCGGCCGAGCGTTCTCGGGCCGTTTGCGGACCCAATTCAGTGCGGTTTTCATCAACGAAGCGCACGCACGTATTTCAATTTAAATCGTTTCGTTCGTTCGTACGCGTACCTACGATGCCATCTGGTGCCTTATGTGCTGTAGCATTCAACAATGTGCAAAGCAAATATGTGCAAAGCATTCAACAAAACATCGTCTTTTTATGGAAAGTTAAAAGTACCAACAGATGCGTTTTATAATTATGTAAGAGAACTTGAGACTATGTTTATTAATAATTTTGAAAAAAATATAAAACAAAGGCCGGGTAGTACTCTATATGAAATTTTAAATGACATACATTTTGACTCTCCCTGCCCTTGTTTCTCAAAACAATATCTAATAAAACTTTTTAGAAGATTCAGGATTTTTGCTACACTAAAATTTAATAACCGAGAATTTAGAAAGGGTAAGAAATTAATAAAAAATTATATAAAAATAAAACACAATATGTAACTCTTAAAGATTTTTTTCATTTTACTTACACACTGACCTCTAAAATTATGTGTTATCTAGATGTATTGCACAGTCAGCACCAATTTATAAAAAAATATATATATTTTACTAGCTGTTGCCCGCGGCTTTGCCCGCGTAGAGGTATGAAAACAATAACGAACTCGACAAAAAAAGAATTAGCCACATCGGTCCAGCCGTTCTCGAGTTATGCGCTTACCAACACATTTTGCGATTCATTTTTATATTATAGATAGATAGATAAATGATACAATTTTAAACTACCACCTATAAGTCAAAACATATTCACAGTTCTCAATAACATAGACACAAAAAGTTATGTTAATTTAATTTTATCGAAGAGGCAGCCCTGCGATCGCGCGGTGTGAAGCAAGTACTACGGTTGCTGACGCGATGGAGTAGGCTATTATAGCAGTAGGTATTGGAAATTTACTACTGAGTGAAGTATCTGTTACGTAGTAACTAATTAGTAATCTGTGGCCTAGGCAAGTAATGAATTGGCCTGCATGTGTGAAGTGTGGTAAAACCTTTTGGAAAGAAACCCAAGCCCCAACAGTAGCGACTTCATGTGTTGTTTGTACCATGCCATCTTACCCGTAGCAGCTCTTTCGCAGGCCATCAGTGACACCAGGGCCCCGAGTGCGGCCCTGCGCAGCTCCACTACAAGTGTGATCTCCAGGAGGGCACCGACCGCGCCGGGCACTAAGTGGAGTTGCGCTTGACCTGAGAAAAGGGTGTTGAAGTTAGCTAAAAAATTAAATTGCTTTTGAAATAAAGATAGCGAATCCGCTGGATTTGAACATTTGATATGAAAAAGTAGTGCTGGAGCAATGAGGTTACAGGATGAATAATAGAGATATAATGTATTTTCACGGCTCGACCGAGATTCGGAGTCAAGTAACAGAAACTAGACTTAGCTGAGAAAAATAAATAATACTGTGCTAGAGTATCCGACAACAGATGGGTTTTCCATTCCAGCTAAAATTGCAGTGCATATAGTTACCGAAGCGGCTGAGCACGTACAGCACCGACCAGACCAGGGTGTGGCCCACACAACGGGCCCGAAATGACATTTCAAAAAAGGAATGACGGAACAAACAAAATGGCGGCGAAATCCTATACGTTCGACAACCAAACTGTAACCAATCTGTATCAATTTGGGTGACAAGGGGGTAAGGTCGCAATCTAGAGAGCGGCAGGGAGTGTCAATATTGTATGTTAGTACTAATATTTATACTTTGGCAGGACTATGCTGGCCTCGATCCAGCACTTCACCATCGCTCTGCTTGTGCAGTCGACCGTAGTCAGTGGTAATACTTTGATATTGAGCTGATCTAGCTTTGTATGAAGTTCATAGAGGAGTTCAGCTTTTAGTGGCAATGATCCGTGCGGCCAGTCGTACTATGGTAGGGGTAGGCAAGTTTCTTTCAGCTTTTACGGACGTATGGCTCCAGACTTCCAGCTCACAATGTAAGTTTTTATACTTCAATAAGGTTTAATACCTTACAATAAAGAATCAATGTTTTTTCACGGCTCGACGTAGTACTGGTGTTAGAGACAGAAAATAAGAAGTAGCTGAGAAAAATAAACTGTTTGAAAATTACACTCCATATTTATCTGACTCTCATTACAGCAGCCTATGAGAAGGAGCATGCCGTAAGGCATACTTTACGTGGGGTGATTAAACGTGACATAGAATCTCTTTTTGGCGGTATAAAGCCTTATTGGTATAGTTACCGAGACGGCTGAGCGCGTGCAGCACCTGCAGACCAGCAGCGCTGCGCATGCGCGCCACACTTGCCCCGCCCCCGCGCCCCGCCCACCGCTCCGCTTGTAGTGCGCCGCACGTAACCAGCGACACGCCCAGTTCCACGTACCCGGACCATAGCTGGAGATTAACCAGGGGATTATTGAATTACATTGACAGAAAGCTAGAGAACTCATAAGATTAATGATTACATGTTCAGGACCATAAAGTCTCTATAATATCTCTAGATTAAATTATATTTGTCTCAATCTCACTACAGCAATCTATGAGGCGGAGCATGCCGTATGGAATACTCAAACGTGGGGCCATTTACGTGATATAGAATTTCCTTATAGAAAAGACAATGCTCAAAAAAAACCAAGGCCGACGTAAATGAAATATAATATATCTCAGATTTTAAGTATTCATATATGACAAAATATTCAGAAAAAACATAATCAAAATTCGTTTTTTAAAACGATGAATGTAAAAGCCATTGTAATATATTATAAAAAAATAATTTCATTTACCTTTTTTTTTAGTTTACCCTTACATTACAGATAATGTAGGTGGCGTTGTCAAAATAGATGCCTAAATGTCATACTTAGAAGAAAAGTAAAGAAAAAAATTTTTTTTATTTTTAAATAGTTTATTTAATTTATTCCCAATATTATGTATGTGTGTTTGGTGACAAGGAATCAATAAATGTCTTATGTCTTAAAAAATAAAGAATACCCCATTTTTTAACTCTGAAGTATAGCTCCTTACAGAAACAAACATTTAGAAAAAGATTTTGACAACGCCCCCTACTGAATATTTTGTCACATATGAATACTTAAAACCTGAGATACATTTCATTTGCGCCGGGCCTGGGTTTTATACATACATTGCAAGCACTGTCCTTTGTTCAGGACTGTGAACTAACTGATGAATCCAGTAAGGCCGCAGCGTAGATTTTCTTTTCCTCCGACGACGCATGGCAGCACAATCTTATTTATATTAAGTCGCCGGAGATATGTACAAGTAAACAAATAAATGCTATTCAAAGGACACATCATCACTTTAATATCGCATAAACAAAGTAAAATTGAAGTTACTCCTATTTGTGACTTTTTACCAAAGAATTCTTAGTCAGATAGTTTGCCGACCTTCATACTGAGGATCAAAGTCCAAAATTTTGTCTTAAAACTAGATGGTGGTATAATTTAATCACATTTCTGATTAAACTAAATGAACTGGCTTCAAAACTGTATAAAAGACACGATTTTGTCAAAACTGAGTTCAAATATGGTGAAACATCATTAAAATATGTAAAAAAAACAGAAATCGTACCATCGTACAAGATTCAACTCTACGTACCTTTAAATACTTTTCACTAGAATAGGCAATAGAAATACACACTCTGTGACAATTTCCTGCTGAAAGACAGGTGGACTTACAGCGGAGGCTTAGTAACAGGGTCCCATTTGGCACCCAAATAAGACTTTAATATAACGTTTCAAAAGTCATTAATAGATGTTGTTAAAAATGCAGTTACGCAAGATACTCTAAGGATTGTCAGTGTTCCGTTAAATGGTCATTGCTATTACTGACATAACGTGTCGGTGGCATAACGTGTCGGTGGCATAACGGCTAGGGCCGCTATCTCCTTTCCAGGAGGTCGTGGTTTAAATCCTGCCACGCAACTATGTGTTTTCGGATTTCGATTTCATATGTACCTTTATTCGACCCTCTTAAGGTCAGTGAAAACATCGTGAGAAAACCTGCACACGCCTGCGAAGAAATACGAAGGTTGTGTGTGAAGTCGACCAACCTAAGACTCGAATTCAGGGCAGGCTCAAGCCCCTAGGTGGGGACGTATATGAGCTGATATAATGATGAAGCTTTTACTAAACAGGGTGTAGCTCAAATTTATCCATACCTGTGAATCGAACTGCGGCGGTTCTTCCCCCATGAATCGCTCCAATAGCGGCTTGACTAAGTCTTGCATGGCTGATAGCAGCACCTTGCAGCTCTGCACTCGAAGAACCATCCAGTCAGATGGAAAGACCTGGTAAAAAAAAAGACTTGAGGCACTCGGGGACTGCCGCGGTAAAGCTATTGCATAGCATTTTTTATCAACTTATGCAATTATAATTATTTATTTATTTTTTATTAATGCAGTATTTACCAGTACCATATAGTCCTTGGGGCGCGGGATGTTTATGTAATAAATTAACACTAAGAAAGTTCATCATCATCATTATCATCATCATCAATCGCCATCATCAACCGCCATCATCAATCGCCATCATCAATCGCCATCATCAATCGCCATCATCAATCGCCATCGCCATCACCATCGCCATCGCCATCGTCTTTGTCATCGCCATCGTCATCATCATCATCATCATCATCATCATCATGGATAGATAGATGGCACTGTAAGTTTTTTTATAACTCAATAACTTTTTTTAGGGTGTCAGGTTTTATTTTCGTTACGAAATTTCTTGACATTACTATAATTGCCTTAAAAACGAGGTGTATATAAAATATCCAAGAACTACTAGTATGTTTTACAAGATAAGATGCCTGAACACAAAGAAGGCTCGCATGAGGAAGTATTTCAGCAGCTTCCAGCATCAGGTGGTTCTGCAGCCGCTATCGTCATGTTCACTCACGTCCTGTTCAGTAACAAGCCTGAACATGAAAAAGGAAGTCTTTTAGAATCTTCCTGCGCCAGATGGCTCCACAGCCGCCATCATTATCGTCATCGATACAATGGTACTCACGTCCTGTTCAATAAGATGCCTAAACACGAGGAAGGCCCGCATGAGGAAGTCTTTCAGCGGCTTCCTGTCGTGCGGGTGCGGCGCCAGGTGGCTCCAAAGCCGCTGGTAGTGTTCCGGCTTCAGTAACTCCATTGCACCGAGGAGACCAGCAACCATTGACCCCTGGGAAGAAAAAAGTGTATTTGATAGAGTCAAAAATATAGGAAATCGGCTTGAGCCTTTCAGGAAGGGCGACACCGAAATGGAATTTCTTAGCACAGTTCAACCCATAACATTTCTCTGCTGAGGCTCGGGTAGAGACCCAAACTCGAGAAGGTTAGGTCATACTCCACACATCGAGGCCAAGTCCAGATTTGTGAAGGTTGTAGGCCTAGTAGCGAATCCCACTGCACAAGTTCTCAAGCCGCCTATAATCCGATTGTCATCTAGTTATTGCAACCGGATCCAAGGACTTAAAGTATCTTGAGAAGCACGGAAATGGTCACGATAATTGCCACTGGTTGAATGAAATCGAAGTCGAATCTCCCACTCGGTGGACTGACGACCTGGTCAAGATAGCAGGAAGCTGCTGGATGCGGGCAGCGCAGGACCGGTCTTCGTGGAAATCCTTGGGTGAGGCCTTTGTCCAGCAGTAGACGTCTTTCGGCTGATATGATGATGTTTATGATATGATTAATTTTTCCACTATCAATCAAACCCATCCATGTAATGACCGTGCTTATGGTCCTGCGTGATCAATGAGGCCACGCATATATGATCACTTCGGGTCCCCAGGAGGCTCGAATTTCCATACAAACGTAGTTTCGCTTTAATATAACAACTACATGCCGGATTGAATCCAAACTTTGAAAATTTATTGAGTAGATACATATCGATGTTTGTAATTAGTTTTCATCGTAGTCAATTAAAAAATAACCAATCAAAGGCTTAAATTAGTTTTGTACTGAAAGTTTGAAACTGCTCTTATTTTTTCCGTTTATATCAGTACATCGAAAACTAATTACAAACATCGATATATGTTTACTCAATATATTTTAAGTATGGATTCAATCTACCATGTCATCATTTCATCTCTTATACGTCCCCACCGAGGGGCTCGAGCCTACCCTGAATTAGGGCGATCGGGCCTTAGTCAACCATGCGGGCCCAGTGCGGGTTGGTCAACTTCGCACACAACCTGCGAGTTTCTTCGCAGGTGAGTGCAGGTTTCCTCACGATGTTTTCCTTCACCGTAAGAGCGTCGGAAAAACGTACATATGAAATCTAAATTCGAAATCACATTGATACGTGGCAGGTTCGAACCACGACCTCCCGAACAGGAGGCCGCGGCCCTAGCCCTTACGCCACCGACGCTCTTTAATCAATCCAGCATGTAAGTAGTTTTTATATTAAAGCGGAACTACGTTTGTATGGAAACTCGAGCCTCCTGGGACCCTTAAGACAGTAAGCCCTAAGTAATGTTTATTATAAAGTACATATAAAGAGTGCATGGTATTACGATTTTTATACGTTTTTTTTACATTAGTTCCGTATCATGTTTCGAGAAATGAACAGCAATTGCATAGTTTTGCCAAGGACAGGATTTCACAAGAAACAAGCAGAACATCAACCATGGCTTGTTCGTTCATGAAATATATACACATTTCATTGATTGACTACGTTAGTTTATGAAAATGCGATTCAAATATAGATAAAATATTGGAAAATGAGCACGAGTTTCTTACTAAAACAGTAAGTTTTTCACCCATTAGATTTTCACACAGTCTCCCTCCACTAACACATTCAATGTGTACACACAGCACATCCAAATCAGAGCCCAAATTATCAAGGTGGAAAGGTTCACATTTAAAAACTAATTACTATGGCAATGCGTTTCGGGGATAAGAGTGGTTCCAGAAAACAAGCATGAGATTTCCTTACCAAAACAGGCGAGTTTCCTCCAATAAGATGCAGTACTGTTTCAACCAAAACATCCAGCGTATTCAAGCACAGCACATCCACATCTGGGTCCAATTCATCTGGATCGGAAGGTTCATCTGGATCTTCCTTCTTCCACAAAAGAGTGACCAGCTCACCGACCATTTCGGCACACTGAGTGAGTTGGTCGCGTCTAGCTAGGTGAACACGGAGATGATGACATGCTGTTGTTAGTACGATGTTTCGAGCCTCTGAAAATAAAAAGAACATTATTATTAGAATAGAAATAAATTATATCCAACAGAAAACCGTCATTTATCCCTTGGACAGCTAGGTGAATTGTGCCACTCGATAAGAGATAGATAGATAAATCATTTATTTTTCTAGCAAAACAGCACCATAGAGCAAACAAGGGATAAAAGGCCCCACACAGTCATCTGGCACCTAAACTAGGGTTCCCTGTAATACGTAAACCAGACTGATATACATATTTACATATATGTGTTTAAATAAATAGATAAATATTATATTTACGCTCACCCATCACTGACTCACTGACTCAGTGTATCTATCAATAGGACGTTTAAATAATTAAATACCCAGGTGGCGTATTGGAAGCTATTGAGTTCAAAATGGCAGTTATCATTCTCGCCACTTCTTCTGGCCCAAGAGCCTAGCTCTAGCTCAAAACGTCACAAGTTCCACTTACCAGGGTCTTCGGCTCATTGGAAGCTATTGAGTTCAACATGGCGACTATCATTCTCGCCACTTCTACTGACTCAAGAGCTTAGCTTTAGCTCAAACGTCACAAGTTCGACTTACCAGGGTCTTCGGCTAATGGTCCTTTTAGCGCATGCTGTGCGGCCGCCAGCCGAGCTTCGGCTAAGGCCGATGGCGCGTTGGAAGCCGGTGCATCCAACATGGCGGCCGTCACTCTCGCCGCTTCTACTGGCCCAAGAGCCGTGCAAACTTCTTTGGCGACGCTGGACCATGACGTCATTAGGGCCACCTGTAAAAAATAGACGCTCTTTACTTTTTAAAGCAACCTCGGACGGAAATTATCGATATCAACGGCGCCATTTCGACTTAACAAGAAGTATACTTTTCAAAATATCTAAACATCATAGTGTCTAAGATGAAAAGCTAGAATTAAAAAAAGCCAAGTGCAAGTCGGACTCACGCAACGAGGGTTCCGTAACGCGACACTTCTCCACACAAGTACAACAATGGGTACCATTGCAAACAAGACATCAATTCTTTACTGTAGGATAAGTTACACGAATTTTGACGCTTGTATGATGAGTATTGCCGTTTTTACGGATAAATCAATTTTTTTAAATTTTTTGTTTATTTCTTTTTTTTTATTTTTTCCCCCATGATAACACAATCTGTAGCAGCGCAGGATCGGTCGTCGTGGAAATCCTCGGGGGAGGCCTTTTTCCAGCAGTGGACGATTTTCGATGTGGATAGGATGATGATGATGAACACAATCTGTAAAAACAATCAGCCAGCTTCCTATTACGTTTCCAAAGATACAACCTTTTAAAGATCGAGTAGACAAACGCTAGCTTAGGCTATAAGTATTAGGTAGGTCCCGTTACCTGGTACCGAATCATAAAAAGGCACAAAAGTAAAAATCTTCTATCTACCCGAGCAGGTATCAAATAGTCCCTATGAAAATGCGTTGAGCCAACACTTTCAACGTGTTGACGGCAGCCCTAATATCTCAAAAAAATTAACACCAGACATGCAGACTGCTCCTGTTAACTTCACTTCGACATATCTACGAGTATATATTACTAGCTGTTTGGAAAGGAGTACACAAAATATCTGAGTACCCAACAACTTAATTGTGCAGGGGCGCGAAATCAGTATTGAGCGCAGCCCTAACATCTCTTCTAAAGCTGTCTTAATACCAACCGCCTGTTGCTAGCGCGAACATTTAATGTTCTCTGATTTTACTACACCTTATTTTCTGCAATTGGAAATATAGTTTGCCATTCAAAACATACCTGTGCAGTGTTCTCTGTGAGGCTGCTGAGGCAACGCTATAAACGCATTGGGCACAGCCCTAACGCAGCCTCTTCTAAAGTTCTAAAGGTGTCTTCATACTGGCCGCCTGCTGCTTTCGCCACCATTGTCTTCAGCAAACAGCTAATTAGTTACTTAACACCAGACTTGCAGTGTCTTTTTCCTTCTATTTGGCTAATAAAAAAAATACTATCTGTTAGGAATGGAGTTAGGATATATCTAAGTACTCGACAACTTACCTGTGCAGGCGCCAAATGTTCTCTATGAGGATGTTGGGCCAACGCTTTCAACGCATTAAGTGCAGCCCTGACGTCTCTTCTAAAGCTATCTTCGTACTGGCCGCCAGTTGCTCGCGCGAACAACTGTCTCGAACGAACAGCCAAACGGAATACTGCTCCTAGGGAACGAAGACATTTGCGGATTGGTTCTTGACCTTCGGCCCCGGCCGCCCATTCCGCGCAGTGTTGTACGGAGGACAGCAGGCCTCTGTGAAGAAAAACAATGGGTATCATTTAAGCTATCACCAATTTAATTAGTTTTGTGTTTCTTAAATAATAGGGTTTGTCCTCAAAATAGTAGATCTGTCACCAAAATGTAGTCACCAAACAATGCAAAATCAGTTCCACAATAAATCACCTAAAATCCTGAGATATAAGGTATAAATAAATGTTTTTGTAATTTAGTAATAAATGTTTTTGTATGTATTGTAATAGGTGTGTCCTAATAAGTATTTAACCAAACTAATTTAAAGAGATCACCAATAAATCATATTGAGTGGTCGACGGAGCCCCTTCGGGGCTCCTACTTCTGTGTTCTCATGTCAAACTTAACACTAGGACTGTGCGGGGAGGCGAGCTAAGCTCGCCTCCCCGCACAGTCTCCGAACCTAACGGATCCGAGTCGGGGTGCTCCGCAAGTCCGAGCTCGCTTCGCTCGCTCCCGCTTCCTTGGTGACAGATCTACCATTCTGAGCACAGAGCTATTATTTAAGTAACAAAACTGTTATTATAAGAACGAAGTTTATATTCATGTAATGCAATATAATTTTATTGGTTATCGATCTCTTATTTTACACATAAATTAACATTAATTTGATAATTCATACCTGGGAACAATTTTTATTTATCTGAGAATGAAAATATTTCGTGGCGATAGATCTATTTATTAGGTGATACAACTTGATGACAAATATAAATTTTGGTGATAGAAAATATAGTTCCCAAAAACAATTTTGTTCCGAATGCTTTGACCACTTAGTAAACAATACTAATTACTGCAAAATTTTGGGTAAAAATAAAACAGACAATAACCATTTTTTTTAAATAGGTATCATCTTTTAGACGTAGGTCTTTAGACTCAATATTATATTAGTAGTGGATTCTAAATACAAATGCTACGTTGAAATAGGGATGACGAATGCTAGTCATCTGATTTACTTTTTATCATCTGTCAAAAACGACATTATGTTCTAAAAATGTTTAAAATACCTAGGCGTGACGTCATAGTTTTGCAGCGTCATTTAAGTACTCATTTTGTGATTTTGATTAATTAAAAATCGAAGACTTGATGGAAAACAAAACGAGTAATGTTTTCCAAAGTTTAAGTAGGAGGGCAATTAAGTGATCAATTTATTTCTGATGCTGTCGTCATCCCTATTCAGCTATGAATTTTCGTGCTTCGTCAGGCACGTTAAGCCGTTAATGTCGGTTGCTATAACTAGTTGCCAGTAACCATGTCAGAGGCTTTAAAGGCGGCTTGGGAAAATTTTTGACAGTGGTGTTCGCTACTAACTCTACAACCTCCACAATTCAAGACTCAGCCCCTATGTGGAGTATAACTCAACCATCCCGAGTTTTAGAAAAAAAAACCTGCCCCCGCAGTGGGGACGTTATGGGGTGTTACCGACTCAACCATCCCGAGTTTGAAAAATAATCCTGCCCCCACAGTGGGGACGTTACGGGGTGTTATCGACTAGAGCATTCCGAGTTTGGGAAAATACTCCTGCCCCAGCAGTGGGGACGTAATGGGGTGTTACCGACTCAACCACCCCGAGTTTGGGAAAATACATCGGGGACGTTACGGGTGTTACTAAATATTATGCATACTCAGAAATAATAAACTCATTTACTTGTAAACCAGCGCCGCTGAGAAATGCTCCTCAATGTAAACGTCCAAAACTGGTCTGAAGTGCTGGAAGCGAGGTTCGTCCAGTAAGCTGCATATTGACACTAATACTAGGAACACCGTGCCAGAATGTGGTGTGCTGAAAACAGAAAAAAATGCAAGAATACATCGGCCTTTTTATCACGCTTTTATTAGCTTCACCTGTATGTTTGTATGTAAGTTTGTATGTAACCGACTCCTTTGGACTCGATTTTGACCCACTTTAAACGGACAGATTTAATTCAAACTTTGTAGACTTATCAAGAATCAGCGACACTATAATAATTTCATAAGTTTGATCTAAAAAATAAATAGAGTTTAAAAAAACTAATAAACACGCTTTTAAAGTACGTTGCTCGATAGACGAAAAATATGGTACAGAGCGCCCCATGCCTTTTCACAATAATACTAGTAATTTGTTAATTATTATTTTCAACTTATATTAAGAATTATTTTTTACTTTTTAGTCTGATGTACTTTAAAAGCGTGTTTTTTAGTTTTTTTTTAAACTCTAATTATTTATTCTTTACGGGAACAGTATCTACATATTTTTAATGTCCGATCAAAGACGGCCCTTCCAATGCACCGTCCCCTATTATAGTACTCTGTGGTCTTATGGTGTATTTTCCATTTCAAACCTTTAGTCTCTATTTTACCCATATTTTGGAGAGCTTGCATACATTTTACCAAGATGTTGGAGAGCTCGCATACATTTTACCAAGATGTTGGAAAGCTCGCATACATTTAACCAAGATGTTGGAGAGCTCGCATACATTTTACCAAGATTTTGGAGAGCTCGCATACATTTTCATGGATACCTGTGATATGGAGGTAGAGTCGCAGTATCTGTGGTATGTAGAACTGAATGACGGATATTTGAGAGAAGAATGTGATGTTTTTTTATGATCAATTGTCTTTTTCATGTCTACCTACTCTGCTAAAAATATTTGAGCGAGTAATAATTTTGTAAGAATCTATGTTTGTAACTCTTTAACGCAAAAACTACTTAAAGGATCTGGCTGAAACTTGGTAATTAGACAGATTAGGACCTGGATTAACACAAACGCTATTTTTTTACCACGCAAGCGGCTCACGCACTGCGCACCCTCGAAAAGTCATAGAAACGTTGTCCATGCGGAGAAGCCGCAAGAAACAGCTAGTTAAGTAATAAATCTGATGAAATACTATCAAGATTTCACATACCTATTGCCATCTTCAGTAGAGAACAACGCGAACAACGCATCCAGCACGTCTCTAAGGAACTTGATCAGCTCCTCGCAACTCAGTCCATCGCCCAGCCGCAACACGCGAAGCAACGTCTCTTGCACTTTCTCGGGGCGAGCGCGCCATTGCAATAGGGCCAGTAGGTCCTCTGAAAGATGGTATAGTGGACTTTATGGAAGTTGTTTGCAACAAAAATATAATGAAAAGAGCTTTGCTTGCTTTGTTTTTCGACAGCCATCAATTTTTAATTTCTCAGTCACAAAATTATTGTATCTGTTCTGTTTACATCGTTTAAAGGTAGAACCGCACTTGCGAGGCGCGGCCCTGCACTACAGCGGCGCGGCGCATATCACCCCCCTTCCCTCCCTAGGGGAAGGGGGGGGGGGCGTCGCTCCGATGAGCTTTTAAGGTGGCTTAGCTGCCAAAGCTTAGGGGGAGTTTAGTGGGTAGTGTTGTCTTGGGCCTGTGTGTATTTATTTATGTATACCTTACATAACCGTACAGCCGGCAGCTGTATTGGTATGCGTAAACGCATTCTCCTCCCTCCTTCCTCCGCAGCCCGAGGAAGAAAAAAAAAACTTCTGGTAACCGCACGCACTAAAGACCGCGCTACACTACACTGCAACGGAGCAGCGTGGCCCTTTCTTCGCATTAGCAATGCGACGCTCAGACAGACAACACGGTTCATGGCCTTGCTTGGTCGTGGGTAGAACGTGAACTGATTGGAGACTTCGCCGCGCCGCCGCGCCTCTCCGCCGCTGCCAACGTAAATGGACTGGCGACTGCGGAGTGGCGCGGGGCGGCGGAGGTGCCTCCGGAGGCATCTGTGCCGTGCCGCCCAGCGCCGCGGCGCGCCGCGCCTCGCAAAAACGGTTTGGGTCATATAAAGTAATACAAATAATATTTGTTAGGCCGCGCCGCGCCTCGGTAGTGCGGTTCAACCTTTATGGTACATTTATTATTTATGTCAATGTCATGTATCATATCAGCCACAAATCGTCCACTGCTGGACAAAGGCCTCCCCCAAGGATTTCCATGTATGTTTAGCATCAAAGAGCGCTACTAGAGGGCACTGTCAACTTTTGGGAGAAGCATTTGTCCAGCAGTAGACGTCTTTCGGCTGATGTAATGAGTTTATATTCTCACTTACCGTTTTGCGTTAGTTTAGTGGAACACAGCAATGTACTTATTGTGCAGTTTTCTTTGGAACTTCTCTGGAATGATACAACACCATTGGCAGGTGCGGGTCGGCCAGTGTCTGTGGCACAAGACGGGAGGCATAAATAGCTGGCTGTCGCTAATCTGAAAAAAAATGTGTATAATTAAAAAAACTTTCGGAAGCACGCAATTTTGTACGTTCAACCATGGCAGAATTGCAAAGGAAAGAGCTTGAGTTATATGAGGGAACGATAGTGTATGGCTGTCGCTCTTTCCCTCATATTACACAAGCTCTTTTGGAATGAGGACATCTGCAGGAAAACTAAAGTGACCGACCATAGCTCACTTAATCGCTAATCACAAATGGCAGTAGGCGGGGCATATAGCTCGTAGAACGAACGGCCGTTGGGGCTATAAAGTTAATTTAAAAAAGCTTTGCTTGCTCTTTTTCCGAAACGTCTTAAATTTTTAAGTAATTAAAATCTCATTTTTTATATCAGTGACGCTGAAAGTCTCGCCTACATTGTAAGAACAAAGTATCGTTTCTGACAAATGACATTTCGAAAAACCTTAAAACTTTTAGGTAGGTACTTAAAAGCTTGTATTTGAAAATAATTTATAAGATTTATTTTTTTAGCTTACTATGCACTGTCATCCATAATAAACATATATGCAAAGTTTCAGCTCAAACGGAAATTAATATTAAATAAAAATTTGATTAGTTTATTTTTTTACTCAATTTTTTTTAGTATGGCAGTCCTTTTGAGTACACCCCAACCAAAAGTTCAGATAGACTCCGCGTAAATTCAATGTCAAGTCAATCAAAACTACCCCTAAACTGCATGTTATACTGCACACGCACACATAGACATCAAAACTGGAGTAGTTTTACTCGATTGTATTGTTTTACGGTACTGTAGTTCATTTCGAAACTTATCAACTCCTTAAAATAGAGTTTGCTGTAGTTACCAGTACATATTCTTTATTTCATCATCATCATCATTATATCAGCCGAAAAACGTCGACTGCTGGACAAAGGCCTCCCCCAAGGATTTCCACGACGACTGGTCATGCGCTGCCCGCATTCATCGGCTTCCCACGATCTTCACCAGATCGTCAGTCTTTCTTCATTTAAATCGTCGAAAATTTTCATTAATGTATGTATTAGGCGAGTAATAAGGGATCAGACTAGCTAGTCATTGGAATTACTTTTTATGATCTGTCAAAAACGAAAGTTTATTTTAAAAATGTTTGAAATACCCACAAGTGACGTCATAGATTTTAGGCGACGTTGCCGAACTTATTTTGTGAATTTGATCAATTAAAAATTGAAGACGTGATGGAAAAACAAAACAAGTAAGGTTTTTTTAAACTTCAAAGGAGAGCAATTTAGAAAATCATATTGCAGATTTTATTTTTGATGCAGTCCGATCCCCTATTATTTTACTGGTGGCGGTGCTAGTAAGGTGGAGGAGGGTTCCACATATATCGGTTCAGTGTTTTAGGATCCATTATGTGTGAACGAAATACGAGCATAGCCTGTTAGATTAATCATCCTTGCTGTTGGCGGATAAAATTAAAGACGTTGATGGAAAACTTTCAATATTCAACAGTTCATAATTTATTTTTGATGCAATGTTCTCTGCTATGCTAGACGTTGAGGGGAAGAGTGGGTTATTAGCAACTTACTTTAAGGGGTCGTCGCATTTATAAACGTACAACTCGTGGGCCCCGTCCCTGAGGGTCGCTCCGCTCGCTTCCATCAGTCGCGCGAACGAGAAACCAAAGAGCTTCCTTTCGTTCTTGTCCCTCGCTGAAACAAACTCAATCATAAATAACAGTTCACTTGAACTTGATTTTAAACGTAGCGTAGGTAGGTCTCCCGTGCGGTGGACCGATGACCTTGTGAAGGTCGCGGGAAGCCGCTGGTTGCGGGCAGCGCAGAACCGGTCGTCATTGAAATCCTTGGGGGAGGCCTATGTCCAGCAGTGGACGTCCGTCGGCTGATATGATGATGATGATGATGATGATGATAAACTTTATTTTGAAAGGTGTTGTTGTGGTAGGTATAAATGCAAGCAGCAACTGACTTTTTTTAACCGCCTCCGTGGCGTAATAATTTCTCCATTTACTTCACAACAGGAGGTCGCGGGTTCGATTCCCAGCGGTCCCGATCTAACTTTATAAGACTCGGTTTGGTTGTTAGAACCATAATATCTAAGTCTTGCCGCCAAACTTAATTTTTTACAGCACTAATGTGTTCCGGCTTGCATTGAGATAGCCAGTTCCTAGCTGTATTGGGGAATCTTGATAAGGCCGCTGCAATCTTCAGCATCATCGTCACTTACCATCAGGTGAGATGATACCAAGGGCTTACCAATCGCGAATCTCTTCTTGGGGAGGTGTTTACAAAGCCAATCTTTTACAGATTGAAAGAGCCCAAAGAAGTTGCTACGTTTAAAAACTATTATTGACATCCTTTACAAAGAGTGCTAAGTACTCACGGTTAGACAATTGTTCATTTATGAAGTAATCTTGTCTAGACATAGGTCTATTCCATTTTATCCTGACCAACTTAAAACTAGACGAGTAGACATGATCTGTAGACTTCAATACTTTAGGACCACCCTAGCTCAACAACATTTGTGTTTTCTAGGAAATTATTTGTACCTATAACAAAATATCTAAAATCATGAAGATTTGTGACCTCAGATGCAAAACTACGATCACTGCTTGGTTGCTGACTCTTGACTACTTGCGCTCGAATCAGAAATGAGGAGATCCGCAGGAGAGCCTTAGTTACCGACATAGCTCACAGAATCGTTAAACTGAAGTGGCAGTGGGCAGGGCACATAGCTCGTAGAACATATGGCCGTCGGGGCTATTTAGTAATCTGTGGTCGGGGTAGTAAAGTTCTCGAGTGGCGACCGCGCACCGGAAAATGTAGCATAGGCAGGCCTCCCACGCGGTGGACCGACGACCTGGTGAAGATCGCGGGAAGCCGCTGGATGCGGGCAGCGCAGTAACGGTCGTTGTGGAAATCCTTGGGGGAGGCCTTTGCCCACCAGTGGGAGTTTTTCGGCTGATATGATGATGACGATGATGATAACACAGACAAAAAGTTTTCTCTAATTTAGAAGTTGACAGAACCGACTTCATCCGGTTGGTGTAGTAATGAAGATCCTATCTAGTCTATTCGCGTAGGAAGGTGCGGCTGGCACATAGCATTTAGCAAATTTTAGTTTAAACTGCGACTGTTTTCAGTTTGGATACGTTGATAATGGATCACACAATCACACACAACAAATAAGTAAACATTGTTACTAATATACAATGGATATTATTTTTCCGAAATAAAGCTTTGCTTTGTTTTTTTTTATATATTTAACCGACTACCAAAGAGGAGAAGGTTCTCAATTCGACTGTATGCTGTTTTTTTGGTATGTTTATTACGCGATATCTGCGCAGTTGGTGTTTTTTTGGTATGTTTGTTACGCGATATCTACGCAGTTTGTGTTTTTTTGGTATGTTTGTAACGCGATATCTGCGCAGTTGGTGTTTTTTTGGTATGTTTGTTACGCGATATCTGCGCAGTTGGTGTTTTTTGGTATGTTTGTTACGCGATATCTGCAAAGTTGGTGTTTTTTTGGTATGTTTGTTACGCGATATCTGCGCAGTTGGTGTTTTTTTGGTATGTTTGTTACGCGATATCCGCGCAGTTGGTGTTTTTTTGGTATGTTTGTTACGCGATATCTGCGCAGTTGGTGTTTTTGTTATGTTTGTTACGCGATATCTGCGCAGTTGGTGTTTTTTTGGTATGTTTGTTACGCGATATCTGCGCAGTGGGTGTTTTTTTGGTATGTTTGTTACGCGATATCTGCGCAGTTGGTGTTTTTTTGGTATGTTTGTTACGCGATATCTGCGCAGTTGGTGTTTTTTTGGTATGTTTGTTTCGCAATATCTACGCAGTTGTGTTTTTTTGGTATGTTTGTAACGCGATATCTTCGCAGTTTGTGAACCGATTTTCATGATTTTTTTTTATTCGATAGCTGCCAAGTTGATTCCATATAAATTTTATCGAAATCGGTGTAGTACTTTTTTAGAAGATTAACATAATAAAAAATAATGCGTAATTGTACCAAGGTGTTGCGATGGAAGTCGACTTTTTAAAATGTTTAGAATTATTATTTAAGTAAATGTCCTTGCTAAAAAAACACACCTGCCACATACCATATACTACGTGAAATAGACTGTAAAGGAAAATTCAGCCTTAACTGTTCTATTCGTAAAAATACTCTAAGACACGGCTAAACCTTCTGTATCCCTACCCGAAGGGCACGGAAGAAGGAAAGAGTGCTCATAACATAAAACAGGTGTACTTACTGGAACAATGTCGAAACTCAATCCGAACGTGCGCAGTAGTGAAGGTCTCCAAAGGAACAGTCAGTCTGAGCTGTTCGCCCCAGGACGGGCTGTTGTTATGGTATAGAACCAAAGACTCATAAGATGTGTTTCCCGTACCACTCGCGCCCCATACACACTCCTGAAAGAAAACATGAAAAACTTGTTTTTTTCTACGCCAGGCAAAAGCGGTTCATAATTTTCAGATCTGAAATAATCTAAACTTTGTGAAATTTTTCTCAAACTCTCATTAGTTAATAAAACTATTTTCACATTTTTAGTACTCATTGTTCTTATATTACCATATATTTTTTTAAAGCCATGTCAATGTTTGAAAAACGCCCAAGCCCATTTGGTCAAGATTGACAAGGTGTTTTATGTTAATAGTCAGTTAACGCTATTCGCCGGGTGCGAAGTACTAGGTGGGAGTAATATAATCGATCGCAGCGCTCATAGTGGCCACAAGTAAAAATAATGTTAGCGCTGTCATATGTCATATCTCATAGTAATCTGTTTAGATTTGGTTACCTATTTTTAATAAAAACCGGTCCTTAAAATAATACTCATTTCGATCTGAAAACGATATTTAATTTAACACTAGCGATACAGGAACAATTAGATATGTTTATTATTATTGAATGACACCATTAAAGTAGCTTTATCTTCTTGTTTTACAGTAAAACTACTGAAAACTACAACTAAAAATGAAGTGAACAAACTCTGACATATTTAAATTAAAACACATTTTTTTAATAAATTTTACTTAACTCTTTTGATTTGAATGACCAAAAATGATTTTACAACCCTTTCTCCACCCAAATCACGGTATCACAGTTATTTTGGAAATAAATTAATATATAATTTTTCAGTATAATAATATTTGCCACAATGTCTTGATCAAATGTCAAAACGTCAGAGCCAACAAAGTTGCGGACGCTAGGTGGCGCTGAACTCGTGCACAGAGCCAATAATTGGGCTGCATTGTAAAACGAAAATACTTGCGGTGGAATACACTTACTGTACATTAGTCAAGTGCTAAGTAGAAGTACATTGCTTGGTTGCTCTGTGTATTTGGTTCAGCAAACCAGTCAAAGCAAGCAATGTTCCTCTACTTAACACTTGACTGAACACTTGTCTAATCAAAGTGTATAATGGACATTTTTTTATTCAAATTGGTAAGCGCTTGGCATTATCTCATCTAATGGTAAGTGATAATGATGCCGAAGATGAAAGCGGGCTTACCAAGATTCCCCAACGAAATGGGGAGCTGGTTATCTTATCTTTAAGCCGGAACACATCAATGCTATTAACATTGATGTTTGGCGGCAAGACCTAGATAAGATGGTGGTAGCTGGCCAGGCGGGCTTAGAAAATACCCTTTTACCAACCAAACCGAGTCTTACAAGATAAGACTGCGCCGGGAATCGAACCTGCGACCTCCTGATTTTAAGCTAATAAACTTAACCATTACGCCACGGAGGCGGTTGGCGATGGGTGGCATTAATTATAATTAACATAAGAAACATACCTGTATAAGCTGTCCATTAACATCAAGCACGCTGACAGTCGCCAGCACATTCTTCGCCGTACTTTTTCCGCCCCTTTCGAACTCTGCCCTCTCCAGCGTCAAATACAGATCGTTTCTGACGTCACCGGGCATGATGACGTCAGGGAAGCCTCGCTTGGCTGTTATTGTAGCTCCGGAGGCGACCGCTTCGGATATACTGCCTGAATTTGTTAGTAGACGGAGGGCGACGACTATACCTGAAAGGAGACTAAACTTGGTATACCATTCTTGAAGCTGTCGTAGCTTAGTGCGGCGTGTTTCGGACCCCAGCAAGCACATAACTATGTCCTAGAAGGATTCTACCTATCTCGAAATTTAGGGCATATTTTGGCCTTTTGGACAGTCATCGCGCCAAGAGTTGTGCTTGCTGGGTGGATTCCTCCTGGTGCACAAAAACCACCAAGACTTTGGAAAAAAAATGATACAGTTATTTAGAGCAACTTAAAAATAACTCGAAATCATGTCAATAGTCTATAATTCTGACTTAGGTAAATCTTGAACTAAGATGCGATAGTTATGGAGACCTTATCGCTAGATCGTGAAGTGTCCAGGATGTGTTTCACAAATCTTTCTGGCAGTAACATAAGATCTCTATAACTATAAAATCTTAGTTCAAGATTCACCTAAGTCAGAATTATGTCTCAAATACAAATATTCTTTATTTGCCATCTCACGCAAATAGTGTTGACAGAGTTAGATTCTTCGCCAAAAAATATTGGCCAATAGATACTGGAAACCAACCAACCAACCATTACGCCACGGAGGCGGTTTGTGGGATTCATTCATACTAGGAGTTCGCACATACCCCTAGTACCTTAATTCATTAATATTTTTGCCGTTAGACTTGTTTATAGTATTTAAAGGAACTTGATGCGTACCATAGTTCGGCTGTCCCGGTAAAATATTGCACTTATTCGTTTGTTTCCTGATCAACATATCGTGTAGCTGATGAAAGTCTTTTTCCTCACTTTGGTAAACCTGAAAGGTGAACCGATCTTTATTATAGCCACTAATACTAATAAGTACACAGAAAATGCTGGTATGTATGATTTTCGCCAGTGCAAATAGAGGATAACTTTTAAAAGGTTTTTATTAGGGATGCCTCGATACGCCTTTTTGCCGATACGATACCGATACCGATACTCTTATAAAAATATCGGCGATACTGATACCGATACCGATACGCTTATTTAATTCAAAAAGGAAGGTAGAATAAATAAAACACAATTAATTAATAGTTTTAGTAATCAAAATTAACATTTATAAGATTTTTATTTAAAAAACAAAGCATTCTTAGGTTTTGCGGGCAAAGGCGATTTCGCAAGTCTGTTTGAATAAGACCTGCGGTGGAAAATAGTCTAATGCCTCGTTTGCAACGAAATAGATGGGTCAACACGCGCGTTTACATTACATTTTTAAAGCGCGAAATTTGAAAAGTATCGTTGAATCTGCCATAAAAATATCGCCGATACCGATATATCGGCAAACCCGAAGTATCGCCGATATATCGGTATCGGTATCGGTATCGGATGCATCCCTAGTTTTTATAAAAAATTAATACACACGTATAATGAAAATACAAGTCATATCTCTACAAATAACTCATTCAAGTTGACCTATTTGAAAAGCATACATATTAATTGGTGCTAAGGGAGGAGAGGATGGGATTGCCAAATGGAATGTGGGGAGGAACACGTCATTACGATTAACCGTAATGGCCAAATCTTTGCTAACTAGTGGGGAGGAACACGCCATTACGATTAACCGTAATGCCCAAATCATTACTAACTAGGGGGAAGAACACGTCATTACGATTAACCGTAATGGCCAAATCTTTGCTAACTAGTAAGGAGAAACACGTCATTACGATTAACCGTAATGGCCAAATCTTTACTAACTAGTGGGGAGGAACACATCATTACGATTAACCGTAATGGCCAAATCTTTACTAACTAGTGGGGAGGAACACGTCATTACTATTAACCGTAATGGCCAAATCTTTACTAACTAGTGGGGAGGAACACGTCATTACGATTAACCGTAATGGCCAAATCTTTACTAACTAGTGGGGAGGAACACGTCATTACAATTAACCGTAATGGCCAAATTTTTCATCATCATATCAGCCGAAAGAAGTCCACTGCTGGACAAAGGCTTACCCCAAGGATTTCCACGACGACCGGCCCTGCGCTGCCCGCATCCAGCGGCTTCCCGCGACCTTCACCAGGTCGTCGGTCTACCGTGACGTGTGGGAGGCTTTCCTACGCCACGTCTTCCGGTGCGCGGTCGCCACTCTATAACTTTACTGTCCCAACGCCAAATCTTTGGATCCTTACCAAAATGAATAAAAAAAACGACAGCCTCAAACCAATATCGTAGAAAACTTCTTTGTAATTTAATTTTACCTTAAACGTATACTCCTTTTCCACAGAACTTGCGACTGGCTGTCTTAAGAAATCGCTGAGAGCCAGCACCCCCGCCCCGAGAGGCCTCCTAGCGACAGGTCCCCTCCTCTCACCCGTGCCGCTCCCACTCCCGCCGGCGCCCGACCATCGACCCACCCGCACCACCCACGCCACCAGCCATAGTTCTCGGGCCAGGTCTGTGCTTGAGAGGTCCTGAAATGTATTAACCTTTAGTAACCTTCATAATATTATTTACTAGCTGTTTCCCGCGACTTTTCGAGGGTGCGCAGTGCGCGAGCTGCACGTGGGGAAAAGTAGCCTATGTGTTAATCCAGATCCTAATCTGTCTACCATCATTTCAGCCAGATCCGTTCAGCAGTTTTTGCGTGAAAGAGTAACAAACATACATCTATATATTCTCACTAACTTTCACGTTTATAATATTAGTAGGATAAAAGTGGCAAGTAGGGTTCCGTAGTCTTTTCAAAAAATAAATGTATTTTTTAAAAAAACAAAGATATTTTTGCAGTTGGTACAGAACATTTTGAATCTATGAACATTTAAAAAAAAGACTCAGGAGTTATAGTCGACCAATTTAAGATTTGTATGTATTAGGATTTACTACTTGAAAGAAAGCCTATTTGGCCGTGATAATTTTTCCATTAAATTATATATTTTTTATTAGATTTCCTGAATTTTCCTGATTCATCATCATATCAAACAGAACTTCTGGTCCAGAAGACTTCATTGTTGAACATAGGGACTGACTTCTTCACTGAGTTGTAATCCTGAACACTACTAATACTTTAGAAGGTAGATCATCAGTAACCTGGTGACGGTGATTTACGCAGTCGCTACTCCGGTTCCTAATAAAACCTTAGGAACCGTCTACCAAGCCAAGTAACTTTTATTTTATAATAAACAAACCATTTATTCACAAATCTGTGTCAATACGGCCATAACATAATTCAATTTAATAAATTGACAACTGGTCCTGAAGTCATAGGTTAGAATGGTAAGTGACACAAACTAAACAGCACTTTACTCACCGCAAATAAGGTGCTATTCGCGTGCAACCGGTCCACGTAATTCGAGAAGCCGTCCCTAGCTATTCTAACTCGGAATCTCTCTGATAGCGGCTGGCCTCGCCTGGCGTCGTGTAACCATAGCAACAGTTCTGCTTCGTCCCCGCCGGCCGTATGGCCGAAGTCCCGCATACTGCACATGAGATGGTGGGACTGGACCGTCGTTGTGACGGTCGTGGGGCCATTTGTGAGGGTTCCCGAATTGAAGCTGCTTCCTGAACCACCGGCGCGACGGAGTGTCCCGCGCCACTGGAATGAAGCGAAACATAGTACTGATGAGAAGCACATTTGTGGGTAACTAAATATTAGTTTATTGATTTGGGTAGAAGAGTAATAATTCCTATTCTTAGGTTGAAGTGTGATTATATAAGATAAGATAAATTTTTATTCAGAAAAAAAATTACACAACAAATGTTTAGAGTGACCCCACACTAGGCAACGCCTGTATCGTATACCTACATATTTTCCTAAGCAAAGATCAATATCAAATAAAACTGACATTTATCTCCTAAAAATTCAAGTACGCAATTAGGTTTCTAGGGTTCTGCACCAGGTGACCGCATTACCACAGATTACTAATTAGTTACTAGCATTACTTACTAAGCTTACGCTATCCGTCAGTCCGTCCATCTGTCTGTCCTACTTTTGAACGGCTATATTTTTAAACCGTAATGGTAGCTGACTGAATAATTATTACTATAAACGCATATTTTGGTTCAAATCGATAAGATGCAATATACAATGTAAAGCCTTAAAATAATTTTCCTTATTTAGCTTTTCATTGTACATTATAGTTTTCAAGACCTATCCACAAATATTTACAGGCTCAATAGATTAATTTTTGTAACTTTTCAGAGGTTTTTGTAAGGGGTTTTTTATTTTTTTTATTCAAGTTTTTCTTAAAGAATCACGTTGCATCTTATTAATTTAAACCAAAATATGCACTTATTACTATAAACGCATATTATGGTTCAAATTGATAAGATGTAATGTATAACCTTAAAATAGTTTTCCTTTTTTTAGCTTTTCATTGTACATATGCGCTTATTACCACAGATACTAGTTACTTTGTTAGTGCGACGGTGTGGCTAAAAAAAATTAAAATTTGGTCATGTAAGTGAACCAAAAATACACTTTTTTATTGACATTCCTTCATTTGGATATTAATGACCTATAAAAACGCAACGTTTAATTTACGAGGCGAATGTAAATCTATAAACAGTGCTGCGATTTCTGTTATCTATGCATCGCGCGTTCGCTAGACAACTTACCACACAGACATAAAACCGGTGTAATCTAAACAGCTACGTTACACCAAGTATAGCCCAGGAACCACCTGCTATTCCTGTAATCCCTTCCTAGTCTCTATTCTATATAATTACAACCCGTTTATAGCAGCCTGTTTCTCCTTATAGCAGTCTGTTCCATGAGGTGGATAGTTAAAAGTTAAACGGCCGGGAAAACTGTCATTAAAATGTTCCCTCCCTCATAACACGTCCTGTCCGTGATAAAAATAGAAAGCTTTAGTACAAAATAATTTTCAGTCTTTTTGAGTGTTCTATATGTAGATTAGATACGACTATATGGTAGAGCGTCGGTGGCGCAACGGTTAAGGCCGCTTGTCCGGGAGGCCGTGGTTCGAGTGCTGCCACGTACCAATGTGTTTTCGAATTTCGATTTCATATGTTCGTTTATCCGACGCTCTTGCGGTGAAGGAAAAACATCGGTAGGAAACCTGCACACGCCTGCGAAGAAACACGAAGGTTGTGTGTGAAGTCGACCAACCCGCACTGGGCCCGCGTGGTCGACTAAGGCCCGATCGCCCTAATTCAGGGTAGGCTCGAGCCCCTCGGCGGGGACGTATATGAGCTGATATGATAACTGAAGTAGTACATATTTTGTTTGAAGTAAGTACCACCACCTAGACAGTATAAATAATGTACCCTCTTTCAAATTTTGTCTCAAGCACAACATAACATTTTAACCAACTCGTGGCATAATGGTTAGTCCATTGGCTTCACATCAGGAGGTCGCGGGTTCGATTCCCGGCGGAGTCTAACTTTGTTTTTGGTTGGTGGAAGGGCATTTTCTAATCCCGCCTGGCTGGCTACCACCATCTTATCTAATTCTTGCCGCCAAACAACAATGTTAACAGCATTGATGTGTTCCGGCTTGAAGATAAGATAGCCAGTTCCCTATTGCGTTGGAGAATCTTCGTAAGCCCGCTTTTTTATTCGGCATCATCGCCACGTACCATCAGGTGAGATGACGCCAACAAGGGCTAACCAATTGTGGATAAAAAAATGTAGAAAGTAGATATACAGGGTGTAACAAAATTGGTGTAGATCCCGTTAACTGGGGCTTCTACTCATCATATAGACAGAATATCAGCGCTATGGTTTTAATAATAATAATACCACAGCTCCATGCTGAGTCTCGGACCTATTCGGCATAAAAGTTCATTTTAGTTTTTATTTAGTTTTAATCTTTAGCTTTAGTTTGTTTGAATTAGGTATCTTATATTGTAATTATTTTTCTACTTTATCGAATAAACTTCATTTCTTCATTTTTGCTGAATTAGCAAAAAAATACTCTTCATACAAATCGATCAGCTGATGGACCAAATTTGTGCTTTTTTGTATACAGGGCCCTTTTTTTTAACTAGACCCCAAGGATTTCCACGACGACCGTTTCTGCGCTTCCCGCGATCTTCACCATAAATCGTCGGTCCACCGCCTGGCTACGCTACGTTTTCCAGTGCGCGGTCGCCACTCGAGAACTTTGTTGCCCCAACGGCTATCTGTTCATACTAAACAACTTTCCCCAAGGAACCCATAGTCAATTGGATGATGGCTGCATCAAAAATAAATGTATTATGAAAAAAATTATAGCAAAATTTCACTCCTACTAAAATTTTGTGCCCTTGTCTAGCAGTGGACGTCGTCCTTCGGCTGATATGGTGATGATGTAAGTTTTTAAAACTTTACTAACTTTATTTTTTATCAAGTCTTCAATTTTTTAATTATATGAATAACACAAGACGCTAAAAAACTGAAAACATCTCTAGAACATAATATCGTTTTTTACAAATGATAAAAGTAACTGAAATGACTAGCAGTCATCATCCCTACCAAAAAAAAATAACTTCATGCAAAAATGCGCAAACTTGGTCAATCAGCTGATAAATATGTTCTTTTTTTGCGAATTGACTATGAGTATCTTGGAAAAAGCGGGATCGATTCAGATCTGATACTCAAACTTACCTAAATAAACTCAAAGTTAGGTGCGTTGGGGCAGTGAAGCCCTCGAGTGGCGACCGCGCACCGGAAAACATAGCGTAGGTAGGCCTCCCACGCACCTGGTGAATACTTTGTGGAGGAGGTACCATTCCTCATCACTCCCCTCACTCCCTTTACCCCCTTAAATCGGGCCGCGGGATACTAATACCAACCCGAAAAAGCTGTTCAGTATGCACTATTTAACAAGTCTTACACGAATTTGTTACATCCTGTATAAGAAGAAGAATATAAACAGGACTACATACCGCTGCTGCTCTTTCAGCGCTCTCGACATGCACTTTGTATAGCTCGACGAGACTGATGTCCTCAGGGTCCACAGCTTCAGCTCCACGGCGGGGAACTAGCTCTAGACCCAACTTTCTGAAACAAAACAATGCAGACTAGAGAAAAAAACTAGCTAAGTGCGACTCGGGGTCACACAAACAGGGTTCTGCACAAAAACTTTATCTACCAACAGAACAAGACCTCTCAGTCAGTACATACTATGCTCTAGGTAAAGTCTACTTATTTTGGAATTTTAAAATTTTAGTTTTCTTGTGGGAATGGAATAACTTTAGATTTCCTCATAGATTTTCCTTTAATCTATGCAATCAACCTCATATACTGTGATTTTGTGAGGCCCAGTAGTTTCGGAAGTAATTGTCATTTTTCGCCTAAATATCTTAAAACTGTCGCACGGCAGGTAGTTAGGTAGGTAGGGCGTAGGGAGTGGGTTCTTAAAAGATGCCGTGCGTGTTCAGATAATTTGATGAGTAAAATGTAAGACCCGAAATGGGTCTTTTAGGAATTACAGCAATTAAATAAATATAAATTAACACCTTGTGATGGTTAGGATGAACGATGATGGTTTTTTTTTAAAATCAAATGTCACATAGTTTGACAGCGCATGCGCGGAAAAGAAGAAATAGATAGGATGAATAGAGATCGAATGAAAGAAGATTATATAACTGCGCACCACGCTACAAAACTATGTATCAAAAAATTATTAAATAATATAAATATTTGAGAAATTTACAACTTTACTAGCCCTTTCATTTGATTTGTCACATGTAATAGTTTGCAAAACCTTTTTTTTTTATTTTCTAATTTACCCTCCAAAAAGTGAATCCCTTGGTTAAAATAAATTTATTTACGTTGCACGTCGCGTCCGTCTTTGGGTCACCGATTTACATATGTGTACCGAATTTCAACTCAATCGGTCCGGTCTAGGAAGACCGTGTTGCTCGAAGGTCCAGTAGTTTCTGAGCAAATTGGCTGTGACAGACGGACGGACGGAGTCAAAAAAGTGTCGGTGGCTCAACCGGTAACGACTCGGTCCCCCTAACCAGAGGTGCCGGGTTCAAATCCGGACGGCCAATGTACCAATGAGTTTTTCGAAACTTACGTACATATACTCACCGATTGCTTTAACGGTGAAGGAAAACATCGTGAGGAAACCTGCACATACCTGCGAAGAAACTCGAAGGGTGTGTGTGAAGTCGACCAACCCGCACTGGGCCCGCGTGGTCGAGACTAAGGCCCGATCGCCCTAATTCAGGGTAGGCTCGAGCCCCTCGGTGGGGACGTATATGAGCTGATATGATGATAATGATGAGACGGACGGACAGAAACACGAGTGATCCTATAAGGTTTTCGTTTTTACCTTTTAAGGTACGGAACTTAAAAAAAGAGTTATGAAAACTCCCATTACAAAAAATAAAGTCAAAGGTAGTCACAGATAAATTGTTATAATTATTTTTACTGCAGTCGGGTAAAAAGTATTAAAGGTTAAATCATCTTTGAAAGTACACTTTTAAGTATTGGGTTTTTTGAATGTTAGGGTTAATAGGATTTACATATACATATTAAACAATTGCCAATACAGTTTCTCGAAAAGTGGTACTTTAAACTAGAGATGGGCCGAACATGGGTTTCACCGAATACGAACATTCGGCCGAATATTCGGTAAAACTTTTACCGAACCGAATATTCGGCCGAATATTCGGTACATTCATCGATATACATGTACTTACTAGATTTCGCGATCAGAACACTGAGTTTGTTCGACTAAACTTGACTGCGGACAGTACACCTTACTTTAGTGTGGGTTCGACATTCAAGCTGTGTGGGCGCGTACGGAGCGGTACTAATAATACCAAAAATAACTTGGATGTAAACAAACAACACAATTCAGTTGTCAAGTAAATACAATTATTTGTCGGTCATGTGAATAAATAGCTTATAATATCGTAATACCACAAAAGAAAAGATTGAGAAAAGAATATTTCTTCATTTAATCTCTTACGGATTTTCGGCACGTTCAGTTACCTCCACTTTGTCAAGCTAGGTACGGTCACGGATGGTAATTGTTTAGCAGATTCACGAAATTTCAATTTTGCCGGGTTATAAGTACCTACATACATTTCCGAGATATGACGAATGACACGCCTAACTAATTTGACAACCCGGCAAAATTAAAGAGACTTGAATCTGCTAAACATTTAAATTCCGTCACTGTACTTGACAGCCATCTACAATCATAGACTAAAACACGCAGATGTGACATTATAAAACCGATAGTAGATAAAAAAAATATATGTGCCTGAACACAAACTGGACGTGGTGATTTTAGAAAGTGTTTTCATTTTTTTTTATCCAGTGTGATATTTTTGAATATTTATTTTATGTTCTTTCTTTTTAGTATATAATATCAACCAATATTTGTCAAAGATCAGTAAATATGACATCGTGCGTATTTCGATACTGCAAAAATACATCAAGAAATATCAGCAAAACATCAGGTGTACACTATATTCACACTCTTTACAGCAGCCAGCTACACTAAATCACAGAACACATTTGAGCAGAGCAGTGATTGAAAAATACGCCATAATAAGATTACACCAGGAGGCAAAAACAGATCCCGATATACATTATTCTACAAAAAATAACAGTAAAAACTTTGTGTATCACTTTGCCGAATATTCGGTGATTCAGCCGAATATTCGGCCGAATATGAATATTCGGTAAAGCTGCCGAATATGCCGAATACCGAATATAAAACGAATATTCGGCCCATCTCTACTTTAAACTTTATATGCCAGTTTACTGTGCGCAAAAACGATTTTACCGCAGATGTGAGTTTTCCTTTGTTTTTATTAAACTAATTTAATCCTTCGTTTAGTTATATTTCAAATTTGTTTTTTTTTCAAAATTATAAAATGATATTTATTAAATAATAATAATTACATGTCAAATTCACATAAATAGTTAAATGTCAAAATACAAAATGTCAAAAATTATATATAAATATATAATAAAATTAAAAGGTTTATTAAATTTTATTAAATGATATTCTATAATTTAAATGAGCCCCAAATTGCCTGAAATGAACTTTTCATCTCTCCTGTTCGGAAAGTTTAATTTTCATGAGTAGATAGCCGGGTGGAACGTTGCTTTTCCATCCCTAGGGAGGAAAGTATTTTCATCCCTAGGGTGAAACGTAATTTTTTTTTAATTGCCAGCCATGGAGTCGAAGATAATTGAGATACATCATATTATTAAATTACATTAAAATAAGAGGTTTTCATATATCTTAACTCAACTATATACATTAAACGACGTGTTTATTACGATCTAAAGGTTGATATTAAATCATTTTATAGTTGGTCTATTTTTTCACAATTACAGAAGATTAAAACTAAAAATAATTTCTCTATCTGCTGCACGCCATAATGCCATGATAACATGACACTTTTTTTCAATTTTCGCCATGGCCACCTAGATGCACGTCGTGACCAACTTGATTAGGTACAATCTAGTCGGCCGTGGCAAGCGGACATTGCGAAAAGGTTGGAGGCTGGGTTGGGTATAGGTAAACTTAATTTATTGATATCTAATTAATATTTTATATCATATAAATAATACGTTTCCTCACAGTCGAAATGAAAAGTAGAGTGTTTAACTCGGGTGAAATGACCCACTTCACCCTCGAACTAATATCACGAGTGAAATGGGTCACTTTCTTCCCTTGATTAACAATCTACTATTGTTTGCCAAAAACTCGACAAGTAATGTATTTTGTTTTTTTGTTACATTCCTTTTAATTATATCTTTTTTCTCACATCTTTGTATTTACCGGTTTACCCTAGTATCATCATAAATAACTATTGCCGAACTAGCTTTTGCCAGCGGCTTCGCTCGCGTGAACATAGTTTCTAACTGTCTACGAGGGTGCGCAGTGCGCGAGCCGCTCGCGAGCGTGGAATAAAATAACCACCAAATTTCATCCAGATCCGTTTATATGTTGTGGCTTGTAGTAACAGTAACAAACATCCATACTTATTACAAACTTTCGCGTTGATAATATTATATTGCCAAATGATCATAATAGTTATTATTGGACTGAATAAGTAAAACAATACAAAATACAAAACAATAACAATGAATGTAACAATATAACAAACCGAACTAATTGTAAACATACTTTTTATTATTAAACATTCATTTAAACCACAAAACAAACTGAAGAAATAGAAATGCAAAAGAGAATGTTGAAACGGTGACTAAACAAAAGCGCCGCAAAAAAGCAACATGAATGTAGTACACCGTGCGAATGCTGGTGAATCATAAAAGGATTCGAGGAACCGAACAACCGGATCCTTATGCACGACCACAGAAGACATCGAACAGTTAAAATTAAAGGCTCTTAAGTTTCGCAACCAAACTAAAAGCATCAACAACGCTAGAAGGTAAATTTCAATCGAGTTCTAAACAACAATTTACTAATAAAATATTTATCCGCTAAACGCTCCTAATCTTTTCGTCCGAAAGCTTTAGACACAGTAAATAGTAATGATTATGTTAAACAAAAACTAGTTTAAAATCCAAATGAGATGGATGAGCGAAGAATCGGTCACGTAACCAAACTTAGACGGAGAACTTAAGCTTTCAATCGAGATACAGGTACTTAACTACTTACAAATTTTGGAGATTCGGAAAGGCTACCAAAACGCTTAAAGTGGGTAAAGCATCTCAGTAACCAGAAAAGGAATTTATTGGCACTTACTTTGGTGTTTATCCATTACATTTTTGAAGTGAAAACTTCTTTAGGCGCGTTTGGGCACCAGGAACAAACGTATTTGAGATGGGGAAAAACCATTGGAACTCGAGACACTCTACCGTTACCTGTTACCGAAACTTTTAAAACTTTCCTTACCTTTATAAAACGATACGATAATATACGATAGGATACGATTATGATAGAATTAAAAAAAAAAATAACAGTTGGTGTACAAGTTACAAGACTTTAAGGTGGTTCGTTGTCACTTCTGTTGGCATTCCCGGAGTGGTTAATTTTTTTTATTCACAATTGGTAAGCCCTTGGCATCATCTCAACTGTTGGTAAGTAAAAAACATAACGTAAATATAACACTAAATCATTGACCCTGATTTATTTGAAAAGGCTTTTCTGTTTGCACATAAAGTCTCGTTCAAGACAAATTGAGACTCCACAGTTTCCGAAACATAAAGTTAAACTACTAATGATAAAACTATAAATCAAGAATTCTGCAAAAAATCATCTGACACTTTTTCCAATAATTCGTATTTAAATAATTATGAATCACTTAGACACCTACATTACTTACAAGTCACGGTAATTGGCCAAATATTTGCAAGCAAATATATCATCGAGCATAGAACGAGTTAGAAAATGCGGTAGATGTTAAGGTTATTCCACTAATTCGGCTATAGCTTATTATGCAAATTTATTCTGGCTAAACTTACACGGTTTAGACCGTTTGGCAAAAACGCACACGCAACTAAAACGACGTAAGACAATACTCATTATGTAGTCTGTGGTGAGTGAGACGATACGATAGCCGATTATTTACATGCACAGGCGTGTCCAACCAAACTAAATCGAAATGTTATTACTTAAAGAATGCAGTTTTTGCAGGACCAAGAAGTTTTTGTATCTGCATGCCAGGCTTTCGAGAATGCTAATTCGATTTTAGAGAGTGGTGGTGGACCGAGTGATGGTATGTCATGAACTGACGGCACAAGCGGAGTGCGGTGTGCAACGCAAAGGTCGCCAAACCAGTTATTCAAGCGACTAAACGACACAGGCTGTCGTCTGGCACTGTATCGAGCCATTTGCCCTGCCAGCCTGCCACCCGTGGATATGGGGCGTGCAGCGAGACCTATCACATTATGTTAACATAGATCACCTACCTTACAAAATTAAATACACACATAATTGTGCAAATACACGAGCCAGTGGGCTAGTAGTTTAAAATTGTATTGTTTGTGTCGTCTACTCCTCTGGAAGGTAATCTATGTCAGGATAATGGGAAAGGATTCGCTGCACACCCCAAATCCATCCTTGGATGTTCCTTTTGATTACAGTAAATTAATATACTTATTAGTGGTTTGCCCCGAACTGTGTACTCGCGCTGTACTAGTTTTAACAAACATAGGTACGCTCACTAACGCTTGCGCGATGTAGGATTCGTCCAACGCCATCTAGATTAAATTAATTACAAGTGGTATTTAACATTTACAAGTCCTTGATCGATTTGGCTAATTTATAAACTTAAAAATACTTACAACTCTTGATAGAATGATATAACGAAGCTATAAGGTCTAAACTATGCACATTTACTTAAATCACATTTATTTTAAAGCCGCATAGAGATAACAGCTAGACTAGACAGACGATCGGCTGCGAAAGCCAAAACTGGCAAATCCAGTTTTGCAAAAAACCTAAACTGGCCAAAAGTTGGTTTAGCCACCCATCTGAAAATATCTGACTTTAATTATTTTATGTTATCGCAACGTGTCAAAACAAGCTTAAGTTTTTAACAGAAGAAGGAGCGTGTTAAATTATGTATGCACACACCCCAACGTCATTATCGGTAAAACATTAATTATGTCGGGTCTGGGGTCCATGTTCTGCCTTGCCTGGTTTGAAATATGCGAATGCGGCGGCATTGGTGTAAGAAACTACAGACACAGAAACTACACTTATAAATTAAAAACCCGACTGCATTAAAACTTAATCCCTCTTTTTTGCCAGTTGGGTAAATACCTACGAGTATGTATCCTATGTCCATCTAAGTTTAGTATTATGTACATAAAGCTCGCTGCCTATGTCACTCACGGGATCAATACGAATCTAACAACACCTCGCATGCCAAAAATAAAAACTTAACCTATCTTTTTTGGCCAGTTGGGTAAAAATGTATCCTACGTCATTCACGGGATCAAGACGAATCTATAGACACAGCACTCGTAGGCTACAGAGCGTGCCAAAGAAATAAATAAATATACATACATACACTCGAAAAACACAACCCTCCTTCTGGCGCAACCTCAAGTTCCTTACGCACACACTGAGAACAAAACTTAACCTATCTTTTTTGGCCAGTTGGGTAAAAAATTATCCTATGTCATTCACGGGATCAAGACGAATCTATAGACACAGCACTCGTAGGCTACAGAGCGTGCTAAAGAAATAAATAAATATACATACATACACTCGAAAAACACAACCCTCCTTCTGGCGCAACCTCAAGTTCCTTACGCACACACTGAGAACAAAACTTAACCTATCTTTTTTGGCCAGTTGGGTAAAAAATTATCCTATGTCATTCACGGGATCAAGACGAATCTATAGACACAGCACTCGTAGGCTACAGAGCGTGCCAAAGAAATAAATAAATATACATACATACACTCGAAAAACACAACCCTCCTTCTGGCGCAACCTCAAGTTCCTTACGCACACACTGAGAACAAAACTTAACCTATCTTTTTTGGCCAGTTGGGTAAAAAATTATCCTATGTCATTCACGGGATCAAGACGAATCTATAGACACAGCACTCGTAGGTTACAGAGCGTGCTAAAGAAATAAATAAATATACATACATACACTCGAAAAACACAACCCTCCTTCTGGCGCAACCTCAAGTTCCTTACGCACACACTGAGAACAAAACTTAACCTATCTTTTTTGGCCAGTTGGGTAAAAAATTATCCTATGTCATTCACGGGATCAAGACGAATCTATAGACACAGCACTCGTAGGTTACAGAGCGTGCTAAAGAAATAAATAAATATACATACATACACTCGAAAAACACAACCCTCCTTCTGGCGCAACCTCAAGTTTCTTACGCACACACTGAGAACAAAATTTAACCTATCTTTTTTGGCCAGTTGGGGTAAGGTGTATCCTAAGTCCATCGAAGTATTATACGAATTTAACGACACCTCGCACGCCAAAGTTAAAAACTTAACCTATCTTTTTTGGCCAATTGGGTAGAAATGTATCCTATGTCACTCACGGGATCAACGAATCTAACGACACCTCGTACGCCAAAATTAAAAACTGAAACCCTCTTTTTTGGACAGTTGGGTAGAAATGTATCCTATGTCACTCACGGGATCAACGAATCTAACAACACCTCGTACGCCAAAATTAAAAACTGAACCCCTCTTTTTTGGACAGTTGGGTAGAAATGTATCCTATGTCACTCACGGGATCAACGAATCTAACGACACCTCGTACGCCAAAGTTAAAAACTGAACCCCTCTTTTTTGGACAGTTGGGTAGAAATGTATCCTATGTCACTCACGGGATCAACGAATCTAACGACACCTCGTACGCCAAAATTAAAAACTGAACCCCTCTTTTTTGGACAGTTGGGTAAAAATGTATCCTATATCACTCACGGGATCAATGAATCTAACACCTCGTACGCCAAATTAAAAAAAAAAACTTAAGCCCTCTTTTTTGGCCAGTTGGGTAAAAATTTATTCTTTGTCACTCACGGGATCAAGACGAATCTATCGACACAGCACTCCAAAATCCATTAAGCCGTTTAGGCTGCAGGGCGTGCCAAAGAAATAAATAAATATACATACGTACACTCGAAAAACCGCCTCCGTAGCGGAATGGTTAGCCCATTCGCTTCACACCAGGAGGTCGCGGGTTCGATTCCCGGTGGGGTCAACTTTTAAAACTCGGTTTGGTTGGTGGCAGGGCATTTACTTAGCCCGCCCGCTTGGCTAGGTCACCATCTTATGTAAGTCTTGCCGCCAAACATCAGTATTAACAACATTGATGTGTTCCGGCTTGAAGATAAGATTCTCCATTGCGTTAGGGAATCTTGGTAAGCCCGCTTCCATCTTCGGCATCATCGTCACATAGCATCATGTGAGATGATGCCAAGGGCTTACTAATTTTGAATAAATAAATAACAACCCTCCTTCTGGTGCAGACGGGTAAAAAAAAGCTCTGCGGATTTGCTCCGAGTTGTTTGACACCTCAGGTTTAAAGGTTCCTTCCGCCCACACTGAGAACACTGATCGTGGGAACGTCACCGACCGTCGCCGCCGTCACTGGCGCGGCTGAGGCGGTGTGCCACAGAGAGAAACTAGGTGTGATAGGGTTTAGGATGTGACGAAGGAATCACAAAAAGATTAATCTTTAAGGCTTGTACATGGGCAAGCGACCTTGAGTGTCTGGCTGGGCGGAGCTCTATATCTCTCCCCGCACCACCCGCACCATAAAATCGCGCGCGCTGCGTCGTAAGTATACAGTCACACCAGAGTCATAGAGTAATAAAATTATAGAGACATACACAGACACAAATAGCATCTTCTTTCTAAGTACACGGCGTGTACTTAACGTAATTAGTTTTCAAGCCTAAAGGCAAAAGAAAAAATATTACAGCCATGCTGTGCATACTTTTTCGCAAAGCTGTCACGGTCTGGTGTAATCGGGAATACACAAAACAACGATAACCGTTAAGTTTACCTACTAGAAATAAAAATTGGTAAATACATCCAAAATTTACACATAATTTGGGTTTGTATGGGAGGTGAAATGAGAACTAAAAGATTCCATCATGGTAGAGTAAAATTTCAGCGCAGCGCCCCTCTTGTACAGTCACTCTTGTGTGAAAATATATTTTTCAATACAGTTGCTCGAAAAATAGTACTTTATGTTTTAGTTTACTATGCGCAAAATTTATTTTGCCGCACACGTACTTTTTACTTGACCACTTTTTTTATTTGTAGCTCTGAGAAACAATACATTTCTAGCAAATAAAAAAATATAATAACCAGGTATAATGAATCTTCTTTAAGATTTTTGAAATGAGAATTTTTTAAGAGATTGGTTGTTTCCACAGAATAGAAGAATCATTTTTTTTCTTATCTGTGTTTGTTTCACTGTGAGGTTAGTTAGTACATAACGATAGCTGATTAGATTCTCTTTAGGTTATATCTTTGTGAAGAAAGGAGAATACATATGAATAAAGCGCATAGGTAATTTTTTCCAAGGAGGTTTTAATGCGTACATTAATATTATATCCCAAGCCTAATTGTTATCTAATTAGGTTAATATTTAAAAAAAACTCACGCATTCGTACGTGTACCTAGCTAAATTAAGGCGCATTTTCTTAAAACTGAATTGAGTTGTTTTAGTTGTGAAAACGAGTAAAATTATTAATAGTTAATATAACATATCTTATAAAATATATACATATGTATAGCAAAAATAGAGCCACAAATCGCGTAAAATGAACTTTGATTGCCAAAACCTTGATAGGTATGTATCCATGTATTTTGTTTTTCTGTCACGTTATTTTTTTAATTTACCTGTTTTCTCACAAATTGAAAAACGTCGTATGATACATGGGTGTAAAAGGAAATGACAAACTCGTGATGATGGTAAACCCTCGCCCGCGACTCGGGCTTACAAATGTCACTCGTTTGTTAAATACAATTTTACCACCCTTGTATCATAAATTACTATGTCGATCTTCTATGCGCACACGACAAACGAAGTGCGAGGACATGCAATATATTTATGTTTCTTCGTATCTTGCTGTTAACAAGTTACAGGGCGGAAAGGTTCTGCAATTAAATAAAATCAACGATATGTAGAAATCAAAATGTTATGAAAATAGGTAGTAAGTAATTAGGACCGTTTCGGGGTGGGCTTTTTATCTGAGGCTTATTGATCTCAAACATTTTTATTTGTTTTGTATTTAAATTTTAAATTCACTGTACTTGGTATAGGTGATACAAAACAATGTAATTAGACTAGTGGTTAAAATTTAAATCTTTGGAATTCATCAAACTTAGGGCTCATGAAATTCCTTAATTCTCCTAAGATAAGAACCTATAAAATCTAAAATAGCTCAAATAGCTCATAGAATATATGGCCGTTGTGGTAGTAAAGTTCTCGAGTGGCACACTCCACAAGAGACACCGTGCACCGCATTGAAAATGACCGGTCTTGCGTTGCTCGCATTCAGCGACTTTCCGCGACCTTCACCAGGTCGTCGGTCCATCGAGTAGGCTTTCCTACGTTTCATCTTCCAGTGCCCGGTCTCCACTCGAAAACATCACTATCCCAACGGTCATCTGTTCTACGAGCTATGTGCCTGGCCACATAGCTGAAAGATCAGATGGCCGTTGGTGTAGTAAAGTTCTCGAGTGTCGACCGCACACCAGAAGACGCACCGTGCACCGTACGGCCACCTGTTCTACGAGCTTTGTGCCGCACATAGCTCGTAAAACAGATGGCCGTTTGAGTAACAAACAAAGTTCTCGAGTGGCAACCACGCATCAGAAGACGCACCGTACAACGCATTAGATACGACCGGTTCTGCGCTGCTCGCATCCAGAGGCTTCTTGTGATCTTCAGCAGGTCGTTGGTTCACCAAGTGGGAGGCCTGCCTACGCTACGTCTTCCGATGTACGGTCATTACTTGAGAACTTTGCTGCCCCAAAGGTTATCTATTCTACGAGATATATGCCTAGAACAGAATGTGATCGTTGGGGCAGCAAAGTTCTCGAGTAGCGAGAGTGCACCAGAAGACGCATCGCGCACCGCATTGGAAATGACCTGTCCTAAGTTGTTCGCATCCATTGGCTTCACCAGGTGGTCGGTCAACCCAGTGAAAGGCCTGCCTATGGTAGGTCTTCCAGTGCGCAGTCGCCACTCGAGAACTTTACTGCACCAACTGTCATCTGTTCTACGAGCTATATGCCAGACCGGGCATTCTCAATGCGGTGCACGGTGCGTCTTCTGGTTACTCGAGAACTTTGCTGCCCTAACGATCATCTGTTCTAGTCATATATCTCGTAAAACAGATGGCCGTTGGAGCAGCAAAGTTCTTAAGTGGTGACCACACACCGGAAGAGCACACAGCGTAAGCAGGTCTCCCACTTGGTGGACCGACGACCTGCTAAAGTCGCGGGAAGCTGCTGGATTTCGATAATTCTTTTTTTTATGAATAGGGTATAGTAAAGCTCGGGTAGATTTTAAGCAACAAAAACTGTAAATCAAAAAATTTGTAACAAAACAATGAACCAAAGAAAACTGTAAAATAATATAAACCCTTGTAATCTAATGTAGGTAACCAAATATGTTCATAAAATACTCTCTGTCCGTTACACTACACTATGTACACAAAAAATCTAATATTTTATTTTTATTTGAGAGCTCCCGCAAAGAAGCAGCACAGGTCCGTCTAGCATCGCGACCCGTCCCGCACTGATTTTTAGGACGAACGCGGGGAACGGCTTGAGAACGGTTGGAATTTTACCCGAAATCAGATGGTTTTATAATATTTATAAATAAAATACAATAAATATTCAAAAAGTAAGAAATCAGCATCACTCTATATTGTTTTTTGAGTTAGATCATAAATTTTCAAACTGTTTTGTTAAAAATTGGAGCAGTAAAATGGTTACAACTGAAAAAAAAGGGGGTGTATTAGATATTTTTTTTCTATGGTTCTGTAAAATAAAATAGAATTCTGTGAAATCTACATCACTCCTTATATCTTGTAGATTACTATGTATTTTTTTCTGGTAGAAATATACTATGGTTAATGTATTAAAATGGTTACAAAATTCTTCAATTTCAGAGTTTTTACGAAGGACAAGCCTTAACCGCCTCCTTAGCTCAGAGGCAAAGTTCACTGGCTTTACACCAGGAGGTCGCGGGTTCGATTCCCGGCGGGGGCATTTGTAAGACTCGTTTTGGTTGGTGGTAGGGCATTTTCTAAGCCCACCTAGCTAGCTACCACCATCTTATCTAAGTCTTGCCGCCAAATATCAATGTTGATATTATTGGTGTGTTCCGGCATGAAAATAAGATAGCCAGTTCCCCATTGCGTTGGAGAATCTTGGTAAGCCCGCTTCCATCTTCGGCAACATCGTCACTTACCACCAGGTGAGATGTTAGTAAGTATCACATTACCATCACTTATGAAATAAAGTAGTCTACTGTCTGAAGATGATCACGAAACCGGTTGCAGTATAAACAAATTTGTGTTTTATTTTATATTAATTGTGGAATAGTGCAAGGAAAAACCTAAATATGTTTTAATATTGCATTGTCACGATATACATTTATGCATGCAAAATCTAACAAAATTAGCTGAAACTATTTTAACTGGTGCTTCTACCCATGAAACTGATCAACTTTCCTAATGAAACTGAACAACTTTCCCCATTAAACCAATAGTCAAATCACAAAAAAATGTGAACTTCCCATACTAAGTTGGCTGATCAGCTGATCGAGTTAGTATGGGAGGGCCAACATTTTTGCGATTTTTTCCATGGGAAAGTTGTTCAGTTTCATGGATAGAAGCACCATTTAAAATAGTTTCAGCAAATTTTGTTACACCTTATATAAAAATGGGAATTATATTTTTTGTCCCCAGTTAAATAGATATTTTCGTTCTCAAATTGATAGATCTGTCACCAAATTGATAGATCTGTCATCAAATTATATTTTTCGTCCCCAGTTAAATAGATTCATCTCTATTCAATATTTTCGTTCTCAAATTGATAGATCTGTCACCAAATTGATAGATCTGTCATCAAATTGATAGATCTGTCATTAAAAATACGTGTGGCACTCGGGGACTGCCGCGGTAAAGCTATTGCATGGTAACAAATCGAAAACTAGGGGGTAATCGGTCAAAAACAATAAATAAATGAGCGAGCGAAGCGAGCGATGTTAGGTTCGGTCAGGTTTGATTGATTTAACAGTCAAAGAGCCTCGCGAAGCGAGGCTCCCCACCCTGGGTACAAAATTACTTCGCAGCAGAAGAAATCATCGGAAGATGACCCCTAACGGGGGCGTAGCCCCCGCCGCCCGTTTCGAACATCAACAAACTTTCGGGATCCGAAGAGGATGTGGGAGTATCTGTAGGTCACCTTTGTTAGTAATTTTAGGCATTTATTTGGTGACAGATCTACTATTTTGAGTACAAACTATATTATTTATGAAATTTCAATTTTTTTATTTAGTGATCGAAGCTATTTAATTGACAATCGATAAAATCATACCCTATAAAAATGCACCAAATTGGTCGATCAGCTGATCGATTTGTATGAAGGTTTAATTTTTTTCTTTCTCGACCCCGTAATACAGTAACGTACGAGTACGCAGGGTGCAGGAGGTATTGTTATCGCGAAAAAAAGTACATATTTCTAATTTGCATGAAAATGTGTTCTATATCATTAACACAATACAATACAATAGTCTTTTATTGCATCACAACATAAAAAAAGGAATTAACAATATAGAAGAAAGCTTATACAATAGGCGGCCTTATTTTTAGGTAGCAATTTCTTCCTGGCAACCTTTGGGTAGGGAAACAGCGATAGAATAAGTTAAGGGGCGGTCGGTGCAATAAATAAAAAACAGAAAAAAAATCAAATAAACAGTTATAAAAAATACTTAAATAAATAAAATACTCAATCAAACACATACCTGAATACCGAATATCTCAATTCCGTTCGTCGGTGTGTCCGTACGTCCGTCCGTCAAGCTTGATGGTTCTCCACTTCTGGAGGCTTAATCCTTAGTCCGATTGGGACCAAATTTGGAACTTAAGAATTTTATATTATTTTATTGAGGGATTATCTTAAGTTTTTTCGTACCGTCAAACCAAAGAGTAGCTGTCATACAAAAAAACTTTTATTTCTCAAAAAAGGCTTTAATTAAATTTTTCACGTGGTAGTTGGTAATGTTTGTATATTACATACTATATAATCCTATTTCTAATACCCATTGGTATGAGAAAAATCGTGTTTGTATGGTTCTCCTACAAATGAAATTGAGACTTGCGATTTACTCACAAATTTCTCACAAATTGGAGCTGTTTAATTGTCATGTATTGCGAAAAAGTACATATTTGGTCAGGCAATATGAACATTCATCAAAATTATTAAATTTTATTTTATTCAATTTTTGTATGAAAAGAAAAGTTATAAAATAATTGTCAAGAAAGTTTAGTGCGGGCTGCCGTACAGATATTTTTTTTCGAAACTTGCGATTAACTCACAAATGGTTGGAGCCACGGATCAGATAAATAAGGTTGGATTGGAAATGTGCGCTGGGCAGGCGCGCCTCAAGTATGATTAGACAATCATACTTAATCGAAGTACGCGTTCATACTTTTTATTTGCTTGTGGTTGTGTGTAACGTACAGACAGACTCTCGAAATGGTGTGAGACACAATTGCAGCCCTGTGTTCTAAGTGTGTTTATTTTATTAGTGCGCGAAATTCGTGTATATGTATTATTATTGCTTGCGTAGTGGAGTTGATGGGTGGGAGACAGGCGGCGACGCTGGTTTTCAAACAAAAGTGTGATTATTGCCAATCCAACCTTTTTTATCTTATCCGTGGTTGGCGCTGTTGAATTTTCATGTATTACGAAAAAGTACCTACATAAGTATTTGGTCACGCAATATAAATATTCATCAAAATTATTTAAACTTTATTTTATTCAATTTCTGTATGAAAAGTAAAAAAAAAATCGTCAAGAAAGTTTAGTGCGAGCTGCCGTAAAGATTATTTTTTTCGATTTCAGCAAAGTCATAGAACGAAAGTTGTTCAGTATTGTGTAGTAGAAGCTCTAGTTAGTGGGACCTACACTAATTTTGTAACACCCTGTATAACTAACTTTGGCTCGACGCTTCGACCGCGTGGATCTCGTTATTATTACTGTCTTTGAAGGGTTTGGTGTTAGAGTCGCAAGTTTCTGATGAATGTATTTTCTCCAGATCCCTCGGGAACTAGCTATATCGGGCTATGTCAATTAGTAGTAGTCTATGTCACTTCCCACCCATTAAACTATCTCTGTGCGAAAAAAAATACGTCAATCCATTGCTCCGTCGTCGTGACGTGCGCGAGCCTGGATATATAAGTTGTGTACTAATTTGTTTCTGCTTAAAGTTTAAATCCTTTTAGCGATTAAGGGTTGGCTGGAAGATATCCCTGTTTGGGATAAGTCCGCCTTTGTGCATACTTTTATTCTGTATCTATAATTGTATATTTTGTTGTACAATAAAGAGAGTTCACAAAGTTTTCTTCAGATACCCTCGGGAACTATGCCGGGTCGGAGCTATACTATTTAGTAGTCTGTGTCACAAAAATACATCAATCTACGTTGCTACGTTGCACCGTTGCATGCGACCTAAACTTTTTCTGTTCAATTCTATAAAAAATAAGTACCATCCCACCAAAAACATCCTGTAAAAACTAGCCAAGTCTCGATTGAGCTGCTTGTTTTTCTATAAAAAGTAATGAAATCTCTAAGCAAAGCCAAGCCTAGTCTAGGGTTCTTTACTGCGATTTCTTTATTATTATGGTTAGATTTTATGTGACCTGCCGTTGAACATTCTTTATGCATATTTACTCCTTGAGACATCCAAGTCAACGGCCAAGTCACATAAAATCTAACCATAATAATAAAGAAATCGCAGTAAAGAACTCTAGACTAGGCTTGGCTTAGAGATTTCATTACTTTTTATAGAAAAACAAGCAGCTCAATCGAGACTTGGCTAGTTTTTACAGGATGTTTTTGGTGGGATTTCACTTATTTTTGTAGAAAACTACATTGATTCATGAACTGCGCCTTAAAAACTAGTAAATCAAGGAGTTCGGTCCTGCGACTGCATAAATAACTTTGTAATCCTATATATTTTATATGGGATTACAAAGTTATTTATGTAGTTTGTGTAACTAGAAAACTGGACCGAAATTGCAAAATTTTTGAGTTTTTCCTTGCTTTATACACTAAAGACTAATTGTATTCTAAATTTGAATCTTCTATGTCGGCTAGAAGTGCCTTGGAATTTTGATGATCTGTCAGTCAGTGAGTGACAAATTAGGAAACTTTGACTAGTTATAATTCTTAAAGTACTGGTTCAAATTGAATGAAATTTGGAATATACCGTGCTTATATGATGCCTCCTTGGGTTCAGAAAATTCAGGCTTCTAGGTTTATCTACAACGAAGTTGTGGGGGGGTCGAAAATGGCCTGAACTGCTTCGAGAAAAGGATGGTACGGCCGTGCCGCTTTTTTTCTCGACTTGGCGGGGGCACTGCCGTGCCCCCAGATAATTTGGGTTTGTATGGAGGGTACCGTCAGATTTTTTCTGGACTAATGAACTGTCCATTACAGTGTAGGCCTTATAAATTCCTAGTTTTTCACAAAGGTTAATTAAAAGCCATTTTTGAGAAAAAATATCAAATAATCCGGAATTGTATGAGGTTTTCCCATTTTTTGAAGTAACGAACTATAGATAGATAATTCATTTATTCATTGACAGTTTCTACATATCGCTTATAGTAAGTCATAAAAAGTTATAGTAACGTACCAAGTTCCATTAATATCGTTCCAGCCCTTGGGATTAAAAAAAAAAGTGTTTTTTTTACTATGGTGGCAACCCTAAAAAATCAAGGTAGAAAACAAGACTTCTCGTCAAAATCTCAAAAATAGACTTCTCGTACAAAATTGCAAAAATAGACTTTTCGTAGAAAATCTCAAAAATAGACTTCTTTTACAAATCTTAAAAATACACTTCTCGTACAAAATCGCAAAAATAGACTTCTTGTACAAAATTGGCGAATCAGCTGATTGAGTTCTAGTTTTTTTATTGCGATTTTAGCTATGTTGTAGAACAAAAGTTGTTCAGTTTCATGAGTAGAAGCCTCCGTAAAAAATAAGCTTTACTCAACCTATCATCTTGTATACAGAGTGTCCCGGCGCTATGGACCATTGAGGGCATATTGAAACTACTCTGATTAACGTATTTTTTCAATTGAATCCTTAGCCGGATATCAAACCGACATAATGTGAAAAATCACTAGATATAAAATGATAGATAGTTTATTGCGGTAGTAGTACATAACTATATCTATGTTTATTACTTGGCTTAAAATACAGAATTGTACTCTTTATATTTTGCCGGTTCGCTTTCCCTGTTTAGGCAAGCTTTGATTGATTTTAAAATAAAATAAAGTCTCCTTTAAGGCGGTTTGATTACACAAGAGCGGCCAATAGGAATAAATAATTTACCTGTTCTTATGGACTTTAATCGAAATTATTGAACCGGTCGTCGTGGAGATCTTTGGGGGAGGCCTATGTCCAGCAGTGGACTTCCTTCGGCTGATATGATGATGATGATGATTGAGTAGGTATTTTGCGCGTATAGGGGACAACAGCTATTGTATGTTATTGTTTTTAAGTGGCCACTTTTAGCAGTTTTGCAAAAATGAACGTAATGATAATATTTACAGTTATAAAATAACAATTAGACAATAGTTGTTGCCCACCCCCCCCCCCTCCCCCCTACTTATGCGCAAAATACTCAATGATTTCGATTAAAGTCCATAAGAATGAGTAAATTATTTATTTTTATTGGAGGCGCTAGTGTGCTAATTGAACCAAAAGCAAAAAGCAAAAATTACTAATTTAAAAATTTAAGTACATAGGTATATATACTTTATTTCCATGGCCGACGAATGCTAATCATAAAACATAACTTTCCCCAAAGGACCTATACAGTAATTTCAAGTATTTCCATACAAAGTTTTCAAACTGATTAGTCGAACTGACTTTAGAGTCAGACGATTTCTTTTCTCCGATTGTATGGGTTTCTTGGGGCAAGTTATACAAGTATAGTTTCATGAGTAGTATTTGCCGTTTATTAGCGTATTACAAACAGCATGTATGTAGTTTTTAAAGCAATCTCTTGGTAACAGGTAGACGGCCGGTGACCGCGTGCCTATGCTATGACACGCGACCTCGGCGGCCCATGCAATTGGACCCATTCGAGACATTTTACGAGTAACTTGATGACTTTACAGTTAAGCAGGTACTCTCAATAAGCATGATAGTTACCAGTCCAATTACATCAAACAAAAATAAATATCCGGGAGCACAATTAATAAAAATTCATAGTTTATAATATGCAAGTCACTGGTTTATAACAACTATAATGTCACGCAGAACCTTATCGAGAATAGTGATAATGAATGAGACTTTAAAACACAAATAGATGAAACCTTTAAGTAGATTACTTTTATAAGTAGGTAGCCAGCAATGTCTTAATTAACGCCCTCGAGTTTTTTTTTGTAATCAAGTATGATCTATTGATCTCGTAAAAAATGGCATACGAAACTTAAAAAGACCGGAGAAAACGAAAGACGCACGCAAGCAGCAAGTCGAGACTTGAGACCCGGCAGAACTCGTTCAACGTTGGCTACCGTGCACCGTGCACTCAGTTGGCCGCAGAGAGAAAGAGAAAGAATGATAGCCAATGCGAGCTATAATCATGTGTGCAAGCGAGACACCTATACATGCGCACACGCCGCCAAAGTTCGGTAGTGAAACAAACGCGCTGGATGAGACAGATCACTGCGCTTTCCAGCCAGTTTGTGTAGCCGACTCATGAGCAGCTGGCGTGTCGAGCGCTGTCGGCCTAAGTCGCCACTAGTATTACACGAATATAATTGTATTTTATGACATACGAAAATTAAATAAAAAATATTATAATAATGACATGACGTTAATACCGTTGCGTGGATCTTAAAGTGTGAGGCTGTGCTTGTAGGTAGTGTTGTGTAAAGACAAGCTCAAAGCTGTGTGACCGTAAAGTTTTGAGAAATCGGAGGTGCTGGATAAATAACAGTTAGGTTTAAAAAGGTAAGTTGTGTCACAAAAGCTAAGTGGAATGGATCGAGACTCGCTTAGCTCAACTTCTATCGACGACACGCAAGGAATGCTGCTTGACAGCATACATATGGGCATGTGCGGGAACAAAAGCCTTGTGCATCCCAGCTCTTTTTGTTCCGTTCGCTTTCTTGCGAGTCGGGAGTCGACCGAGGGTAATGAGGAGATAATAGAGAAATAGGAACGATCAATTGTAGCGAGCGATATGAAATGAGCACGATAACAGGCGTAAATGTGACTGGAAGTTCGTACAGGTAGCGAGGGGTGGTCCCCTTACCTGTGCGCAAGAGCAGGCAGGGGGAAAGGGACGCGGCGCCGTTTACCGGGAACAATATTTGAATAGAATGGACAAAGCAATCCGAGGTTAACTTCAAGCAAGTCAAAATAAGTAATGCATTTAACTCAATAATGCCAGTTTACGACAAGTAATAAACGGATTGTATGCTATTGTCTAAAGGTTTAGTAATACGATGCTCTGCACGGTCAAATAACTAAGAAATATGGTGATTTCTAGTTAAAATATAACACAGAATAATCAACATTAGCATTTTGAAAATCGGGAAAACGATTACGAGCATGTAGCTTAACATTACAAAAACCTGAGTTAGCAGCAACACGTGATGTATTTTTCATGGTCCATGGAATCTTCATTGAAGATGATCTATTCAAGGGCAATTTAAATAATGGTCAAAAAGTATACGTTCTGGCTGCTATACCTGTTTAACATTAACCCGGATACAACGTAACGTTAATTAAATTCATTACTCGCGTAAGGTTTCAAAAAAAAATCCTACTAGCAGCTGACAAAGTGACGACAGGTCTATTGTTGAATACAGGATGTAAAAAATTGGTGTAGGATACTGAACAACTTTCCCCAGGGAACCCATAGTCTATCCTCGAAAAAAAATTTGGAGCCTCCATACTAAAAAGCACAAAATTGGTCGATCAGCTGATCGATTTGCATGAAGAGTAAACATTTTTTTTGCGATTTCAGCAACGTCGTAGAACAAAAGTTGTTCAGTACGATGAGTAGAAGCCCCAGTTAACGGGACCTACACTGCTTTTGTTATACGTATACGTTCTACGTTATACGTGTTGTACCCTGTATTTTATTATTATAACAGCTCATATAAGTCCCCACCGAGGGGCTCGAGCCTACCCTGAATCAGGGCGATTAGGCCTTAGTCGACCACGCGGGCCCAGTGCGGGTTGGTCGACTTTACACACAACCTTCGAATTTCTTCGCAGGCGTGTGCAGGTTTCCTCACGATGTTTTTCCTTCACCGTTAAAGCAATCGGTAAGTATATGTACGTAAGTTTTTGAAAAACTCATTGGTACATTGGCCGTCCAGATTTGAACCCGGTACCTCTGGTTAGAAGGACCGAGTCGTTACCGGTTGAGCCACCGACGCTTTTTCTACCCTTTTTTTGTACCCTGTACATGGAAAGTAAAATTATTAATTTACATGAAGCAATTACTGGGGTCTATTGGTTATTTGTAATAAGTTGGGTGATAAAAAGCCAATAAGTTTAAATTTATCTATCAGCAATTAGTTAATTACACAACAGTTTGCATAATGGTCGATCGAACGACACAAAACAGTTAAAAAAAAATTCGAGCGAGACCTACAGTACTCGCATATGATGTGTAACATGTGACAAAATACTTTAGGTTAGTTAGATTTGATGACGATATTGTACCTGGGTGGCGGATCTGACAGTAACGAAAAAAACCGACCAAGTGCGAGTCGGACTCTCGTAAAGTAGAATTCCGCGCTTTCGCGTCTTCCTGTTACACATTTCCGTACCATGTTACACATTTCCGTCCCATTTCACGAAATCACTCCCACAAATTGCAGGAAAGCGAGACCAAAGATGTTACACATCAAAAATGTTTCATTACGTAATAAAAGCTTTATACTTAAATATGGTGAAAGCCAAAAAGGCGAAACTAGCGCTTAGCTTACCAAAAAGGCCGAGCAGCAAGCTCAAAAATACCTTGGAAAATACATACTCAAGAAGCTTCATTTAAATTTCAAATAAGCAAACTTTGTTGTACTATGCTCGTCAGTGTAGGACAAGGGGCATTTAGCGGGTCACCGCCGTTCGATTCCTGTCACGGGCAGTGCACGCCCGCCACCTGCATAGCCAATGACGGCGCCTGGCGATAACCTCTATATAGTCACCGTTGTTGAGTTACAGTACCATCTTCTTATAATAAGTGAGAATCTTTTTTCTCTTTTAACCGCCTCCGTGGCGTAATGGTTAGTCCATTTGCTTCACACCAGGAGGTCGCGGGTACGATTCCGGCGGGGTAAACTTGTAAGACTCGGTTTGGTTGGTGGTAGGACATTTTCTAAGCTACCACCATCTTATCTAAGTCTTGCCGCCAAACATCAGTGTTAACAACATTGATGTGTTCCGGCTTGAAGATAAGATAGCCAGTTCTCCATTGCATTGGGGAATCTTGGTAAGCCCGCTTCCATCTTCGGCATTATCGTCACTTACCATCAGGTGAGATGATACCAAGGGCTTACCAATTGTGAATAATAAAAGACTACTTCCGCTCCAGAAGGAGGGTTATGTTTTTTGAGTGTGTGTATGTACATACATATTTTATTTATTTCTTTGGCACGCTCTGTAGCGTAAACGGCTTGATGGGGAGTGCGAGATGTCGTCAGATTCGTCTTGATCCCGTGAGTGACATAGGATACATTTTTACACACAGGGGTTTAGTTTTTATGCAGTTGGATTTGTAGTTTTTAATTTATTCGTGTAGTCATTTATTTTACTATTGAAAGGTTACATACGACACACAAAAGTTTCAAAGTTTAGTAAAAACAAGACTTTCAGTTTCCTTGTTACAAGTTTCATTGATCAGATTTTTCTCAGTTTACGCATACCTAATCAAATCGATAAGCCCGCATAAGTTTTACAACGCGTATGTTTGTTTACGAATCAGCAAGTACCTACTTACGTATACAGGTGGAACGTGTAACTAGTAACTAATTAGTAATCTGTGGTGTAACGCAATCAAAATTGGTCATTACTGAACAACTCTCCCCAAGAGCCCCTTATATATATAGTTCATTCGCAAAAAAGTTTTGGACTGATGCTATATACAAATCGATTGTAGACTTTTGTATGGAAAATCTAACTACTTTTTTTGAGAATTGACGTAGGTGTGTTTTAGGGTTCCGTACCCAAAGGGTAAAAACAGGACCTCGCTGTCCGTCCGTCTGTCACCAGAATGTACTTTATGAACCGTGCTTTTTTTGGTTGATATAAGGTATAGCATCTTATATTAACCAAAAAAAGCACAATGTAAACAAACTAAGTAAGGATTTGACAGTTTCAAATGTCAGTTCCATAGAACTTTTGATTACCTTTTGCTTTTTTTTGGTTGATATATGGCATAGATATAATTGTGAGTAAAAAAAAATAGAAAGTTATAATTTTCACAGATGATGTATTTTTGTTGCCGTTGTAACAACAAATACTAAAAATTAAAAAGGGAAAAAATAAGGGGGGTATGTCCATTTTTTTTATTTTTTTTTATTAAAAATTTGAGTGCGTTTGGCTGCACCTCACCTGATGGTAAGTGCTGATGCAGCCGAGGATGTAACACGCAAGCTCAAAACACGTGTTTTTTAAACATGAAGAAACTAGCGCCATCTAGTATGATGGTACGGAACCCTATGTGTGCGGTTCTGACTCGCACTTGGCCGGTTTTTTTTTAAGAAATATTGCTCAGTGTGATGAGTAGAATTCTAAGTCAATGGCTCCTAAACCAATTATATTACAGACCCAGTGCGTATGAGATAGGTAGGTATATGAATGACCTTATATTGTTAAGATAACAACATCTGTCGCAAGTAACCTATTGAACTTTCAATGTAATATATTAAGTTTAACCATAGCGTGAAATATAAAAGTCGACAAGAGAAACCTATATGAAACCCAAGCTTCGATGCCGTGACCACAAGATCAACTGACTTCACTAAACTTGTTTCCGCGTCATTCTATAATGTAGGTACCGGTATCGATGACGAAAAGCAGAGTCACTGCCGGATGCGATGGCTAGTAAGTACCCTTATATCCGACTGATATGGCTGGCTTTATCTATTTAAACTACAAAGCTTCGCATTTAGACCTGTAGCAATAACTGAAAACGCTAAACACGTTAAAAAACCGACTTCCATCGCAACAACTTAGTACAATTTTGCATTATTATTTTTGTTTTTTTTTTATTTTCAACCGACTTCCAAAAAAGGAGGAGGTTCTCAATTCGACTGTATGTTTTTTTTTATGTGTGTTACCTCAGAACTGATTTAAATGATTATTTTTTATTTGAAAGCTAACGCTTCCCGTGTTTTTATCAAAATCGGTGTAGTACTTTATTAGAAAATTAACAAAAACCAAAAATAATAATGCAAAAATGTATTAAGTTGGTGTGATGAAGTCGGTTTTTTAACGTGTTTAGCGTTTTTCTAATAAAGTACTACATCGATTTTGATAAAATTTATATGGGACCAACTCGGCAGCATACCCTATCGAATAAAAAAAGAATCAAGAAAATCGGTTCACAATCTGCGAAGATATCGCGTAACAAACATACTACAAAAAAATCATACAGTCGAATTGAGAGAACCTCCTCCTTTTTGGAAATCGGTTTAAAAGAACATTACCATAGTAGCAGAACAATATGAGAAGCAACGATTTAGTCGGTCAATGAGAGTTAATTATGATAGACGAGAGAGGCGTCATCAGCCGTTACTTCTTTGCCGCGGGCGCGGTGATCCGAGTTACACGTAAATTACAAGAACAGCGACAACTCACCATTCACTACGACGTTACCCAACGTCTACAGCGATTTCGTATAAGACTCAGACTCTTTGGACACGGTGCCGGTATAGATGATTAACTGTTTTATTGTATGACGGGCGGGTATCGATCGGTTCCGAGCGCGAGATTCCTTTCCCACGAACGGGTTGGCATCGGTGTTACGGAGTGGACGTGTGGTGCTCAAACGAACGCTCGTCCACCGCAATTAGTGTCCATTCAAAGACCAGCCACTCGACGCGTGCCGACCGACTTAAAGCACGGCAGCTTGCACGAAGTGCTTATTTCTTATTCGTTAGGAGAGAAAAAAACTGCAGCACCTGAACTGAAGCAGGTAAAGGTAAAGGTAAAATCAAGAGTCGATTCGAGACTCAGTATAAGCAGGATGGATGGGCAATGATTCGCGGAGAGCGAGCGTGACAAAAATATGTATTTGTAGCACTTTTACGCATATTTTTTTTAAATTCACAATTGGTAAGCCCTTGGCATTATCTCACCTGATGGTAAGTGAAGATGATGCCAAAGATGGAAGCGGGCTAAAAATGAAATAAAAAACTCTTTCCAGGTATCTTTTGACGATTCTAGTCCTAAAGTTTTATAATTTATAATATAAACGTTCAGAAAACATAAAGTTACAAACAAAATATGAAAGCGGTCACTTTAGCAACTTATAGGTATTATTTTGGTTTCCATACCACGTATAGGTATATTTATGGTTCTGTTTGAAGTTTTAAAAGATAAGAAGCGAATGAAAGAAGGACTCAGACGGACACAGTTATAAAACGCTGTAAAGTATCAGGGCTTTGGCCCACCGGTGTGTGGCGGCCTGTCATAAACAGTGGAATGTAGTCCCGCGTCTCGCTCCCCCCCTCCTTGTGTGTCCCATTATCAGTCATTTCACTACATCGGCAAACACAGTTCACTTCAAACCATCCTTAATAATGACGGGAGTTGTAGGTAGCTTCAAGATATCCAATCAATTACATCGAATGTTTGAATTAGGAAATAACTGTAAAAAGTAAAAGATCAGTCGAACAGCTGAACTCGGATAAGAAGGTCACAAAATTGCACAACAATTTAGCAATTGCTCGAATCGCTTCATCAGGCACAGTCTCCGCGCTATCAGGGCTGCAAAGAAATTACTGCGTTCAACATTCTGCCCAGTTCCCAAACAAAAAGCGATTGTCAAGATCGCGGACGCAAAAGCGGCACCGATTGTCGTCGCGCAAACTGGTTTCCGCGTAAAGTAAAATTCGCATTGCCGGCAATGCATCAGCTCTGCACTCTGCACGGGGGGGCGCAGCAGCGAGAGGCGCGGGGGGCAGGAGCACGAACACCGCCGGTCGACGACCCGCCACATGCCCTGCGCCCGCGCAGCATTCGTGTCCAGGACCGACGATACTAACACGACTATGAAAATGTTCTAGCAAAATTCTCCTAAGCCTTTGAAACTGATTCCTAAATTAATCATTTATTACTACTTATTTTACTCTATCACTTAATCTGAAGTTACGTAACTTCTTTACTTAAGACTCTATTAGAGTAAAGAGGCCACTCCAATATCAGTAACAATAACATCCCACTACCAAGTTGATTGATTTAGATGAGCACCATGCTCACTCTTGCATCATAAAATTCATTATTTCAAAATTAATATTATGATACAACAAAGTGTAAAATGTCATCCATATTCAACTAGATAGATGAATCGATACAGAAGTGCTCCACTAAGATATTGCTCAGAATTTCAAAGATTAATTAACTTATTGGCCCCCTACAAGCGACCTAAATAACGAGCTCTGGACATGCAATACGTCTCGTCGTCGCCTCAGGAACGAGATCAAGAAGTCGTCAAGGCTGAACCCATTTGAGATTGGTCCTACTCTGTTATTCTGCTTCATAGGTACGTAATACGCGTAAACGTACGATTTACAAAGGCTCGGAGCAATAAATTCTTATAAAAATAAACCGGCCAAGTGTGAATCGGACTCGCGAACCGAGGGTTCCGTACCACCACACCTCTCCACACGAGTACAACAAGGATATACCTTTTTAATTTTTATTTAGTTCGGGATTCTTGGTACGACTCACACTTGGCCAGTTTTAATAATTTGTTGATTAACTTTAGGGCTATTGTTATTAGTATGTATAAGTTCACCTATATGTATTACCGCTTTTACGATAATTAAAAGCAAAAACAAAAAAAAAACCTTTGAAACATGCAAATCTCGTGCATGGTGGCACCCCCTATTTTTACACTTTTTGTATTTCTTATTATTTTTAACTAACCCCCCACAATAAAAAATATTCCGTTAAAATTTCAGCCAGCTACCTAATATGTACGGTTGAAAAGATACAGAGTAACGGACAGGCAGACAGCGTAGACATAAGCCTTTTACTAGCAATAAGATCCTTTTACCTGGTAGGCAACCCTAAAAAGACGAGCGATCACATATTGGGCCCTCCTCTGAGACTAGACAAAACAAACTACGAAAATATGGTCGGCTTTACAAAAAATCGTACGAGAAGTTACTAATGCGGGGCGTGGGCGAGAAGTAGCACGTCGTTAAATTATGTGGCGGGGTCATTGATTGAGAAGACACATTACTGGTACTCCATACTTAACTAACGGTTCATTATTCGGAATCTGTGATATGTACCTCGAACACGAAATCTTGGAAACTGTGCCCGCAGAACTTGTAAATTGAAATCTTATCGACGCATATCGTAAGTAAACATCGGATTGAAAGTAACACATCGAATGTAGACGTTAAAGTTGAAATGCAGCACAGATGTTACACACATTGGAATCAAAACTGGGCGTAATAAAGATGCTGTTTATGTTCTAATTTTGGTTTTTGGTAGCGCATGGCACTCGCTGAGCGGTCATTTATTTAAAGTTGTCTTTAGCACCCATACAGTTTTAGTTCAAAACTTGATGTCTATATAGCACACCCTGGACACTTCATACAACTGGCCAGAAATGACATTTCAAAAAACGAATGACGGCAGAAACAAAATGGCGGCGAAATCCTATACGTTCGACAACCAAACTGTAACCAATCTGTATCAATCTGGGTGACGAGGGGGTGAGGTCGCAATCTAGAGAGCGGCAGGGAGTGTCCATACTGTATGTTAGTACTAATATTATATACTTTGCCTGTAGTGTGTTTTATTTCCAACTTATTTACTCTTCACTTTAATTATTGTTGTATTTTGTACAAAAATGGACGCGTCAACTACGATCACTTCCCTATATGTGCTGATATCGACACCCTTGCAGAAGAACAGTGATCAGTGAGCCACTGGAACTGAACGGAACGGAGTGTTCTAGTCTAGACGACATGTCAAAAAGCTCGTAGATATTACAATCACTTCTAGTTGCCGATCTATTTACGAAACAACTAATTAAATCCAAATAATTCAGTAGCAGAACTGATTGGCATGCCATTGTATTCATCTATTGTTATTGTTGCAGATAGAAGACAAAGCATCTCAAGATGGCGGTTTTCGGCATGGTCTCCGCGGTGGCGGGTTTCGTCAAGGTCCGCTACCTCATCGACAAAGCCGTCATAGACAACATGGCATTCAGGATGCACTATAGAATCACCTCGGCCATACTGTTCCTTTGCTGCATTCTCGTCACAGCCAACAACCTAATTGGTGAGTGAAACTTGTAATAGGAATGACGACAGCATCAGAAATAAATTATGAACTCTTGATCACTAAATTGCCCTCCTACTTAAACTTCGGAAAACCTTATTCGTTTTTTTCCATCAAGTCTTCGATTTTTAACTCACCAAAATCGCAAAATGAGTACATAAATGACACTGCAAAACTATGACGTCACGCCTAAGTATTTCAAACATGTCGTTTTTGACAGATGATAAAAAGTAACTCAGATGACTAGAATTCGCCATCCTCATTCATTACCTGACCATGGGTAAGCAAAAAGGAGGGTTATGAACTAAGCAGTCTTTGTACCTACGACGTTGAAATTCTATAAAATTTTTATATTAGTTTCTTTCTAAGAAAACCGTCATTGCTTTAATCAAATTAAAGAGAAATATGATAAAATTCACTTCACTCACCATTCTTATTTCATATTATAAGTAAGTTATCGAATAGGTATCGAATTATGTCTTTCTTCGCGAATACAATGGACACTTTGTCGCGAGTCTAAATATTATGATCCGCAATTAAAATAATATCAGACATTGTTTGACACACTACAAAGTCCGTTTTACTAAGAATTGACAACGTTACAAACTTTAAAAACAACCAATCTTCAATTGCAAAAAGAATAATTTGTTACACTTTTTTGTATTTATAATTCGATTAAATTAAATATTCTTTATTGCAATATGATACAAAATATAATACAATATCGCTTATAATTTATTTTAAAAAGTACTACACCGTTTTTGATACAAGTTGTACTCTATCAAATAAGAAAAGAATTACTAAAATCGGTTCACTTTCGACGGAGAAATCGCGTAACGTACACAAAAGTAACATACAGTTGAATTGAGAACCTCCTCCTTATTGAAGTCGATTGAAACAGTAGTACGAAATCAGCTGGCGGCCTTATCGCTTACAATTTTTAAAAAACCCTAAAAAGTAACTCATTTCCCCTGACTTACGAAGGCCTAGACAACAAAAAAGAGCCCACACACCAGATAGAAAGTCCCGTTACCTAGTGCGGAACCCTAAAAGCTAACCCAATTACCCTGACTTAGGAAGGCCTAGACAACAACAAAGAGCCCACACACCAGATAGTTAGTCCCGTTACCTAGTACGGAACCCTAAAAACTAACCCAATTACCCTGACTTACGAAGGCCTAGACAACAAAAAAGAGCCCACACACCAGATAGAAAGTCCCGTTACCTAGTGCGGAACCCTAAAAACTAAACCAATTACCCTGACTTAGGAAGGCCTAGACAACAACAAAGAGCCCACACACCAGATAGTTAGTCCCGTTACCTAGTACGGAACCCTAAAAACTAACCCAATTACCCTGACTTACGAAGGCCTAGACAACAAAAAAGAGCCCACACACCAGATAGTAAGTCCCGTTACCTAGTACGGAACCCTAAAAACTAACCCAATTATCTGACTTACGTAGGCCTAGACAACAACAAAGAGCCCACACGCCAGATAGTAAGTTCCGTTACATAGTACGGAACCCTAAAAACTAACCCAATTATTTGACTAAGGCCTAGGCCTAGACAACAGCAAAGAGCCCACACACCAGATAGTAAGTCCCGTTACCTAGTGCGGAACCCTAAAAACTAACCCAATTACCCTGACTTAGGAAGGCCTAGACACCAACAAAGAGCCCACACACCAGATAGATAAGTACCGTTACCTAGTACGGAACCCTAAATTCTGACCTAATTATCTGACTAAGGCCTAGGCCTAGACAACAACAAAGAGCCCACACACCAGATAGTAAGTCCCGTTACCTAGTGCGGAACTCTAAAAACTAACCCAATTACCCTGACAACAACAACAAAGAGCCCACACATCAGATAGTAAAGTCCCGTTACCTAGTACGGAACCCTAAAAACTAACCCAATCATCTGACTTAGGCCTAGGCCTAGACAACAACTACGTTAGTACTAATATACTATACTTTGCAACAACAAAGAGCCCACACACCAGATAGATAACAGCTCGTCTCGCGCGTAAAGTGACTCACTTTCAGGACATTGTTCAGCTTGCGTTTTGGGAGACACCGTTTTTACTCGTATTGAAACAGTTACCCAAATCATTGCGTCATCAGAGTAAATTGGTTGCACAAACCAAAAAAACACGTATTTGCCTACGTGATGGGATTCGAAGTACAGACCATTGGCGCGTGTCAGCTTGTCGGGTCGGCGAACTTCGCATTTGTTGAATTTCATGTGTCTCAAGATATAGGAAATATGAACAGGTGTAAACAAGGGCAATGAAGTTCAGTTAAGTTCTCTGTGGGTCACTGAACTAGTTTTTGCAGTGTCCAATAGGCATAGGATTACTTTTTACAGAAACACATGTTCGTACACATTCGTATAACCATACAATAACGTAAAACATGGCCCTAGCTCACTACCTTCTGTCCGGCAGGTCTTGGTTCGAATCCTGCCAGTCCTGCCACGTACCAATGTGTTTTCGAATTTCTATTTCATATTTACGTTTATCCGATTATTACGGTGAAGAAAAAAACACCGTGAGGAAACCTGCACACGCCTGCGAAGAAACTCGAAGGGTGTGTGTGAAGTCGACCAACCCGCACATGGTTCCGCGTGGTCGACTAAGGCCCGATAGCCCCAATTCAGGATAGGCTCGAGCCCCTCGTATATGAGCTCATATGATGATATCTGTATCTAAGTGACGCGAGTAAATGTGAAGGCGAACGGGCGAAAACAAACCTGTGATGAGTACATTAATAGTTCCTACAAAACGATTTCGTTAATAGGAGATTCCCAGTTAAATTATAGGTAGGTACTCTTAAGATGACTGACCACGCGCACGTTCTAACAGCAGCCGCCTAATGAGGTAATAACTGCGATTAACTCGGCGATTAGCACAACTTAGAATATCCGGCGACACTCAGGCCGTAGTGTTACCGTTACTTGGAGAAGGAAACAATTTAAAGACAATACTGGACTATTAAAGGTGTGTGCAAACTTTTTATCGGATTGGCACTGTACCGTTTTTTATAAGATATGTACTTAAATAAAAAACTATTTGGAGGTATAACAATTTATTTTATACTGTTATCGTATACAATTTAACTAAAAACCTGTTACCCGCTGCATAAAAATATTATACAAGAAAATTTTTCACGGCTAAGGCTTTCTTAGTTTAGTAGTAATAGTCGACCAATTTGTTAAAGGTTCATAGTTTCTCCATACAAAATCTTCTAAACAAACTGCAAAAATAACTTTTTTTAAATATTTTGCGTAACTATCGTGTGGTCCGCCGATACGCACTTGGCCAATTTTTCCTATTTGTGAAATCTAAAGTTGAAACCTTTTATAATCTATAGATGTAACACATTTTAGTAGCGTCGGAGGCGTAATGGCAAGGGCCGCTACCTCCTGTCCGGGAGGTCGTGGTTCGATTCCTGCCACGTACCAACAATGTTCGTATTTCGATTTCATATGTACGTTTATCCGACGCTCTTACGGTGAAGGAAAACATCGTGAGGAAACCTGCACACGACTGCGAAGAAACTCGAAGGTTGTGTGTGAAGTCGACTAACCCGCACTGGGCCCGCGTGGTCGACTAAGGCCCGATCGCCCTAATTCAGAGTAGGCTCGAGTCCCTCGGTGGGGACGTAATATAAGGTGTTATGATGGAACACATTTTTAGATAATTATATTTTACAATGGCCTACTTATTGTTTATTTCACATGTCTAGTAATAAAGTTTTATCAGACATTGTTTTAATTATTACTTAGGTATGTAGTATCATCAGCTGGCGTCAAGTGAGCTATTCATATTTAGTTTTTTTTTTAACTATCAATCGCATGTCTAATTTGTGTAGACTGATTCTTAAGTACCTACAACAAGTTAATAGTCTTACTAGTACTACAAGTAGCTGCGGATAAGATACTCGTAAATAGCAATCAGCTATGAAGCCGATAAGTGGATTTTATTTAAGAGCACGGCCTTGATTTTTAGTCCAGATTTTTTGTGCAAACTACAATCGGGAAATTATGTCGATTGATTAGAGTTATGATGAGTGCGTGAAACATTGTTTTATGACTTTTTATGTATATTAACTTACTTATGACTGAATAAGATTCTTTGACCTACTTTATGTTTTATTTGTATTGTGAGCGACCGTATTCGCAAATTTATTTTAAATAAAATTAAAACTATTATTATAACTCGACAGAAGTGTCGCTCCAGTGTTCCACTTACTGCTAACATAATTGTAAATATGAAGACAGTAAAACAATACATAAAACAGAGTCATTATAGGCCGCACTTAGCTATTGTTAAATTTAACTACTTTCCAGTAATTATTTTCAGACTTAATTTAATTGTTCTTCTGTTTCTATATTTAGCTAGTATTCTTTGATATTTGTTAGATTCCAATTAAATGTTTAACACTCAGTAAATATCAGTAGTAAGGAAAATACTTCATTAACAATATGTCAGGATTTTATTGAGGAATAAGAGAGAAACAAAAATAAGGTGCTATGGATAACTGTAGTGAAGTAAAACTGGTCTTTGTGGGCTTAAACAGCGAAAATTAATAAATTTAAGCGAACTCTGCATTTTTTTTTCTATCGAGAAAATTTAATCAAATCGTGTTTTGGCCTCCTACACTTTGTGGCAGACATATTGTAATAAATTATATTTAAAACATATAATTTTTTTGCAGTTTCAACCGCAGAAAAATGAATTTTTCCAAACCTCGATTTTGGGGTTGGCATTATTTCCTGAAAGGGTTTCAGATAGACGCGGCGGGGGACTTTGTTTTATAACAAGACTATAAGCTATTTCAGTCATGCAGGGATTGAACGTATTGTATTTAAGTTACTCTAAATTAATAGAAACCAGTAGTAGATACATATATTGTTATCGAACAAGATACAGGTTCAGGGTGTGTCTAATAAAAGGAACACTCCTATAGTGAGAAAAATCACGTACCTATCCACACTCGCATTGTGCATTGGATCACGTTCGATCTAACCTTTGATTGAACAAAGCTTATGTTTAGTCAGCACAGATTTAGCTAGCACATCTATACTTAGCTATCTAGGTTTAGGAAGGTATCTGAGATAGAGCAACGCTGCAGTTCGTGATGCCGCGACACTAAACAATGGCGTTTGGCGTGTGTCTCGGGAATCAGGTGGGTTGCTATAATCAAAACATCGTGCAACGATCCCAATGCAAGCTTTGTGTTGCTATGCAGCTTGAGCATCATATGGCAGACTATAGGATACTATAGACAGACTGTGGAAAGTGGCAATGAATCATCAGAACATGCTTTTACAAACTGCTGAACTTTGCGTAGCAACAAAAATGCAGGGTACTTAAATCACAGATTACTAATTAGTTACTACGCTTAAATCTACACTAATATTAAAGAGGTTAAGTTTGTGAGTTTGTTTGTAGGAAGTAATCTCTGAAACTGCTAAAGCGTTTTTGTAAATTATTTCACCAGTAGAACGCTACATTATTCCTGCGTTACATAGGCTATATAATATTATAATCGCGAAAGTTTGTATGTATGGATGTTTGCAACTCTTTCACGCAAAAAACTACTGAACGTATCTGAATGAAATTTGTAGGTAGACAGATTAGAACCTGGATTAACACATAGGCTACTTTTTCACGCTCGCGAGCCACTAGCGGCTCGCGCACTGCGCACTCTCGAAGACAGTCATACAAACTATGTTCACGCGAGCGAAGCCGCTGGCAAAAGCTAGTAACTCGATATATCTAGGCTCACGAGCCGCTTTCGGGCCACGCACCACTCACCCTCAAAGACTGTCTTAAAACGATGCCAACGCGAGCAAAGCTCCATAGTTATCTACTCATGTTAACTACTATGGTTAAAAAAGAACAAAATTATAGACAATTCATTCATCAGGGTCATAATATTATGATCAAATACGTGATTAGTGGAATTACACACCGATCATCACAAAGGCCTAAAATCTGCAGAGCAATGACAATATATTGCAACTCACGCAGGGCTGCCACATGTACGATTTAAATCAGATTCGTACGATTATATAGCAGCCCGTGCTATTAAAATTTTGGTTGATTTGTATGGGATTAAATTTTTTTTAATGAAATGGTGTGACGTAGCGTAGGCAGGCCTCCCACGCGGTGGACCGACGACTTGGTGAAGATCGCGGGAAGCCGATGGATGCGGGCAGCGCAGGACCGGTCGTCGTGGAAATCCTTGGGGGAGACCTTTGACTGGACGTTTTTCGGCTGTTATAGATGATGGTGAAATAAAATGGTTTTCTATGTTTTGTAAAGGCGTACGACTTTTTGTTCTATGTTTTGTATGGGTGTACGATTTTATTGCCCCTTATGTACGATCTTCTACAAAAATAAAATGGCAGCCCTGAACTCACGATACCGTGGACTATGGCCGCTATTGTTTTACCTGTCGACCTGGTTTAGTATGCTACACAAAAACAAAATAATAAACCTCATTTGTATTTATAGTCGACTCGTACTTTGTATTTAATGTAAAGAACAACGAAGTTTGACTAGCACTATGCAACTCACTTTGAAAATACATTTAATTTTAACTAAGCACTTTTGTTTCATTTTTAAGCGACTTCCAAAAAGGAGGAGGTACTCAATTCGTCTGTATTTTTTTTATTTTTTTTATGTTTGTTACCTCAGAACTTTTGACTGGGTGAACCGATTTTTATGATTCTTTTTTTATTTTAAAGCTAGTGCTTGTCGTGTGGTCCCATATAAATTTTATCAAAATCGGTGTAGTACTTTAGTAGAAAATTAACAAAAACCAAAAATAATAATGCAAAAATGTACTAGTTTGTTGCGATGGAAGTCGGTTTTTTAACGTGTTTAGCGTTTTCAATTATATTTAAAGCATACTCGCGCAGCCTAAACTCATCAAATTTTTGTATATTTTATTTCTTGTTTATTTTATACTCTTACTTCAATTGTTCATGTTTTATTCCTGTATACCGAGGGGGGAGGGGGAGAGGGCTGGTGACTTATCCTACCAGATTTACAGCTTACTTTAGGCGCCAGTACTGTAACCTTGTTATTATGTTTGTGGGAAGAAAATGAATTATGATTTATGACTATAAAGGTCGAAACTGAAATCGATGGGCAGAATGAAACATTTTTGACAGTGACAATATACATATATATATATACTAAGCAAATAGGTACAAACCAAAAAATATATTAGGAACACATTCATATTTTAAAGATTTACAGACTATTCATTGTCCAAACAAATACGCCATTAGTCACTAAAAACACAAATTATACAAAAACACAGGTCATCCCACCAAAACCATCCACCTTGTACAAAAAACAAGTAATTATCGACCAAAGTTAATCTTTATAAATAATAACCTACCTAATTAATTTTACTAAGAATTGAAAAAAATCCCTAGGACATAAAAAAATTACCCCTCTTTTTTGGACAGTAGGATAAAATGTATCCCATATGCCACTAACAGGATCAAGACGAATCTAAAGACATCTCGCACTCCACAGTCCATCAAGCTGTTTAGACTAAAGGCTTAGCCAAAGAAACAGACAAACGTACATACATATACCCGAAAATCATCAACCTTCTTTTTGGGGAAACGGGGAAAAAATGAAATTCCATAAAATTAAATTAAATTTCTATTCGCTGATAAGCGCATAACTGAGAACAGTTAGACCGTTTTTTGTTTTAAAATATTCGTAATAATCCGAATAAGGTTTTTAGGAAGAAAAACTGTATTCACGGGGGCGAAGTTGCGGGCAACAGCTAGTAACCATAATATAGAATATTGGTTTGACGACAAGACAGCAAAGTGCAAAGTTCGGGCTTCTTATTTCACCATGACCTACTATATGCCTAGACCTATAAGTTGGTGCCTACGTACGTACGCATATTGTCCGGCTTGCAAAAGGACCAATTTGTAGTTTTCGTTGTATGTATCCGACTACATTAAAGTCAAATAAAGAATTAAGTTCTCGTTTTACTTATTAAACTTACAGGTTAATAAGTATGTACTTAAGAAACGTAAAACTTTATAGTCAACTCAAGGTAGTCTGGTAGAAATCGCTCTCAGCGATAAGACCGCCTAGATTGTACGTCTCTTAGTTGTTAATTAAATTTTGTACATGTATTCGCTTATTTTGAAGTACATTAAAGAATTGTTTGAATTTGAACTTTGCTGCTCGAATACTGGAATACTTAAATAACAAGAAGTCATAACAAGAAACTGTGTATGAAAAGTGGGTACAAACTTTTTAGCGATTTCAGCATAGTATTTAAGAACAAACGTTGTTTAGTTTTTTTTGGGATTATCAATTGTGGATTAAAAAAAATCAGCTTCCAAATAGGAGGAGATTCTCAATTCAACTGTATGTTTTTTTTGTATTTTTGTTACGCGATATCTTCGCGAATTGTGAAACGATTTTCACGATAATTTGGTAAGAGTGTGCTGCCAGGTTCCCATCTAAATTATACCAAAATCGGTGTAGTACTTTTTTTTAAAAAATTAACATTTCAAAAAATTAATAATTCAAAAATACCAAAATCAGTGTAATACTTTTTTTTTGAAAATTAAAATTTCAAAAATAATAATGCAAAACTGTACTAAGTTGTTGCGATGGAAGTCGGTCGTAGCGTTTTCAATTACATTATATTAGTAGAATGACCTTCTGAAAGGTTTCGAGTTAATTACAAATAACCATGTATGTGTCGGTGGCAGATCGTAAAAAAAACGACAGATCTCGAACTGCCCAGATATTTTCATCATTTAGCTTTTCATCGCGGGGCTCCGAAAAATACTAAGTCGACGGAACCCCGCTTCGGGGAGCTCCTTTCGACTGTAGCACCAGACATGCTAAACGAAACTAACCTTACTTACGATCTGCCGCCGACATATGCATAACTTAATGTAAGTTTTATTATTTGTTTATTTGGCACGCTCTGTAGCCTTAAGTGCTTGATGGATTTTAAAGTGTGAGGTGTCGTTAGATTCGTCTTGATCCCGCAAGTGATATAGGTTACATTTTTACCCGACAGGTCAAAAAAGAGGGGATAAGTTTTTATGCAGACGGGTTCATTTTTCCCCGGCATGACTTGTTTTGAATAGGACGAACTACTTGTAAACCCCGCAATAGGGATGACGACAGCATCAGAAATAAATTATGAACTCTTGATCACTAAATTGCCCTCCTACTTAAACTTCGAGAAACCTAACTCGTTATGTTATCCATCAAGTCTTCGATTTTTAAATCACCAAAATCACAAAATGAGTACATAAATGACGCTACAAAACTATGACGTCACGCCTAGGTATTTCAAATATTTTTTAACAAAATGTCGTTTATGACATATGTTAAAAAGTAACTCAGATGACTAGCATTCGTCATCCCTATTCTTTTTCAATATCAGGCCCTATCGTTACAGCCTTATCACACGTGTGCCTTTGCTTACCTTCGCTAACCAATCACCATAACAAGAATAACCTGATTTTGCGCACATGCGTATTGTAATTGCTCAGGCCAGATGGTAGGTAGTATACTGTATTACTCGTATCACAAGCATGACCTATATAGGCTTATCGGTTTTAAAATAAATTTGTTACATTGTAGGAGTAACTGTTTGGTACTCTCTGTTAAGTGGTCATGGAAACATTATTGCTTTAAGACGCTTAAGAGAATTTTAAATTGAATTGTAATTTATTGATTTTGAGATTTCATTATGGGTTTGTTTGGGAATGTTGTTCGTTTTCTATAAAACACCTGCATATTAACTACATATTCAAATGTATGTACACTGCTCAACACTGCCTAGGGATATTTTAAAAAATTTCATGCAATACATGGTTTCTTGAAAGGCTATGAAAAATTACTACCGACATGTGCAGTAAAGGGTGTATACAAATTTTCAAGACGGGCTAAAGCTATATTTACGAGTACCTTCTCAGTTCTTATTAAGATGGGTTCTACTAATTTCATACAATCTGCGCCATCGTTCTATGACAATATAAAAACACAATTTTAATTTTCCGCCCGTTTTTACAAAAAACACTTAAAACTAAATTAATTTATAACAACTGAGAGGGTAAATATAGCACTTGCTCATCGCGAAAGTTTCTACCCTACACATGTCCTAAGTATTTTTTATAGTTCTTCAAAAAACCATGTTTCGTATGAAAACTTGAAAAGTCTAAAAATATCCCTAGGCAAAGTTGATGTGTGTATATCAAGCTCTCGTTCCCATAGTACAAGGTATCCTAGTTTGGTACCAGTTGACCGTGTGATTATGCCTCATCTGAATCTTTATTTCTATTGACATAATTATATATTTTGCTCAAATCTTACCTACCGTAAATAAATGAGTCGATAGCCAGATGTCAGATACAAATGATAAATGAGTTTACGATCTCAACTGCTAGTTATAGATCAATTAGCAAGCACATGACTAACTCAAATTAACACCTAAATGTCAAATAATAAGTATAATCATAGAGTTCAAAACATTCTTACTTAACATTATAAATGTGAAAATGTGTTTGTTTGTTACCTTCTCGAACAATCTTGATGAAATTTTGCATACAGGTAGCCTGCGTCACTGGGAAGGACATAGGCTACTTTTTATCCCGTGAAAATAGCATAGTCCGATGCAGTTCCAGAGGAAACTGAAAAAATACTATTTTTTTTGGTTAATTTCTTTAAGTTTCTTTAACATCGCAACGAAACAATGGATTATTGTGATTTTTTGTACAGAGATTGTTGAAGAGGTGGGAAATGACATAATTCACTAATTAACATATCCTGACACAGTACCCGAGGGATCTGGATCTGGGGAAAACTCATTCCCACGCTTGCGCATGTCGGCGGCGTAGCAACGGAGAAACGAATTGGAGTGAATTTTAGTATAGAATTGGTTGAGGGGGTGGGAAGTGACATACACTGCTAATCAGAATAGCCCGATATAATTCCTGCGGGATCTGAAGAAAACTCACGTCCAATGTCATGTCGCCCTCAAAGACAGTCATAAAAAGGAAGTCCACGCGGCCGAAGCCGCGGGCAAAAGCTAGTCACTTATAAATAAATGACATTGCCACATAAAAACATGTAATTGGGCGCGACGAACGAAAGGAGTGGACTATTAGATATTGGTAAAAAATGTGTACCGACTGAGTCATTATCCTTATCACTAGCATGACGTTTCCAGAACGTGTTTCCTTGCATCTATTCCATATTATCATTGACGCCCCGGCCCTGTGACGCAAACTTAAACGCATTTGTACATATTTTGTTAGTTTAAAAAGGCCGCAAGGTGTTCTTAAACGACTTCAAAAAAGGAGGTTTCTCAATTCGACCGTATTCTTTTTATGTGTGTTAGCGGATAACTTCATCGTTTATGAACCGATTTCGACGATTCCTTTTTTGTTGGAAAGGAGATATCCAAAGGGTGGTACCATGATAAGGAAACCAGGATCCGATGATGGCATCCCGAGCAATCGAGAGGGACCTTGAAAAATCGTAGTGGCGACTCGTGCGTTTGAAGTCGGTTTTTTTTTGTTTAAAATTATTAACTCCTCAGTACTTGTTTATTACATCTGCATCCTTATTTACCCGACGGCCAAAAAAAGAGGGTAATGTTTTTCGGGTGTATATAAGGTATAACAAAATTAGCTGAAACTATTTTAACTGGTACTTCTACCCATGAAACTGAACAACTTTCCCCATGGAACCCATAGTCAAATCGCAAAAAAAAATTTGGCTCTCCCAAACCAACTCGATCAGCTGATCAGCCAAATTAGTATGGGAAGTTCAATTTTTTTTAAGATTTGACTATGGGTTTCATAGGGAAAGTTGTTCAGTTTCATTGGTAGAAGCACCAGTTAAAATAGTTTCAGCTAATTTTGATAGACTTTATATATGCGTGTATTTATGTCTGTTTCTTGGGCTGAGCCTGTAGGCTAAACGGCTTAATGGATTTTGGCATGCGAGGTGTCTTGATCCCGTGAGTGATACAGAATTAATTTTAACCCGAGTGGTCAGAAAAAGAGGTCATGTTTTTATGCAGTCGCTTTTTAATTAAACAGGTTAGGTTATTTGCCTCACTTGGTGGTATTCTTATTAATTTACCTTAAAAATTAGATCGGGGTTTTACCTCTTCGATTCAGTGAGTAAACCATGCTGGTCATACAGTGGAAGGACGTAGGATAAGGAAGATAAATGCTGAGTAGGACACTTCTTGTAAGGTACAAAAGTATTAAAAATCGTGTTTATTAATATAATAGTATGAGTAATAACGGAGCGTTGGTGGCGTAATGGCAAGGGCCTCTACCTCCTGTCCGGGAGGTCGTGGTTCGAATCCTGCCACGTACCAATGTGTTTTCGAATTTCGATTTCATATGTACGTTCATCCAACGCTCATAAGGAGAAGGAAAACATCGTGAGGAAACCTGCACACGCCTGCGAAGAAACGATTGTGTGTGAAGTCGACCAACCCGCACTGGTCGACTAAGGCCCGATCGCTCTAATTCAGGGTAGGCTCGAGCCCCTCGGTGGGGACGTATATGAGCTGATATGATGATGAGTAATTAAAATAATAAAGTAGAATGAAGATAAACTTAGCGGTCCCTGCTCAAGCCAGGCCAAGGTAACACAAGTCACGGCCGCAGGCGCGTACAGGTAGCCATCTAAACTAGCTAATAGGGAGATGCAGTTCTATTCGCGTTTATTTGTTATTGCCGCCATCCGTCACCAGTCAAATGGGCCCGTGGATTCAATGTCACGGATGCAGTTATTCTAGAGATAGAAATAACGTACTGCGTACACAAAGTGCAACTAAATAGTTGCAATATTCAGAAACTGAGGAATCAAACATGATCAGTATCAGGATCTCGCAGATCGAGTTGGCATTGTCATAGTTTTTCAATAAAAATAAACCAGCCAAATGCGAGTCAGAACCGCACACATAGGAGTCCGTACCATCATACAAGATTTTTTGTATGGAGACCTCCCTCTTTTCACTTTTTCTAATTTTTTGTTATAGCGGCAATTGATTGATTTTACAATAACAGCCATTAGTAGATGTAAAACTGATGCATATTAGTTAATATCACAATAACTATTAGTAATGCAATGTCGAGGGCACGTGACAGATATAATTTATCATTTGACAACGTTAGAGTGACTACAGTTGTAATTGCTATCTTTTAACAAACAAAAAAGTCAGCAAATATAAACAAGTTTAGTTTTTTTAACCAAGTTATTTGACAAATCTGAAGTCATTTCTGGAGTACCTAAGATTAGAACAAGATAGCTTCCAACTTCGGTATCATCGTCGCTTAACATCAGGTGAGATGATGCCAGCCAAAGGCTTACTAATCTTGGAAGAAAAAAATAAACTCAGGATATTCGTGGGATATTCCGAATAAGATTTAATAATCAAACTAAACTTGCATAAAATAGGCAATGGTCAAACACACAATACTCAATTAGGTATAATATTAATAATAAATATTCTGGGACAAATCACACATGGTCATCTGGCTCCAAAGTAGGATTCCCTGTGTTATGGGAACCAGAGACTGATATACATACTTATATATATTTAAATACAATACGGTATATAGCTGCTACACGATGTAGCAGTGGCAGACAGACAGGTTCGTCGTTATCTTGTTACCAACGCCAAGCCAAGCGTCTAGCTCAGCTTTATTTCCCCTAGCTAGACAAAAGAACTTTTCAAGTTCAGCCTTTATTGCATTACACTACGTTCGATCGTCGAATTCGTTCCCACGCTATTCCGCGGTCACGAGCAAACCCAACTTCGTGGTATGCCATGCATGTGTCCATCCATTGTATTCTGCGTACATACTCGTACATCGTACGCCACCACGTATTACCAAAGCAGCACAGTCTATTTCCGTTAACTACAGTTACTGTCACATATATACCTACTTGTATATTTCAGCATTGTTCTTAAATACTTTTTTCAAAATACAATTTTCAACAACAGGATCTTGTACAGACTGTACTTTACGATTATCTGGGAATAATTGATAGCTAATAATAGGCAATAAACTGCATCAGGTGGGTTGCAGCCAAACGCACTCAATTTTTTAATTAGAACCAAACATAAATTAAAAGCCACATGATATGCAACAATAAGTAGGTCTCCTACACGGAGTAATAATAAGTACCTTCGTGGTTTCTACAAAATAAGTATTAACCACAACGATTGAGTAAAACTTATTGAAGAACCACAAAATTTTCTTCTTCACGACAACACAGTTTATTGTGTAACCTCGAATTAAATCTTAAGTTATCGATGTCGTCAAATCAGTGATGAGTGATAGATGACAGACAGCCTAAAGTCACACCCCGGACACTACATACAACGATCGTGAAATGACATTTCTAAAAAACAAATGACGGAACAAACAAAATTACGGCGAAACCCTACACGTTCAAGAACCAAACTTTAACTAATCTGTATCAATCTGGGTGACGAGGGGTTCAGATCGTAATCTAGAGAGCGGCAGGGAGTGTCCATACTGTATGTTAGTACTAATATATATACTTTTCTAAATTATATACCTAATATCTTCAATTTTGCTTAAGCTGTCACTGTGGCATCGACGAAACAACGACTCGACTCCCAACTTAAAACAAGTCCAACATTTTCTAGAAACATATTAGTTATAGCATAGCGCATTAAATTAGTGAAACGATTCATATAATTTAATAGATCGCGCTTCCGCATGTCAAGTTTATTTAAATACAATTAATAACATGTTAATTATACTAAAAGGTACAACTATAGACAAGTATAAAAATAACCATTTAATAAAAAAAAATAAAAAATCACCGTTAGGTTCGTCAGTCAATGTCAATGTCAAGTTAGTTTCGCCAACTGACTAAGATTTCTATTATCTTTGGTTTCACCCAGTACTGCGAAGCGCAAACATTATTGCGTCAATAACTAAACTAAAGGCTAGGCCAGTAATAAATTCTCTTTTCGTCTTTATTTTTTTAGTGAAATAAAACACCTAGACGCATGGGAACGAAAGCAGACTTTCTAACAGACGTAAGAGTGTCGCAATTGCAAGGGACGGCATCTCGATGGTTTAATTTTTAAAACGTAAAATTTATTTTGTTTATTGGAAAATTAAATGTTTGAATTTTTAAAATTGCATTTATCACTGGCGCACTCACCTGTATTAATAATAAAACGAAATTGATATTCGTAAGATCGATCTCTTAATGAGTCGTTTGAATATTGTGTTGCCAGAAAATGTTCGCCCTGTTCTATGTGTCTATATAGTCGCTGTTTAGTCGAAGCATAAATGAGTTTTCGTGTTTTTCTGTGCACCTATTTAGCATACAAAGCGGAAACCTTACGATTGACGACGCATATAAAGTGTATTTACGAGTATTTCACTCATGTGGTTCGGTTTCGAACAATGACTTTATAGTTTCAAAGGTCTTTACAAGCTTTTTCTCGTTTCCAGGTGAACCGATCTCTTGTATCAACGACGGGGCGGTGCCTCCTCACGTCCTAAACACGTACTGCTGGATAACGTATACCTTCACGCTGCCCAACTCAGAAAACAAGGGCATAGCCCACCCTGGCCTCGGGAACGACTATGGAGAGGAGAAACGCATCCATGCCTACTACCAGTGGGTGCCTTTCATGTTGTTCTTCCAGGTAAGGAGCAATAGAACGAGAATTTTTTTAAAAATCGCCTTCATATGAGTGTACGCATACTCGTAGATGAGTCCGAGAACAATGTCCAAGAAACAGGATGAATTCGATCTGACGCATTCATTACGTTTACAAAAGGTAATTCAGCGATGCTTTACTGTCAACACAGTAAACTAACGAGGAAACTGACGCAATTAAGTAACGTAACAAGATAATAAGACTAGTCTAGTAGTGAAGGTCGAGACTTCAAGAAATTTAAAGGAATATTGTCGAATTACAGGGAATCCTGTTCTACATGCCGCATTGGATATGGAAGAACTGGGAAGAAGGCAAAGTCCGTATGATCTCAGACGGTATGCGTGGTACTGTCGCAAGCATATCCGATGACAGAAATAATCGTCAGGTAAGAATCAACTAAAATTTCAAGTCTTAAAAAAAATTCAAAGCCTAATAGCTGACTTAATCAAAAAACCGGCCAAGTGCGAGTCAGAACCGCACACATAGGGTTCCGTACCATCATACTAGATGGCGCTAGTTTCTTCACGTTTAAAAAAACACGTTTTTGTATGGTATGGACCACCTTATTTTTTCTATTTTCCTTATTTTTAGTATTTTTTTATTATAGCGGCAACAGAAATACATGATCTGGGACAATTTCAACTGTCTAGCTATCACGGTTCATGAAATACAGCCTGGTGGCAAACAGACAGACGGACGGACAGCGAAGTCTTAGTAATAGGGTCCTGTTTTTATCCTTTGGGTACGGAATCCTAAAAACGAAAAGTCCTTTAAGTCAAGAAACTTTTTCGCAAGTTTTTAGTTTTCTTGTTTAGCTTATATAACTCACCAAAATAATCACTTTTAAGGACATGATTTCTTGATCCTCAGATCTCACGTGTCTCACGCAATGAATGATCCAATTGAGATAACGTTTCACATTAATGAAGCCCGACGGATCACTCTTGATTAGTCCATTGAGACTAATGAAACCAACAATGATATACTTCACAACGTGACAGATTTTTGCGTATCTATCTGTCGCAGCCAAACTGTAAAATTATCTGTTTAACAAACCAGCCAACCGCTTTGTAAAGTACTGAGTAAAAATCTGAGTCGACAGACGGATGGACAGACGGTTAGGTTAGTTTAGCCTGTCTGTCTCTATCTGTCGCAGCTAAATTGTAAAATTTGTTGTCATATAAACCAACTAACCGCTTTGTAAAGTACTTTTTTTTATTATTCTCAATTGGTAAACCCTTGACAACATCTCACTACTGAGTAAAAATCTCCGAATAAAACTGAATCGGTCGCGCGAAAATAAAACCGAGTCTAGGTTAGGTAAGTTTAGCATGTCTGTCGCAGCCAAATTGTAAAATTAGCTGTATTACAAAACAGCTCACAGCTTTGTAAAATAAAACCGAGTATCTGTTAGGTTAGGTTAGTTTAGCATATTTGTCTCTATCTGCTGCAGCCAAATTGTAAAATTAGCTTATTTGCAAATCAGCTAACCTCTTTGTAAAGTACTGAGTAAAAATCTTTGAATAAAACCGAGTCGGATGGACAGACGGTTAGGTTAGGTTAGTTTAGCATGTCTGTCTGTATTTGTTGCAACCAAACTGTAAAATTTATCTGTTTTACAAACCAGCCAACCGTTTTATAAAGAACTGAGTAAAAATCTCCGATTAAAACTGAGTCGGACGGACAGACAGACGGTTTACTTTAAAAAGGGGGGGCTCCGTCCGACTTTGTTTTATTTTACAAAGCGGCTATTGGTAAAACGACCGCCTGAAAAGAGCCGATTAGCACAAAATGGTGCAGGCCTAAAAAGAAAGTGACTTGATTTGGTGGAAAGATCCTTTTCGGGTCGCTGAGCTAGCGACACTAAATTTTACAAATTTGGCTACGACATATTGTCTACTAGCTGTTTCCCGCGGCTTAACCCACGTGAACAACGTTTCTATGACTTTTCGAGGGTGCTGCGGCTCGCGAGCGTGCAAAAAAGTAGCCAATTTGTTAATCCAGGTCCTAATCTGTCTACCTACCAAATTTCATCCGAATCCGTTCAGTAGTTTTTGCGTCAAAGAGTAACAAACATACATCCTTACACTAATATCCATATAATAATATTAGTAGAATTAAGTCAGATACCCTTTGCTTCCCCCTACTGGCTGTTACAACGACAAAAAAATATATATATTTTTTAGGTTTTTTTTTTCAAGAATGATTAAAAAGCACATGCAATTATAAAAAAAACATCAACATCATAGCACGCAAGTTACGAATAGCATGAGGACTGTCGCTCCCGCCCACCAGCGAGAAAGTAGTGTTGCTGTCTCATTAATGTGCTCAGTGTTAGAACGAGACGACTACTTTATCGTCTAGCGTCGCATGCGAGAAATGTCGCCATGCTACTAGTGCTTTGCATGCAGGCACACAGGTCACGATTTTCAATAATTGACAACACTAGACACGTTCAATCGCAGCAACTACAATTTTGCTATTTTGTTTTGTTTTTGTTAATTTGCCAAAAAATATTTTTATCAAAAATGGGACCACCGTGACTGAAGTTTCAATAAAATCGGTAATCGGAAAAGAAAAGTCGTGTATTACACACACACACGCAGTCACACATGCACGCACCCTCTCTCTCACACACAACTAATGAGCCAACATCTGTTTGGTGTGGTTCTAATGATTATTTAATTATTTTTGTTTTCAGGGTCGTCTAGTCCAATACCTATTGGATACTCTGCACATGCACAACACCTATTCTTTCGGATACTTCTTCTGCGAAGTTCTAAACTTCATCAATGTCGTAAGTTGACTTTTTTATCAAAAATTTATTTTGTATATTAAAAGAACAGCGTCGGTGGCGTAACGGCTAGGGCCGGGCGGGAGGTCGTGGTTCGAATCCTGCCACGTACCAATGTGATTTCGACTTTAGATTTCATATGAACGTTTATCCGAAGCTCTTACGGTGAAGGAAAACATCGTGAGGAAACCTGCACACGCCTGCGGAGAAACTCGCAGGTTTTGTGTGAATTCGACCAACCCGCACTGGGCCCGCGTGGTCGACTAAGGCCCGATCGCCCTAATTCAGGGTAGGCTCGAGCCCCTCGGTGGGGACGTATATAAACTGATATGATGATTAAAAAAACAATAATACGGCATCCGCTGTATAGGTTCCGACTACAGGTGCCGACAAATAAGTTGGACGCGGAAATTTTTAGTTTATTTTAGCGCTAGGCGCGGTGGGGGACAAAGGGGGGTGCTATTAAGGGTACACTTAAAGTAATTGGAAAATTAGCTGCAAAAAATACGAATAATTCGTTAAAATCTTAAAAGTAATGTATGGTATATTTTATTTATTATAATTTATTCCATTGAATAAATACAATATTAAACTTAAAAAGGTACTGTTCATATCTATTCGGTCAGTGGATATGAACAGTACTTTTTTTTAGTTTCTATAATATTTCATGTCTGCTCATTCAGAAAGAAAGTTGATGGTAACAGACTTACAAAATTTATTACTACAATAATGGTATATGGAAAAGCTAATCACATGAAATAATGAAGAAATCTACATATGTATGTACAGTCACAATTATTTATTGAATTAAATGAAATATACCATTACTTTCCGGATACTTGAGGATCATCCGTAACTACCTTTTGTCCGCAGCTTTTCCCGCATGGACATGTTCCCGGTTTATTCCATATCTCGTGTGCATTTCGAAAAATGAGGCTTTATTCCTTGCATACATCATAAAGGGAACTTTTGTGCAGCTTTCTAGGTCCAACACTGATTTTAGCTGCCATTTTCTCTTTGCACTAAGGCAGCTCTCATATCAAAAAAAGTTCAGATAGAATGCTGCGAACTGTCAAGTTGAAACCACATATCTAAACGTGTGTGCGGTATCGATTACTCTTTATTGTACTGTTGTATCGGTGTGTTATGTTTGTGCATGTCTTCGACGACGTCTTAGCACATACTATCGAGTATTTTGGAGTGATTTTGATGTTTATGTGTGCGTGTACAGTGTACGTACAGGTTTGAAGTGGTTTTGATTGGCTTTACAAATTTACGTGAGGTTCTATCTGAACTTTTTTTTTGATCTGAGAGGCAGCCTTAAACAGGTGGGCACAACTGTAAAGGCGTAGACCGATTCCTTTTACGCAAATTTGTGATTAAGTTGCATTCCGCGAGCTGTGCTAGCCTTTGAGGTACCACGGCTAAAACGGCACACAATCAGCAGATAAAAAAGGAGCTAAATTGTTTTTCTGTCTTTAGGTTGGCAACATATTCTTTTTAGACACATTCCTTGGTGGAGCTTTCTTGACCTACGGCACCGATGTGGTTAGGTTCTCTAATATGAACCAAGAGCAAAGGACTGACCCTATGGTAAATTACCCTTTCTTAAACCTTTTTACTTAGTGTGATTTTATATGCGAGTAGTATGTCACTTTTCTTAAACCTGTTTACTTCGAAAGATTTTATTTTAATGCGTGTATTATGCCACTTTTCTTAAACCTGTTTATTTAGTGCCATTTTATTTGATTGCGTGTAATATGCCACTTTTCTTAAACCTATTTACTTATTGTGATTTTATTTTAATACGTGTAATAATACCCTCAACTTCCCGAGCAAGAGATATGTGAGAAGAGACCCAGCAATGTGGACGAAATCTATTTAGGTAGTACCTATCTAGCTAACTGGTGCTCAAGACATGTAAAGTAGCAGTTACTAACCAATGAAACCATCAAGTACCGTTACCGCCTCAGTGGCGTAATGGTTAGTTTATTAGCTTTACATCAGGAGGTCGCGGGTTCGATTCCCGGCGGAGTCTAGCTTTGTAGGACTCGGTTTAGTTGGTAGAAGGGCTTTTTCTAAGCCCGCCTGGCTAGCTACGACCACCTTATCTAAGGCTTGCCGCCAAACATTAATGTTAATAGCATTGATGTGTTCCGGCTAGAAGATAAAGTAGCCAGTTCCCCGTTGGGTGGGGTATTTTGGATGTTCAGCATCATCGTCACTTACCATCAGGTGAGATGATGTCAAGGTTAATCAATCGTGGATAAAAAAAAGGAGGTGGACACAACTGGACCCTTATGAACCGAGAAGATGAATGACGATGAGCCAATGACTGATAGTAGGTAGCTTTCGAGTAATCAAAAACTTTATGACATTTTCAGATCGAAGTTTTCCCAAGAATGACCAAATGTACATTCCACAAGTTTGGTGCTTCCGGATCAATACAGAAACACGATGCCCTATGCGTTCTTGCTTTGAACATCCTAAACGAGAAGATCTTCATTTTCTTATGGTTTTGGTGAGTATATTAAAAATATTTTTCGTTGACCATACACTAAATTAAAAATAAGATGCTATCAAAATATATGCTGCTGCTACAAGGGGTGCTTCTACTCTTGAAATTGAACATGAGAAACTTTCCACCAATGAACCCGTAGTAAATTGAAAAAAATGTAGACTTTCCATACGAAATTGGTCAATTATAAAATCAGCTGATCGATTTGTATGAATATTCCGAAATTGTTTTAGCAAATTGACTATGGGTTACTTTGGGAAAGTTGTTCAGTCTCACGAGGAGAAGTTGCAGTGGCAGCAGATACTTTTAAGTGAAAATAGTAATAGCAAAATTTCTGAAAACTAGCGCTGTGGTTTATCCTGCAGCTTATGCTGAGATAAGTCCATTTTGACATCGCACTACACCGATTTCGTTACTTTTATTCTTTGTTTTTGTCTATTTTTTTGTTTTTATATGTTTTAAAAAATATATGTCGTATACTTAACCGGTATGTGTGTGTGTCAAATAAAAAGTTGTCTATTGAAATCCAATGAGTCCAGTAGCAAAGTACATTGTACAGGTGTAGGAAAATTGGTGTAAACAAATAGGGGTTCTACTCATCATACTAAACCATTTTCCCTAAGTGACATAGGTTTATGAACTGACTATGAAGTAAGTTCTCAAAAAAAAAGTGGACCCTTCATACAAAAATGCACCAAATTGGTCGATGAGCTGATCGATTTGTACGAAGAGTTATTTTTTTTTGCATAGTTGTTCAGTATACGATGGAGTACAAGCCCCAGTTAACGAGACCTACACTAATTTTGTTACACCCTGTATATAAGTATTAACCTTTATCTCAAGCCAGTTAGATCTAAGTAGGCCAATGGCGACTTGAGCATTGAGTATAATTTAATTATATCGTTATATAGAGCCCTTGCATGCTACGAGCAAAGTGGTGGGATGTTATAGACTATTAATTAAATTTAAAATTTAATAAAAACACAACTGTATAAAAACATTACCCCTCTTTCTGTGGTAGTCGGATAAAATGTATGTTATATAATAATAATAAAAATTTAAGCGTCGGTGGCTCAACCGGTAACGACTCGGTCCTCCTAACCAGAGGTGCGGGGTTCAAATCCAGACGGCCAATTTACCAATGAGTTTTTTTAAACTTATACGTGCATATACTCAAGGAAAAACTCGTGAGGAAACCTGCACACACCTGAAGACTGCAAACTCGAAGGTTGTGTGTAAAGTCGACCAACCCGCACTGGGCCCGCGTGGTCGACTTAGGCCAGATCGCCTTAATTCAGGGTAGGCTCGAGCCCCTCGGTATATGAGCTGATATGATGAAGTAAATTAAGACTCATAGAATGTTAGTGAGCTATGTCACTCACGGGATCAAGATGAACCTAACGATAAATCGCACTCTAAAATCCAAAAAGCTGTTTAAAAGATATCGTGGAGTAAAGAAACATACATGCATACCTAAAAACAATACACTCCATTTTGTGGGCAGTCGTGTAAAAATGTTGATGAAGCAAAGTTTCTATGATTAATCTTCCTTCTGTATTGCAGGTTCATCATCTTATCTGTGGTGTCTGGGCTGGCGCTGGTATACTCTGCAGCTGTGATCCTACTCCCTAGCACTCGGGAAACCATACTTAAGAGACGCTTCCGTTTCGGCACACCAAATGGAGTAGAATCTCTCGTCAGAAAAACTCAGGTAAGATTCCACAAGTTCTACCAGATCGCATTACCGATTGCTTTAACAGCGAAGTAAAAAAAAAACATCGTGAGGAAACCTGCACACCTGATTCCAGATGAGTATAAAGGTCGCGTTGCACACGTCGCGTTTATCCATTTGAAAGCACAGTCAATTAATTATTGTGCCACACGATAAGAAAGAAAAGATAATATCACAGTAAAATTTTACACCATGTTTAAAGCAAATAAATTAATTTAAATTTAAAAACTATTTTAAATAATATACAAAACACTGGTTTAAAGCTAACAGAGAGGCGCTGGATGTGTCTCAGAATCGAGGTAAGTAAAGGTCAACGACCTATGGCACAGTGTAAGAATCCATAAAAGTACAACGCCTTTGAGGTTTGTGTCAAAGCCGATATCGCTAGTAACTGGGCACGTGCTGCGCCACCGTACGAATGTATTGAATTGCCCCGAACGGTGACTGGGTAATGTGGACTCGACCTCCACCTTCTCGACCCTTTCGGCCTCCACGCGATTGCCTGTCTAGACATCTCTCCACTGGATGACTGTATGGATTCTTTAGACTGTGCCTATGATCAACAGTGGAGGTCTTCCGGCTAAAATTATCATAATGATATTTGCTACTGGTGACCGATGACCTGGAGAAGGTCTCGGGAAGCCACTGGATGCAGACAGCGCAAAACCAGTCGTCGTGGAAATCCTTGGGAGGCCTTTGTCCAGCAGTGGACATCCTTCGGCTGATATGATGATTTGCTACCAGGACCTTATGACAACCAGACAGAGAATAGTTTTGACTGTTAAGTTTCACATCCATATTTCCTTTCACAGGTGGGAGACTTTCTTCTACTGCACCTGCTTGGCCAGAATATGTCTCTGCGTGTATTTGGGGAGGTCTTGGACGAGCTCTCCCGGCGGCTACACTTGGGCTCCAACCCACCGTCAGCTCCTTCGACCCTCGAGATGGCCCCAATTTACCCCGACATTGACAAGTTCTCAAAGGAGACCGAAACGTAAGCGACGCGAACGAAAACGAGCAATACACAAACTAAATTTTCGACAAATTCTTTAAAATTGAAACGCTTGAAAGAATTACCGTTAAATATGTCAATTTATTGAATGTTTAGAGATATTTTAATACATTTTTATACAAAAGGGCGTACAAACAGCAATGATTATTTTGTTTTAAATCAAGAAAGTAAATAACTACAAAATGCAGTCATTAGGCAACAAATTTATCCCTGGTTACATTATGTGTAATGTGTGAACACACGGTTAATTGACAAATTTTTCATACATTATGCGAATAAAATATCATCCTCTTTGTTTTGAGCCGTCCCCGAGACTTCCCGAGGATCAGAAGAACCTTGTGCTCCCCGACACATTTCTAGCCAGAGATCTAACCTAATCTAAGACTTACTTAGTTGTTTCCCTACTTTTCCTGATTTCAAAAAAAATTCGTTACTATTTAGACGCCAATTTGTATGAAAATTTATTGAGCAGCTTCCTTAGCCTATGTAAAAAAGACATTGGGATTTTGTTTTACCCCAACGTTGAAATTAGATAAATGTATTGCTCTACTCTACGTGCAATACTTTACTTAGGCACTAAGGGCGTACAAAAAGACGATTTAGAAAAATTAAATCAAAATTAGACCATTTTTACAATCTCTGGTCCTTAGGACTACGACAAGATGATTTCTGCTTGAAATCTATGTTTAGACGTTTGATAAACAGTAACGGAATTATGTTCAGTATTGGAACAATCAGTTACGGAACTATTCATGACATTCCTTCTCTTAGACAAATGTTAACTTTACACGTTGTTAAGGCGTCAGCCACACTTTGCCGACAGCGTGAGCTTTAAATGTAGGTCTCAATGAAATTTATTAGGGTAAAAAATATTGATGCATGATGATGATGATTTGAAAGGTTTGTGAATAATTAAAATACAGTGTAGTTGTTACATGAGAGTTGATAAAGTGAATAGGATAATTAAGGATAGGCGTGTAAAATTTATTGAGTGCCTAATTGAATTTATTGTTATTTTGGTAAAAGTGAAGGAAGACTGTTTCGTAGGAAGCAAAAAAATTAATTATTTGATAAATGCAATCAAATTATGTACTAAAATAATGTTTAGGATAGATGCCAATTATTACTTTATTTTAGGCGATAGGAAATGAATTTGTCTGTAAAGTTCGGAAATGTTTGCAGGGTTGGTTGAATAATGTGACGTATTGTAACTCGAGCTGGGGTTGAATGTACTCAAATGATTCCTTTCCTCAAAACTAACGTTAAAAGACATATTGCCCAACCGTATATTTGTAATTAACGCTTTAGAAATACTTAAAACAACTTGATTATTGTCAAGCGCATTGTTTTTGTTGCACTTGTTTAAAATAGGCCAATGTAAGGTGTGTGTGACCACAGAAAATGTCAGCTTTCTCATGCAGCTACACAATATACACAGATAACTAAATAAGGAAAGGTAAAGTGGATCCTTTTATATTTATGTATGTACATGAATTGGAATCAGTACAAACTGCCAAAAGTTTTTTGTACATTTTTTTTCCTTGTGATTCAATTACTTTAGCGTTAGGTGTTCGGTGCAAATGAGGTGTTTGTAGAAATTAATTTTTAATTATACTCATATAATTTACTCGAGTTGATGTGCCATTGTTGCGAAATTATGCAAAAATCTATGGTTCGCCAAATCCCAACACCAGATTTGCATTTCTGTCTTCCTTACCTATGAATATTGTATGTATGTACCTATTACAGTGCCTATATTTAAGGACCATTTTTTCCACATCGTTTACGATAGTAGTTTTAGTGTAAGTCTAATTTTCAGTCATTATAGCCATACATATATAGATAAAAATAAGAGCTTATGTCAATCAACACAAAACACCTTTTTTGAATCTCGAGTGTATTTTACTTCGAATTAGCATAATTTTAAACTCAATATCCTCCTAGGAATGCGCAGTATGTCTGTGACATTCGAGTATTTTTTAATAATTATCCTTAGATTAAGACACATTTTATTAAATGACAATATATCATTCCTATTCTACAATAGACGTTAGTATCCAACAATTACGTACAATCAGGAAGACTGCTATTGTGACAATAATTCATACGGTTGCTTGTATGTCGGTTTTATTTTCTTGTAATTAAACAATTTTAAATAAATACGTTGGCTTTACTGTTTTTAAACCATATACCTGCAATGACTTCGAAAACTAACATATAACAAAAATTAATCCAATAGCACTTCTATAGCTACACCTAGAGCAAGCCTGTTCAACACACGGCCCGCAGGCTACCATCCGGCCCGCGAAGACACTTCATCTGGCCCGCGAACTAGTTTAATTTTAAGCCATCTATTTTAATGTATAGTTATTGCGCGAGGCCACAGATTACTAAATAGTTACTTGGCGAGGCTACCTACCTTTATACAGCGGCACATAATTTGAACAAAGATATAGACAATAGACGCATTGTGCGTACAAAAAAGGTGGTAGTCATCGCATTAGGTAGGTTTTTTAAAAGTGACTCTTCCTCCTAACATAAGTAAATAAAAATTACAGTTTTTTTTTATTAAAAATCCACTTTACTATTGAAAGTTTTCTTTGGCCCGCTGCGGGTATAAAAATCCTAAACCTGGCCCTCCACCAAATCATGTTGGACACCCCTGACCTAGAGCCTTCGCCCGTGATGTAGGCTTAAAGACCTGCCTTCAACTTACGTGAGCTTAAATCAACTTAAATCCACTTTACTATGGAAATATATTTTAGAAATGCATAATAAACATTCAGTCCGCAAAATAACTACTTGAGCGGCAAGATTTCATGATTGAGCGGCAGAAAAACATGTCTATAAGCAGTATATTTGATTGGTATGCATATTTAAAACATGGTGAGCAAAATAACTACTTGGATTGCGTTTTTGTTGAAAAAGGGGCGTAGCCCCCGCCACCCATTTAAACCCCCAACAAACCTTCGGGATCCCAGGGGGATGTGGGAGTATCAGGGCGGGGAAAGCACGCGGGTCCGACTTCGTCGACAACTCAACACTGTAGGAAGAGTGTGGGACGGGGAGTTCTAAATGGAAGCGGGAGCGAGCGAAGCGAGCTCGGACTTGCGGAGCACCCCGACTCGGATCCGTTAGGTTCGGAGACTGTGCGGGGAGGCGAGCTAAGCTCGCCTCCCCGCACAGTCGTAGTGTTAGGTTTAACATGAGAACACAGAAGTAGGAGCCCCGAAGGGGCTCCGTCGACCACTCAACACTGTAGGAAGAGTGTAGTACGGGGATGTTTAAAATAATTACAGCCATCCAGAATGACATAAATTGCTGATTGATTTTGAAATGTTTGCTGACCATGAGTTGCTGACCAATTAGCTATTTCTGCTCACCGATTATATTTTTCTGCTCACAGAAATAACAATACTATGCTAACCATTTAATTGACACCCCTTTACTATTGAAAGTTTTCTTTGGCCCGCTGCGGGTATAAAAATCCTAAACCTGGCCCTCCACCAAATCATGTTGGACACCCCTTACCTAGAGCCTTCGCCCGTGATGTAGGCTTAAAGACCTGCCTTCAACTTACGTGAGCATAGGTATACGTATACGTATTCTGAACTGCATAAATCATAATGCTTCACCAGAAATATGAAAGATACCTATGTAACGCAATCACCAAATTTTAACCTACCTTTGCATTTTTTTATAAACTCTTGAACTTAGTAGTATATTACTCAAATAAAGTCCAAGATGTTTAATACCTAATCTGAAACCAGCTCGATCTTACTTACGACCCTGCGAAGTCAAAAACTGTCCTGCAAGAAGTTCAGTAGACAATATCACATAAAAAAAGTAAGTGTGTGGTTTTATGAAACCACGGTAAAAGTGAAACTTTACAGAGGACGAAACGATCATGGCTGCTCTCGCTACGGTACAGAGGACGAAACGATCATAACGTGAGACGAAAGCGACCGTCACGCGATATGCAACACACAAACGAAAAAATTTGAGACGATGTAATAAAAGTTTCACTTTAAAAAGCTTTGAGTACGAAACTTCATATAAGTACACGTATTTCTGGTTAATCCCTAAAATCCACTAAAACCCGCCACTCACCGATTTCCCCAGTCCAGCTTGGCGACGAGCTTCAACCGCAGAGCCCTTGTCTGGTCTTGCGTCAGGGTCCCAGCAAGCAACGCCCTGCGACCACTCAGGAGTTCCCTCATAACCTTTGCTACCGCGCTGAAGCGGTACGTCTCCCGCTCCTGGAAGAAATGTTGGTTTGTAATACTAGTTTGTAGGTACTGTACAAGGAAATATATTGAAACACCATAAAAGTTCATCATATCAGCTCATATACCTCCCCACCGAGGGGTTCTAGCCTACGCCTTAGTCGACCACCTAACATTACACCTTAAAAGTTATGAAAGGCTTATGGATTAATACACATTAATCTTCGGCAGTACGATATTACAGTAAGTAGGTATTTGTGATGCTGAAGTGATGAATTTTTTTTTCATCTTCAAAATGAAAATGTTTTCTAAGGTTGGGGGGGAGGGGTTGTGGGCGGGGCAATCAAGTAAAGTGAAAAGTCGATGTCGAGTCGTATCAAAAAATCAAGGTGTTGATGTTCAGTTTGAGGGCAATGGAGAACTGAACCTAACTGAAAATTAAGTTATTTATTAATTACAAAATAACATAGCTACAATTAATTATGCGGACAGCAATGGAGTGAAATTCCTTGCCTGCGTCTGTGTTTCCCAATTCTTACAAATTGGCGATATTCAAGGCGAAAATGAAAAGGCATTATTTAGAGTTTGCATGTACAATCCGCGAATCACCAATGAAGGCAGACAATTAAACAGAATAATGATAGCAAATAGAATAAATTTTAAGAAATGCGGACTTTATGTATAAATAATATTATTCATATAATATAGAATAAAAACATTTATCCAAAAGCCATTTTTTTTTCGTTTCTAGGGTTCCTTACACCCATCGGGTGACCAACGGAACCCTATTACTAAGCTCCGCTGTCTGTCCGTCTGTCAGCGGGCTGTATTTCATGAACCGTAATAGGTAGACAGTTGAAATTTTCACAGAATGTGTATTTCTGTTGTCTGTTGTTGTTATCAACAAATAAAAAAAAATGGAAAAGTGAATAAATAAGCGGGGTCTCCATACAAAAAACGTATTTTTAATAGGTCTTTACAATAATTTTTATTTAGCTCTATCGTAAAATCGGTAATACTTACAAGCGTAAAGCTTGGTGTGATTATAGAACTAATGCTCAAGTACAACAAACGTTCTAAGGAGTCCGAACTGAATGACCAAAAAATCATATTTTTGTCGCTCGCGTTGATGACTTTTGTTTGTAATGTGAATAGGTATCAATGTCATTATACTATGTAGTTGTGTGGAGAGGTGTGATGGTACGGAACCCTCGAAGTGCTAGCCCGACTCGCACTTGCCCGGTTCTATAAAGAGGTTTTTAAATGCATATCCCTAGGCTTAACGTCATTTCGAAGAGCAATTATACAGTTTTAAGGCTATAAAACATTAGTTGTTTTACTAAAAGTACCGACTCCAAGGTAAATAGTCTATTTTTACTCGAATGCCCAAAAAGGAGAGTAATATTTTTTGGATGTATGTATGTATATGTAAATAACTGTATTTATGTATGTCTGTTTCTTTGGCTGAGCCTATAGCCTTAATGGCTTGATGGATTTTGGTGTGTGAGCTGTCTTTAAATTTGTCTTGATCCCGAAAGTAACATAGGATACATTTTAATCCGACTGCCCAAAAAAAGAGGCGTAGTGTTTTAATGCAGTCGGGTTTTTAATTTTATTAGGTTATTCATACATAGGGTAAGGTAAGGAATTTTTGTACTCCACCTAAATGATCTCGGGTCAGTGAAACATCATCTTCATTAGAAACTACAGGACAAATCTAGTGATCTTTCTCTACTCATAAAATCGTTTGTCCTGACTGATTATCATCAACGCACAGCTCAAACCACTGGACGGATGGGACTAAAATTTAGCATACAGATAGAAAATATGACGTAGGCATCCGCTAAGTTTTTGAGAAATTCCCACGGGAACGGCAAAAAACGGGATCCGTGCGGGCAACACCCCCGGACATCCGCTACTAAACTATTAGATTAGCAGCATGATAAAGGTAAACGTAAAAAACAAATGAGTAAAGCACTAAACAATAAACGTGTCATGTGTCACTTTTCAAAGAAAATGAAATAACCTTGTTTTTAAGTTAAAAGTGTATTTACATTAGCATCACAATCGCAAAAATAATTACCTGCCAAATATTTAAACAAGTTGGTCTATTCTCAAACTGTTGTCAAAGTCCATCTTACAAATAAAGAGTCATGGCAGGCATAAAGCTATGTACTTAGCTACTTTGTATGCTTACAAGTATGTATGATTGTATTAATGTAAGTACCCTGTAGGGTAAACTTGAAGTCGATGGATATTGAAGTTGCACCTATACAATCGGAGCGGAGAAACTTTTGAACATCCCATACAAATAGATTACGATTAGCCGATTAGACTACTTTGTATGAAATAGTAAATTGTTTACCTAGAGAGTGAACAATTATTTTAAAAGCGAGAGTGTTTTTTGGATCCAGAGCAGAACAAAGGATTCTAAAGTAGAATCCTGAGCGCATCTAGGAATTTAAAGAACGACACTCGAGTTTAAAATAGTGTCGCTCCCGAGGTGAACACATTAATTTTTATAGTTTTTATCATTTTTTTTTGAGAAAAAAAGTAAGTACAACTTATAGATAAGAATTGTACGTTATTTTTTACTTTTCAACCGACTTCCAAAAAGGAGTAGGTTCTCAATTCGACTGTATGTAGTATTTTTTTAAATGTTTGTTACGCGATATCTTCGCAGATTGTGAACCTACTTTCATGATTCTTTTTTTATTCGATAGTGTATGCTTTCGAGTTGTACCCGTATAAATTTTATCATAATCGGTGTAGAGCTTTTTTAGAAAATTAACAAAAACCAAAAATAATAATGCAAAATTGTACTGAGTTGTTGCGATGGAAGTCGGTTTTTTAACGTGTTTAGCGTTTTCAATTATTCACGAACACTTTTCTTCTTTGGTCAGCGCGCGATTTCTTTTAATATCATACAACCAGCTACAAGTTCATAGAATGTTCGAGATCGATGTTTTGGTGGTTTAAATATTTACTATCAATATTCACATTCTAAATTAAATTATATATTATCTGGAAGTGGTCTATATATTTTGATGAGTAGTGGTGATACGGAACCCTTGGTGCGAGAATACGACTCACACTTGGCTATTTTACGAATTTTTCCATTGTATACGTCGTGCCAGTAACTTACCTCGATGCCAAATTTCAAGTTTCTAAGTTAACTGGAAGTGGTCTATAATTTTGATGAGTGAGTCAGTTAGTAAGTGAATGAGTGAGACATAAAAATTGGGATTTTCGGACGTCAATATCTCAGAAATGGTGAATAAGTATTTATGAAAATTGGGGTCTAGCTGATCAATGGGCTCTTACTAGACACACAAAATTGTAAGTGTTTAGATCAAACAGAGTGTAAGTTACGGGTATGTCGAAAAAGTCCCAAAATGGTTAGTGCAATTATAACCCACGGCTGGTGTCACCTTTTTCTTTTTGGAACTGGCTGACACGCTGCCGTGTGTCTAGATAATAATAATTTAAAAATAATACACATTATCGTCGGGAGTTTCTTAATTTTTTTATTTATAGTTAATTTTAGTACAATTTTAAATGATTTTTTTGACGTGATAACGTCTTATAAATTGATGACACGGGCTGCATTCATAAAAAGTGTGACGTCATTATCCCGTTACGTGACGTCATTGTCGCGTTACGCCAGTGTAATGTCATTGTCACGTTACGTCTGAGCCGAGTGTGGAAGCGAGAGGTGTACTTGTACTTGTACTAGTACTTGCTTGGGGTTTGGGGCTTAGGGCCTGGGGTTAAAGTTAGGTTAAGTTGTACAAGTTTAAGGTCAAGGTCAAGTTAAGTTAGATAAAAAGGATTAAAAGTACTAGGCTTCCAGGATCTTACAAGAGGTGTTCCAATTCGGTCGATTCTCTGTGAGGAAATGCCAAAGAGTTAACTCACCCGACTATGGGCGGTATTTTACATCACCTTAAAGATGGAGCTAAAGAAGTTTTACTTCAGTCGTGTGGTCTAAAGCACACAAGCGTTCGGCTTGTGACACGTTATCACGTAAAATTATCGTCCGTAAACCGACTTTACAGACAACATGTTTTTTTTTATTTTTTAGTTAGTTGTTATTTTTATACGTCCTACACTAATAGATTACGATTAGCCGAGTAGACAACTTTTTATTGGACCGTTTTTTTGCTCCAAATTGATTTCTTGGGGAAAAACGTTCATTATCATGTTCCTTATTTTTAAATATTGGCAATAATTTCAATTTCACCTTAAATCCTTACTGGTATTATAAATGTGAAAATGTTTGTTTGTTACCTTATCACGCATCAACACCTCGATCAATTTCGATGAAATTTGGCATGCATGTAGCCTGTGTCACTGGGAACGACAAAGGCTACTTTTTATCCCGTTAAATAGCATAGTCCGATGCAGTTCCTGAGGAAACTGAAAAAATACTCTGTTTTTGTTTAATTTAATAATGGATCGTTATGATTTTTTGCACGGTTGAGGCGGTGGGCAATGACTAAATTTACTAATAAGCATATCCTGACATAGTTCCCGAGGGATCTTGGGAAACTCATTTCCACGCATACGCACAAAGGCGCCGCAATGGAGCAACGGAATGAAGTGATTTTTTTTTGTATAGAATTGGTTGAGTGGCTGGGAAGTGACGTACGAGTAGACCGCTAATCAGAATAGTCCGATATAGTTAGTGCCTGAGAGATCTGGAGAAAACTCATGCGCACCACTCACCTACGAAGACAGTCATGAAAACTATGTCCACGCGGGCGAAGCCAGTATATCATAACTCCATAGCCTTTGATTATTTACTCTCTAGATAAACGCGGCGGCGCAGATGCATCGAATATACTACCGGTGAACTCTTGCCTGGTAATCCACGCACGCGGAGGCAAATTGTATGACAAGCCAAATTGTATGACAGGCACGGGTGTAATAATAATAATAAATAAATAATAATAAATTATTATTTATTATATCAGTTCATATACGTCCCCACCGAGGGGCTCGAGCCTACCCTGAATCAGGGCGATTAGGCCTTAGTCGACCACGCGGGCCCAGTGCGGGTTGGTCGACTTCACACACAACCTTCGAGTTTCTTCGCAGGCGTGTGCAGGTTTCCTCATGATGTTTTCCTTCACCGTTAAAGCAATCGGTAAGTTTATGTACGTAAGTTTTTGAAAAACTCATTGGTACATTGGCTGTCCAGATTTGAACCCGGTACCTCTGGTTAGATAGACCGTGTCGTTACCGGTTGAGCCACCGACGCTTTTTAATAAATATTGTGGGACAAATCACACATGTTCATCTGGCCCCAAAGTAGGATTCCCTGTGTTATGAGAACCAGAGACTGATATAAATAGGTACTTATATACCTTTAAATACATACATATATAGATATTAACACCCAGACACAGAGCAAAAAAATCTGCTCATCACACAAATGTTTGCCCTGGGTAGGGATCGAACCCACAACTCTCGGATCAGCAGTCAAGAGCACTAACCACTGAGCCACTGAGTCAGTCAAACAGTTAAGTCAGGTAAGACAGTGGTTGTGATGCTTTATCTAGAGAGTAAATAATAAATGTCTACAGCATAAAAGTAGCCTGCACAAAACCAGTCAAAGCAGTTTTACATCAATATGTATTTTTTTTTGGCAAGGCACCGACCGGCAAGAAACTAAATTTCAGAAGTTCGTATTGCAAGGTCGCATTGACGCAAGCAAGACTCACCTCTACAAAGTACTATACATAAAAAAACAGCCAAGTGCGAGTCGTGATCACGCACCGAAGGTTCCGTAGCGCCACACCTCTTCACTCGAGTACAACAATGATTCCTTTAAACATTTATAGGACATTTATAGGATAACTTCAACTCAAACTCAAAAGGCTTTATTTGCTTGAAAACTGTAGGTACAGTCGAGTTCGTCTATATCAGTACATGTTCATGATCATGAATCAAAAATATATATGCAATGATAAGTTTCATAAAACTCTAAACAGCTTTGCCTTACAATAAAATTTTAACAAACTATGGTATCATAAATATGTGACTGCACTTAATATCAAGAAGTCAGATATCAGTCAGTTAGGTAGTTAACAGTTTTATCTAGTAGTCAGATATTCTTGTCTACACTACCGTAACATATTAATGAACCGTTTATATAATAACATTCAAGATTCAAGATATTTATTCGAAATAGGTGCAAATTACACTCTTTCTGATAGTCATAAAATAGTGATTACATAATTTCATTTGTAAAAAATCAAGAAATAAACAATAATTAGTTAATAACGTCAAAATAGATATAAAAAAAACAAATTATGTCATTAGAACACGAAAACAATATGACACGAGAAGTTATACATTAAATCATTGAATGTCATGAATGCCGTTGACAAGTGTAGGCCAGTTCACATGGAAGGTACCCGGTCACGAGTATAACGCGAGTGTCAGCCATCTCTCCTCTCAACCACCATCCGCACGAACACTTAAGCGAGCATTTTATTGATATCTAAGTTTGTATAGAACTTTATGATCATTTTCACGCTTACAATGTTTTGAACCATTGGCCCTGCCAATATTAATGAACTCGACTGTACATGATCTTAATAATTTTTAAAGTTCTAGTATTCAACCTGCAAGCAGGTGTGCAAACATAAAAATGATAAAATACAGTTCAAAATAATTAAAATTACAAAATCTCAGTTATTCAATTGTAAATATTGATCAATTTACTGTTTTATTTTTTTCAACTCGTTTACCGTATAAAAACAGTTTTCCAATAGCCATTTAATCAATTCAATTTTAAAATGTTTGATGTCAATTAATTTAATTTCGTCAGGTATGTTATTATAAATTAGAACACGTTTAGATACTCTGTCTTATACTATGTCTGTCAGGAACGCGTTAAAGTATCAAGTTGAAATACATCCTACGAATATTTTAAACGCAAAAGTTTGTATGTATGGATGTTTGTTGCTCTTTCACGCAAAAACTACTGAACGTATCTGGATGAAATTTGGTAGGTAGTCAGATTAGGACCTGGATTAACATACAGACAATAGACAGACTTTTATTTGACATAAACACACACCGATTACACAATATAAGCTACTTTTTTCCACGCTCGTGCGGCTCGAGCACTGCGCACCCTCGGAGACAGTCATAGAAACTATGTTCACGCGAGCGAAGCCGCTGGCAAAAGCTAGTGTACTAGTTAGGTACCTTGAACGTGTAAAAAAATCAAGCTTCTAAGTCAAAGCCATAAAAAGATTCGGACATTTATGTCACATATTTTGATACTCCCAAGTAAATCAGTACCACATAAATAAATCTTTTTTGAGATTACAAACATAACAGTGTTTTTTAATCCACAATAGGGATGACAAATGCTCATCTGTCAAAAACGACATTTTGTTCTAAAAATGTTTGAAATACCTAGGCGTGACGTCATAGTTTAGCTGCGTCATTTAAGTACTCATTTTGTGATTATGGTGAATTAAAAATCGAAGACTTGATGGATAACAAAACGAGTAAGGTTTTCCGAAGTTTAAGTAGGGGGGCAATTTAGTGATCAAGAGTTCATAATTTATTTCTGATGCTGTCATCCCTATTGATAAGCCCTTGGCATCATCTCACCTGATGATAAGTGACGATGGTGCAGTTAGAGAATTTAGACCGTGACGTATATCGATGTATGAAAGAACATTTTTTCAACTAAGTTTTTCCTTCAATTCGATTGCTGTGTTGTGTTGTGTTTAGACCCTGGACACTTTATACAACGGGCCAGATAGTAATGACGGAACAAACAAAATTGCGGCGAAATCCTATACGTTCGACAACCAAACTGTAACCAATCTGTATCAATCTCGGTGACGAGGGGGTGAGGTCGCAATCCAATCCAGAGAGCGGCAGGGAGTGTCCATACTGTATGTTAGTACTAATATATATACTTTGGTTTAGTATCCAAATGTATTTTTGTACGGAACCCTCAGTGCACGAGTCCGACTCGCACTTGGCCGGTTTTTTTATTTAATTCCGACTTCTTTGCGCGATTACGACTCACACTTAGCATTTTTTTATTAATTGTTGTTTTACTTTAGACTTGAGAAGCATAATCACACCAAGTTTTACGTTGTATGTATTACCGTTTATACTGTCAATATCATCATATTAGCTCATATACGATACGTCCCCACCGAGGGGCTCGAGCTTACCTTGAATTAGGGCGATTGGACCTTAGCCGACCACGCGGTCCCAGTGCGGGTTGGTCGACTTCACACACAACCTTAGAGTTTCTTCGCAGGCGTGACGTCTGTAAAGCTAGCATTGACACCATCTAACATTGTAATTTGGTGCTCGGCTGTTATTCAAGCAACAAATTTTTTTTGTAGCGATAAATTAAGTGCTTTTTGATGCTAATTAGTTGCCCTAATGAGAATTTTGTTCATCATCATCATCATATCAGCCACAAATCGTCCACTGCTGGACAAAGGCCTCCCCCAAGGATTTCCACGACGACCGGTCCTGCGCTGCCCGCATCCATCGGCTTCCTGCGACCTTCACCAGGTCATCGGTCCACCGCGTGGGAGGCCTGCCTACGCTACGTTTTCCGAGAATTTTGTTACTCAAGTAATTTCTGAGCAACAAATTACAATGCCTAGATAGTGCAATCTTTGCTTTGACGTCTGTAAAGCTAGCATTGACATCGTCTAGCAATGTAATTTGTTGCTCGGTTGTTATTGAAGCAACAACATTTATTTAATAATAGATAAATTTATTGCTAATTAGTTGCCCTAATGAGAATTTTGTTGCTCGACAATGACTTATATATTACTGGCGTAAGGACCCGGCCAACGCGCGCGACTAATGCTCCCAGCGAATTGGTGCGAAAATCGAAAGTTTCGCACACTCGCGACTCAGTCGTCTGCGGGAAGTTGTACAGTGCGGTGGAGATATTCCATATAAAAATGCCTTATTGTGTTGTTAGACGCTGTAAAAATCATGAAAGAAAGGCTAAAAAGAAACATCGGATGTCGTATCATCGTTAAGTAACCTTAAATTGTATTTTTTCTAGTAAACAAATTAAATAAACAAATTTTTAAAGCGAAAATTCTACCAAGGTTCTTTTAACGCGGCACTGACGTCAACTCTCGCCCACGCTAGTTCGTACGAGTTATGTTAGATGGCGCTACTTTTTGCTTGTATGAAAAAAATCTGAGGAAAATATGGAGACGGGCGGATCTTTCTGTCTAAATCTGTGTTGCTCGAGTAATTTCTGAGCAACAAATTACAATGCTACAAGGTGCAATGCTTGCTTTGACGTCTGTAAAGCTAGCATTGACACCGTCTAGCATTGCAATTTGTTGCTCGGTTGTTATTCAAGCAACACAATTTATTAAATGCTAGATAAATTTATTGCTAATTAGTTGCCCTAATGAGAATTTTGTTACTCGAGTAATTTCTGAGCAACAAAATTACAATGCTAGACGGTGTCAATGCTAGCTTTACATCGCTGCAGGCATGTGCAGGTTTCCTCACGATGTTTGTAATTCACTGTAACATTGTCTGACACTAAACCCGGCTGAATTTTTTACAAAATATGACGTACCAAAGGGTTTTTTTATTTTAATTTCATAATATGTACGTCTGTCCGACGCTCTTACGTTGAATGAAAAACATCGTGAGGAAACCTGCACACGCCTGCCAAGGAACCTCAAGGTTGTGTGTGAAGTCGACCAACCCGCATTGGGCCCGCGTGATCGAATAAGGCCCGGTCGCCCTAATTCAGGGTAGGCTCGAGCCTTTCGGTGGGAATACATACATAACACATTGGTACGTGGCAAGATTCGAACGACGCTCTCAATAACACATATACTGTGAAAATTTCAACCGCTACCAGGTCTAGTTTGAGCCGGGTTAGTAGGCTGATGTCTTGTTTAAAATGAATAGGTATCATTGATGTGCGCGTGTGGAGACTTTTGGTGGTATGGAACCCTCGGTGCGCGAATCCCACTCGCACTTAGCCATTCTTTTTTTACAAACGAATAATTTACTCACCACATAAAGCTTCTTCCATAGCCTAGCCCATTCTCTAAGCACACAGGCTATCTCCCGAACCAGTGGGTCATCTTTCAGTTCGGCTATGGCATTCACTCCGGACCCCTTTACTGTGCACGGTCGGATGGAGATAACGCTGCCCGGGAATATACCCCAAGCAGACCTGTTTTTCGTGCTGAAACCACGATACCAGCCTGTAATCAAAGAATATAATTCTTAACCAAAACATAAATTAGACTTTTATTTAACTTTTTATACTGAGGATCGTAGTCCTTTTTTTATTTACAATTGGCAAGCTTTTTATTGGAAATTGCGTGCACCGTTCTCGACCATACATCAATTTCCACCAGCAAGTTGTAGTAAAACGCACTCAAATTTTTAATTAAAAAAAAAGCCTAACTTTTACACTGCGGATCGTAGTCCTCTTTTATCCACAATTGGCAAGCTTATTATTTGAGTTTGCGTGTACCGTCCTCGACTATATCGTCACTTTTCATCAGGTGACATGTAGTCAATCGCACTCAAGTTTTTTTTTTTTAACCACAATTGGTAAACCCTTGACAACATCTCACCTGGTGGTAAGTGACGATGTTGCCGAAGATGGAAGCAGGCTTACCAAGATTCCCCAACGCAATGGGGAACTGGCTATCTTATCTTTCTTATTTAAAAAAAACCTGCATAAATGGTTAATAAATATTTGTTTTTACTCAATGAAAGAATTTATACCTTGATATAAAATATATGAATAATAATGTAATTAAGACAATTCACCTTAAATATTTGCACGCTTAAATTATGAGCAGGTTTTGAAATGAACTTTTTAATATATTGTTAACACCAAATTTTGTACTCAAAACTAAGCAAATAAATTATATTTCATTTCATTTCATTATCTTCATGCCGGAACACACCAATGATATCAACATTGATATTTAGCGGCAAGACTTAGATAAGATGGTGGTAGCTAGCCAGGCGGGCTTAAATAATGCCCTACCACCAACCAAACCGAGTCTTACAAATGACCCCGCCGGGAATCGAACCCGTTACCTCCTGTGTAAAGCCAGTGGACTTTGCCTCTGAGCTACTGAGGCGGTTAAAGAAAGCCTTTGACCTTTATATTGAGGATCGTAGTCCTTCTTTATCCACAATTGGCAAGCTTATTATTTGAGTTTGAGTGAACCGTTTTCGACTATATCGTCACTTTCAAATACTTTCCATCAGGTGAGATGTAGTCAAAATGCACTCCAATTTTCAATATAAACAAAACCTGAATATTGTCTACCACACCCCGGACACTGCATACGACGGTCGTGAAATGACATTTCTAAAAACAAATGAGACGGAGCAAACAAAATTCACGGCGAAATCCTATACCTTCGAACTAAAGTATACCAAACTATAACCAATCTGTATCAATCTGGGTGACGAGGGGGCGCCACCGTCAATAGAAATAAATAATTTACTCATTCATTAGGACTTTAATCGAAATCATTCAGTATATTGCGCACACACAGGGGCACAACGGTTTTTTAAATGTAGTTGTATGACTTTACCTATTAGCACACCCCGGACACAGCATACAACGGTCGTGAAATGACATTTAAAAAATTCAAATTCATTTTTAATTAAGTACTTATAATGTTTTATCTCTATCGCTTGTTTGCTGTATGGTGCTGTTTTGCTAGAAAAATAAATAAGTTATCTATGTATCTATCTATCTATCATTTCTAAAAACAAATGACGGAGCAAACCAATCACCGCGAAATTCTATACGTTCGAGAACCAAACAATACCAATCTGTATCAATCTGGGCGACGAAGGGGTGAGGTCGGAATCTAGAGAGCGGCAGGGAGTCTCCATACTGTATGTTAGTACTCATATATTTACTTTGCCATTAGCAAAAGTTATGTTCGTCGATATTGTCAAAAGTAGCTACTTTTAAAAACTTGTTGCTAATATTTAGTTATAAAATAACATTTAAACAAAATAGTCAATTACTTCGATTGAAGTTCATAAGAATGAATAAAATTATTTATTTCTATTGTGCTAGTATGCTAAAGGAATCGCCTTAGTGTATATACACCTTTATGAATAACTTAGGTATTTCACACCTTTATGAAAGTAAAACGGAAGAAGTTAAGATACTGTAACTATAACGATAACCAAACCGTAAACAGCCGTTAAATCGCCGTTATTTGACCATAACAATAACAATAAACGGTCAAAATCGAGCGGGTAACGTTAGCGTTAAGTTATGACGTCATTTTAACAGCAACCCATATATAACCGGCGATTTGACGGCTGGTTACGGTTTGGTTGTCGTTATAGTTACATGGTGCAACAAAACGTAGTTATCACAATAAAACAGGCTATACAAGAATTACACAAACATGGTTTTTACTTACCTCCATTTTCTTCTAATAGCTGAACTGTTTCGCCGATTTCTAATGGAAGCCCCGCTCGCACATCGCCTTTCCAGTTGAATACAGCTGAAAATAAGATATCATAAATAAGTAATCTATTAAACCAACGAACATTAATTTTCTCACTTCGCCCGGTGTCACAACCATTTTAAACTAGCTTGAATGCTTTTTTTTTATTCACAGTTGGTAAGCCCTTGGCGTCCTCACACCAAAGATAGAAGCGGGCTTAAAAAGTTTCCCCACCGCAATGGGAAACTGGCTATTTTATCTCCAAGCCGGAACACATCAATGTTGTTAGCATTGATGTTTCGCGGCAATACATAAATAAGATACAGGTAGCTAGCCAGGCCGGCTTAAAAAATGCCCTTCCACCAGCCAAACCGAGTCTTAGAAAGTTAGACTCCGCCGGGGATCGAAGCCACGACCTCCTGATGTAAAGCTAATAGCCTTAAACATTAAGCCGGAGGTGGTTAACTGTTAATGGTTACTTGTAGATTTAACTACAACATCAGACGCCCAATAAACCTATTTAGATTCCAAATCTCAAATGAAAAAGTCATCTGGAAGTGGTCTATATAATTATTCCAATGAGTAGTGGTGGTACGGAACCCAAATTCCGTGAGTACGACTGGCACTTGGCCGGTTTTTTTTTCCTTTATGCCTAATAACCTACCTAAATGCCAATCAAATTACTCAGTCACCGGAAATAGTCTATAATTTTGATAAACAAGGAGCCCTAATTTCGCAAGTCCGACTCGCACTTGGCCAGTTTTTCCTTTTTTTTCTTCGTATACGCCTAATAACGCTTAAAAACCACTCGAGTGCCATAGTTAACCGTGGTTAAAAATCAATTAGCGAAAACCGGTTTATTTGAAACAGCTGTTTCGCTTAACAGTCGAGCCAATAACAAATTTCAAGTTTATTAGTTATCTGGAAGTTGATGTCTTTATATTTTGCTGAGTAGTAGTGATACTGAACCCTTAGTGCGCAAGTACGACTCACACTTGGCCGTTTTTCGAGTTTTTCCTTGTATACGTCAATAACCTACCTGGATGCCAAATTTCAAGTTTATAAGTTAAATACCTGGAAGTGGTCTAGATATTTTGCTGAGTAGTGGTGATACGGAACCCTTAGTACGCGAGTACGACTTACACTTGGCCGGTTTTTGAATTTTTATTTGTATAAGTCCAATAACCTACCTGGATGCCAAATTTCATGTTTATAAGTTACCTGGAAGAGGTATATATATTTTGTTGAGTAGTAGTGATGCTGAACCCTTGGTGCGCGAGTACGACTTACACTCGGCTGTTTTTTGATTCTTTCCTTTGTATACGTTCAATAACCTACCTCGGTGCCAAATTTCAAGTTTCTAAGTCACCTGGAAGTGGTCTATAATTTTGATGAGTCAGTGAGTGGGTCAACTCATCAAAATAGTGATTTTCGGACGGCAATATCTCAGAAACGGTAAATAATATATTTATGAAAATTGAGATTCTTAGTGATCGAGGGGGACTTTCTAGAGACACAAAATCGCAAGTGTGTAAGTCAAAAAGATTTTAAGTAACAGGTAGGTAGAAAGTGGCCCGAAATTGTTCGTGTGATATAACCCACGGCCGGTGTCGCCTTTTTCTTTTCGAACTTGGCGGACACACTGCCGTGTGTCTCGATTCCTTAACGTTCACACGACTTTTGAATGACGTTAAAGAAATCATCTTGTGACTTTTGTATGACCATTATACAGCAATGTTGGTCGTATAAATAGGCCCATTTTCGCGTTTAGCAAACGTTATTATAACACCTAGGCCATATACAGGATGATTTTTTAACACCAAGCAAGCCGTTGAGGGTGGGCTCTACTCATCGATCTCATACATACATTGATAAAACCTCCTTGTAAGAGCGACAGGGCTGCCTACCGTTTCAAGGTGGAGCAGAAACTGCAAGGGATGGGGTCACTACCTAAATTGGAAGGCGCACAGCAAATAAAACTGTAAGTAGGTGACCTAACAGACCGCCTAAGGGACGTCTACCAAGAAACTTGCCCCCTGAACAAGCCACTAGCGATTGGCAATCAAAAGGTAAGCTGGTGGGGACCTGAATTGGAGAGGCTCAATAAAAGGTCAGAAAGCTATTCAATAGAGCAATGAACACGTAACAGAATTGATACAATCACAAAAATTGCAAGCCCAAATACAAGAGGATACGATACTATAGTACTGCATTATGGTTTAGCTTCTGCGATGGAGTTGAATCGTGTTCTCGAGTGAACAGGGTAAGAAAGGTCCTCTCCAGCGGCCCGAATCAAGATCTGAGAACACTAAAGAAACCCGATAACACCCTCACCAACTCGCCTACAGGAGGTGGAGTGAGTACTACTACAGACACACTTCCCCAATTGCAAAATAGTGCAAGAGGTAAGCTGGAATGCAGAGGAAACAAGCGCAACTGAGGTAGATTGGGTCGTAGGCGACAAAGTGTTCTCCGCAGACAAAGTAAAGTGGACGTTAAACAGCTTTCAATCCTTCAAAGCAACTGGTTGTGATGGAACGATTGCAGTGGGGCGGGGAGATCTACTCATTAATATCCTTTTAAAAAAATTGTATAAGAAACGCCTCCATAGAAGCTGCACAGATTCTCAATCGCGGTCTTTCATTAGTACCTGTAAAATTAGTCACCCAAGGGGGGAAGCCTCACTTCGCAAATGTCTTTGACGTCATCATCATCAAACCCAACAAACCGATAATGATTCTCTTGCTCGTATGTATAGAGTTAAAAATCTCTCCAGCTGCTATGGCGTGTGAAAAACGCATTGATTTAATTCTTTGTGATTATGTAAAAGAAAAATTATACAGGAAAAGTTCCTTATCTTATCAGCTTTCCAAAAAGTTGCAAAACATATAGTGAGTAAATCTAGCCCCATACAATTTACCCAACAATTTTTTATGGAAAAAATTTGATCTCAATTTTTCGATTAGCATGGGCAACGTTTATTGTTGCTAAAAATGATGCTAGAGGGTCACAAGAAGACTCAAGGTCACCCAAAGGGCAATGGAGCGTGCTGTGCTCGGAGTTCCCCAGAGCGATTGAAACGAGGAGATCCATAGGAGTGGACCGATGACCTGATGAAGATCGCGGGAAGCTGCTGGATGGGGCAGCACAGAACTGGTCATCGTAGAAATCCTTGGGGGAGGCCTTTGTCTAGCAGTGGATGTCTTTAAGCTGATATGGTGAGGGTAACTGAAGCCTAGTAATGTGAACAACATGGTCAAATTTTAGATATTAAAAACTCATGTAAATCATTTTTATGGGTATTTGTTAGGGACTAGATTCAAGTAAAACAGAATTCATTATTTTTTGTTATTATTAAATTGATGTTTTGCAACTTTTATACCTTATTAGGCCTTTGTCCAGCAGTAGACGACTTGTGGCTGATATGATGATGATAATGTTTTTTGGAAAGCTAATAAATCCCATATATTATGACACACTTAGTGTATACAATCATTTCTAGGTTTCCGTACCTCAAAAGGAAAAAACGGAACCCTTATAGGATCATTTTGTTGTCCGTCCATCTGTCTGTCAAGACCCTTTATCTCGAGAACACGTAGAGGTATCGAGTTGAAATTAAAACCATATACTCCTGTCTACAGTACCTTGAAGCTGTGAAAAAATCAAACTTCTTAGTTAAAGTAAAAAAAGATACGTCCCTTTATGTTACAAAACAACGTACGTAAGTAATATCTATTGTATAATTTTATTTTCTGCCAGTTATGTAATCTTTTTTGTACACAATGAACTGTTAAATAAATAAATAAATACATTCTGATACTCTCAAGGGATCCAAAATTCATAGGGTATTTTCCGTTGACCTAGAACTATAAAATCTGAAAACTATAAATTTGTAATTAAATCATGAAAAATATAGTCTTTATTTAAAGTACGTAATCAATTATGCAAGGAATGGCAGTCCAAATTTTGAATTAGGTTGACTGTGTCATGTGGGTATCGTATGAAAGGGCTTCATTGGCACAAGCTTAAACAGATTTTAAATTATTTTTATGATGTATAGTTTTCGATTTATGATGAAGAATAAAAAACATCTTTTCCCTTTTTAACACGCTTTTATTAGCTTCACTTGTATGTAACTAACTATGTAAGAAAATCTTGGAATCTTAATTTGACCCACTTCCCGGTCTTCGATTAGGATGAAGTTTTGCACACGCTCTGAGTTCTGATGACAATACATGACTAGAAGAAACGTCATTACAAATCCAATATGGCGGCCTCCCCAAGATGGCGGACTGGCTGTTTGAAATCCACCCCCATGATATGGGTATCAAATGAAAGGGTTTGCTGTCAGGAATACGAAAAAAATAGTCACGTGACTTAAATCCAATATGGCAGACGTCCAAGATGGCGGACAGGCTATTTGAAATGCACCCCCATGATATGGGTATCAAATGAAAGGGTTTGCTGTCAGGAATACAAAAAAATAGTCACGTGACTTAAATCCAATATGGTGGACATCCAAGATAACTACTTAACGTGTTTACTAAAACCGTGTTTTTTAGTTTTTTTATATAGTTTGTAGGTACTTACCTAATAATTTTGGTGTGTGTAGTACCTAACAGTTTGCATTGTTATGATTTATAATATGTACCTACAAATTTGTACGGAACCCTCGCTGGGCGAGTCCGACTCGCACTTGTCTGGTTTTTTTTTACAAAATCACAGAGAACTAGATAAATGCATTTTTCATACCAAATTGGAAAATTAAATTAGATGTAACTTGAAAACTGTTGATTTCCAGACAGAAGCTCAATTTGCCATATACATAAACCAAGTTCAAACTAACACCGAATGTACTTTCAGAAGAACAAATAATTTGTAGTCTGTAACGCCGAGCACTTCAAATAAGGATTTACACATGTTATTGATTTCCTACTGTACTCATATTTACGGGGCCATAGATATCTATATATCATAATGTATGGAACACATTTTTGGTGAAAAAGATTAAAAAATAGTTCTTTTAAAAGAACATTCGGCATTACTGACTAAAAAATGAAAAAAATATATGACATTGTTTTTTATATCAAAAACTCTCCTTTTTGTCATATATTTATGAAAACTACTTAATAAATTCTACATAAATATATAATTTCATCAATAAAACTACCTAAATCAGTAAAATTATTATGCTCACTGATTGATAATTAGACACTTCACATTTTTTTGGGTAAAAAAAGTATGGATACATGAATTTTAAAATTGTGAGCCATAGACTGGAAGTTCTTTTTCATTTGGAGTGATTTTTAACTCTAAATTATCGCTACCTATCCTCTGGAGGATCATCCGGTCTTACTTCCAACTTGAATTTTTAGAGGTTTAGGTTTTAGTGAGGTTTTGTTCCTTCATAGGTACTTCCGGGCTTACGAGAACACGCTAAATTAGATGTAGTTTAAGCCCTTAAAAGAATCACATTCCAGAATACAATATTACTATACAGATACAAAAAATTGGAAATCATAATAATGATAGTGCAATGCAATAGCCCTAGAAATTGAGAGGGCTCTACAGTCAAATTATGTTAATAGATAAGTCATAGAAAATAGACTGCCATCATAATTCTTAACCTAATGCGTGATGCTTAGGTATTTTTACAAAGTATATCTACTATTTTTTTACAGTTTTGTTAATTAATTTTGTTCATCCACAATTGGCTAGGCCTTGGCGTCATCTTACCTGATGGTAAAAGACGATACTAACAATGAAAGCAGGCTTACCAAGATTCCCCAAGGCAATGGGGAGGTGGCTATCTTATCTTCAAGCCAGGACACGTCAAAGATGTAAACATTGATGTTTGGCGGCGAAACTTAGATAAGATGGTGGTAGCTAGCCAGGCGGGCTTAGCCCTTTCAGATCGGCGACGAAACTACACCAAATTCAGGAGACCAAACTATTGAACCTACCTAAATTTGCTCCGGAGAAGTCAAATCTGGGGTCAGTTTTCCATTTTGGAAAATTTAAGTACCGCCGCCATCTTGGAAAATTTAAGTACCAACAATTGTGTCATTAGTTATCAAGTCTCGTTAGTTATTTTTTGACACCAATCAGTCTCAAAAGTTACAAAAAATAAGATCAATCTCACAAAAATAAAATAATTAGGATTGATGCAAAGTAATTTGGTCGATATTTGGAATTGGTTGGTATTCCTGCTAATTCGGGACCAGTTTGACTACTTGGACAATGACAATGAACTACTTCTTGCGCTCCTGAAGGTCCCGGAGAGGGTTCAGGGAGCTCTTCATCGTCACTACCCTCGTCTCCAGATCCATTTAACATGCCCTCAATCTCGGCTTCAATCAAGCCACGCGGCAACCTGTTTATTACCTACTGTAAAAAACTGAAAAAAAACATATCAAAAATCACGAACAACTTATATGGCCCTTGATGATACAATTGTTTCAGTAAAGTTCGCTAACAGCTGGCCGCGGCGCTAAAAGCTATTTCAATGCACTTTTCTATTAAATACATAGTTAATCTATTTAATATTATGAGTTTAATCAATAAATACCGAAATACGAACAAATAACCAATAAGTTTGTACTCACAGTGTTGCAAGGTAGCACCGAAAAAATTCATTGAACTCGACAAGTTGACACTAGCTCCGCGACTGACCTACGCGCGAAATTCGTGTACAAGATCAAAGTACGGTTCACGCGCAATCGGGCGAAGCCGGGCCCGTCCAGAAAATACTTTTGAAATAAAATGAACTTTATAAACCGCACAATTGTAATGACTGGTTCTGAAAGGGTTAGCAAATGCCACCAACCAAACTGAGTCTTACAAGATTAGACTCTGCCGGAAATCGAACCCACGACCTCCTGATAAAAGGCTGATGGACTTTAACCATTACTCCACGGAGTCACTTTTTTCTATATACATTTTGATAGGAGTTCTGCAAGTTGGTATGCAATCTAATCAGAAGATTGAAGGGCTCCAGGTTGAGGTGCACTATAACGCTGCCTTTATCTCAATATAAATCTGAGCTTGTGAACTAACTTTTTTTGCAAAAAAAACGTGATTGTAGACAAAGCAGTTTTGTTTGTTAGTTTTGGCGAGAAGCTGTACAGGAATTTATAAGAGAAAATCACTAAGAACTTACTAGGAAAGGAAGGCAAACAACCGAGTTTTCTCCAAAATAAGTTGTTTATAATTCACATCATGTAATTAAAGTATTTCCGCTCTTCTCGGACAGGGGCAGGACGTATCGTAGTGTCGATTGAATGATAATTGTCATACTTACCGACACCTAACTTCGTCGTTTTCAACGGAACCCACATCTTGTAACGATGCAGCGGCGGCGCACTTTGATGATTTTACACAAAACTACGCATTCATTATTGTTTATTCAGATTTACGCGAGAATATTACAGGAAAAATCAAGAAAATGAAACATAATACAGTCAATCCCACCAGCACCAGCAGTGTTGACAGAGTGTCCGTCCGTATAATAGCCGACTCAATAGTGCACGACCTAGTAATTTGTTATTAACATTGAACATGATAATACCTGGGCGATAGTTAATGTATTAAACTTGAATTATCAGGATGCACATTCCAAGCCGGTCATTATTGTGTTAGCCACACCTGACACCTCAGAGCAATAACTCAAGCATAGAGGGAGCGTCAAAATTACAATATATTTTTACTCTTCTTTCTTTTTTTCGAACATTGTACGGTAAAAAAAGATAAATATATAAGATCAGTTTATGCTACATGGACACTGCAAAATTGTAAATGGTCACACTTGGTCTCTTTTTAAACGACCAATTTGAAAATCTACCCATTTATTTGGTAATTCTGTCCATAATTACCAGATATACCTTAATACATAATTATCTTTAGGTGGTATTTTAATCTAGTCGTATATGGAACCCAAAAAAAACAGATAATCTAACAAACCGAATTGTAACTTACAATTCTTTAAAATACTACTTTAAAATTTGCTTTTAATTTTATCAATCCTTTCATTCGATCTCATCCATGGAAAGTAATAATACAGCAAAATATATCGATATCTTTGGTAATTATGGCACTTCAGTAGCATTGCTAAAAAAAGTGGACAGCCTTGCAATAAACAAATATAATTAATATATATCTATCCTGCTTTATCACACTAACCGGGTAACAATTAGTGTGAATAGTGTGACTAGAATGAATTTTGACGCTCTCTCTATGCTTTAGTTATTGCTCTGAGAGCCACACAGATCTAATAAACCAATAGATTAAATATATTTATCATAAAACTGCGACGATAATGCCTTACTGTTTACGCAAAACAACCCTCCATATAAAATAAATAGAGTTTAAAAAAACTAAAAAACACCATTTTAAAGTACATCAGACTAAATAGTAATAAATAGAGTTTAAAAAAACTAAAAAAGACGCTTTTAAAGTACATCAGACTAAAAAGTAAAAAATAATTCTTAATATAAGTTGAAAATAATAATTAACAAATGACTAGTATTATTGTGAAAAAGCGTGGGGCGCTATGTGCCATATTTTTCAACTATCGAGCAACCCACACTTTTTCACAATAATACTAGTAATTTGTTAATTATTATTTTCAACTTATATTAAGAATTATTTTTTACTTTTTAGTCTGATGTACTTTAAAAGCGTCTTTTTTAGTTTTTTTAAACTCTATTTATTTTTTATTTTTTAGTTCAAACTTATGGCCGATTCTTGATAAGTCTACAAAGTTTGAATTAAATCTGTCCGTTTAAAGTGGGTCAAAATCGAGTCAAAAGGAGTCGGTTACATACAAACATACAGGTGAAGCTAATAAAAGCATGATAAAAAAGGATATGACTATATTCTGGTCAGTATGCTGATTTCATGCCTCGTACAGCCCTATATGTTTTGCAGCAAACTTGGGCCACCAGGGATGTGCCATACCATGTGTTTGTACAGATTAAATCGATATCGATAGATATACTCATTTAATTATTGGTAAAAATAAAAATTGAAAAAAGAAGGATTGCGTGGTACGGCTTGTACCACAATACCAATGATCTTAATAAATACAACAAAAAGTTTTTTATTGATATTTTAAGTCACATCGTAGAAATATGTCACATCTATAGGCTAATGTTTTGGCAACAAATTAAAACTCGCAGTCACTGGAAAGTAAATGGTCCTGTGGCCCCACCCGATGCAACGCACGGCCTAAGCTATCTTTGCCGTTTTGATTCGTGATTGACTCGTCGGGAACTCAAGAGGTGGCAGCTACCACGGAATTGGCATGTTTTATCTGTAATAATTATTGTTATTTATGATTCTTTGCAGTGTTGAGTCAACTGCGATGTTGTTGTGATTAGCACTACCTTGTGTGGTTCCTAGTGATATTGGTGATGGGATTGTCGCCCCGGAATTACTTTTCAGTGTTAGTAATTTTTTGTGTGGCGCAAGCTTGAAATTCGATAGTCTCTGGGGTGCTTGTGGCTTGTTCCTCGGTCAGAGACATTGGCATAATACTATCATAGTGATTGTCTTTGTAATAGAGGTGAATGTTGGTTGGTGTTGTTTTCATTGAAGGTGAGTAGACGAGTGGGACATCATGGCGTCCGTGTATATAAGGTGCTTCAAAAATATATAAATATATCTCCATTGCGTTGGGGAATCTTGGTAAGCCCACTTCCATCTTCGGCATCATCGTCACTTACCATCAGGTGAGACGATGCCAAGGGCTTACCAATAGTAAAAAATAATAATAATAAAAAAATATATATGTCAGATCAGGTGGTCGATCTAGGCTATGTTCCTGCCTATCGGTCATCTTGGTGGGCGTAACCAGGGGTGTTAGTCGAAAGTAACGAAGTAAGACTGCAATCAACTCAATTTATTCTCCAATAAAAATAGTTAGGTACAACGAAACGTAAGACAGTTCCTAGCTTTGTGTTGTCCGTGCGGCGACCGTAGGAGAAGTGCCTGAGAAGTGTCGTGTCCATTTATAACGAACACCTCCACCACTCCCCGATGATGTCACGCACGTGTACTGCAAACTAGACTCTGCGGAAGCGCGCCAACACCACGATTGCGTTTCGCTGTCAACCGACTTCCTGTACTAATGACCTTCCTGATATATATGTCACCGATAAATAGCAAGAATCGTAAGTTGATCAATTTTCTAGTTAGTTGATTAACTGACGAAAAATAACAAACGTTAGTAGAAATGTATTATTTAACGCAGTGTATTTTAGCTAATTGGTCAACTTACAGTACCTGGCAGTAATTTAATAATTTACGATTGTGCCACAAGTAAAATCATCCACTAACGGGCCAATCGTTGCTCAGTGTACTATTTAACGGTATACTATTACCCGTCATATAATACACTGTTCTCTGATTGGTCGAGGGCATTTTATAAGCATTTGGCTAGTGTTTATTCATACAAAGACTTAGATATGTTATTTTAATACCGATGATGAGATGTGAAAGATCATGTATATTTTTTTATATTTTATATTTATTCTTATTTAGCCATACAGTTTTATGACTTAGTATAATAAAAGGAAAAATATTTTAAATAACAAAAGTGAAGGGTGAAGGTGGCGGCCGGGTGGCGGGCGGGGAGCAATGTAAAAGCAAGCACGTGAGTCGTTTAACCAATCAACGTACACCTCGCCTTCGTCGGATGATCTTACGACAAGGCGCCGTAAATTAATCAATTTACTAAAATACATACGTTAAATAATAAATTTTAACTGCTGTTTATTATTTTCCGGGAGTTGATCAACTACCTTGAAAATTGATCAACTTACGAGTCTTGTTATTTTCCGGTGACATATATATGCAACGGCTGCAATGGGAGAAAGTATCATGTATAGTGATTACGAAAATGATACATTTATATCCGGAAATTAATCTTTCTTTTTCCATACAAAAAAATAAGTCATTAAAATAAATTGTTTTACTTATATTAAGCCATCCCGTATTGTGTTGAATGAAAACAGACAGCCCACGTGGTCACGTGGTTGTTGCGGCTTGTTCAATCGACCCGCGCGGCCGCGTCCGCGGTGCTAGCATGCACCCTGCGCAGTTAGTTCGTACACTTGCTGGCTGCTCGCAGTCGAGTGCGCAGTACCGACGCGATTGTTTTGTATGTACTGGTCTACCTGGACCAGTATATTCTGCCGAGTTACAAGAAGTGCTAGACTTTTTCCAGCGACACCCGACGGCGAGCACGAGCAGTGTTAAAAAAACAGACACGTTATTATAAAGTGCAAAGACACATATGCAAGCGTGCGTACATATGTGTGTGTGTGTGTGCAACGCGAGGTCAATCAACTCGTGCAATAGTTTTGTACCAGATAGTGGAATAAATAATAATTAGTGCTGTGTTACGTGTAAACTTTGTGTAAATAACTTGTAATTAAGGTGATGAACTTAGAAACACCCCAAGTTACTCGTTACGTGAAGTCGTGAAATCAGCCGTTTTAATAACTGGTAGGTTTGTGTATTCTGCGTTCCTACTTGACGGACGTGATAATACAAAATGAAGCAATATAGTATCTAAATTAGTTTAATTTCTCAAATCAATTTAATGATTCCGGGGCACGAATTTTTTCACTATTGTAATCTATAAGCATGACTCTTACTCCCGTGACATATATTTTAGAAGCACCTTATATAAACGTTCATAACGTAGAATTCACTCCCTGCGATTATTATGTCCTCACCGCCCCAAAAGCCGTTTCGAAATAGCTCTTTAATGTATTGGTCCATTAGTTCAGATTCTGTGCACTTGAGGTTAGGTTTCCAATCATCGATGTTGTTAAGGAGGGCCAGATATATTCGCTCTTTGTCGCGGTTTTCTCAAACGTAAGTTGTTAGATCTTTTCTAACTTGTTGGTGAATAAAAGTTTGGTAATGAAATAAGCTGTATTGATTTGGCCAGCTAGAGCTCGGAAGAGGCAGTTGCCATCTTTCGCTATTTTTCAAATTTTCATAATTGCCTGAGTTATTGTCTGGCGCGGACAGTGGGTTGATCTTGAGTTCAGTGGATGGGTGGAGACGTCCTATGTTTCCTTTTTTTGTTTGGTTAAGAAAAGGAATGACTTTGTCGAATTGTTTTTGTGTGCTATTCCTTCTAACATTAAAATGGGTTACAGATGTTCGGTCGAGACTCGAGCTATGACGTCTATGGGGAATATATGGCAGCTGTGTTTTTTTTTGCGATTGTCATTATTTTCTATAGGGAAAGAAAAAGAAACTTTCGGCCAAGCGCAAGTCAGTCTAGCACTCCTAGGGTTCCACGCACCAAGCCCCCATGCACCACCGCTCCCAAACACAGCCCAAACGAAAGTAACTCTAAAGATCCACAAAAGAAGTCGACAGACGGACAAACGGACAGACAGCGGAGGCAGAGCAACAGGGTATTTTTTTACGCACAAGTGGCTTTATATCAATAAAAGTGATCTGTTTTTGTTTGAACCATGAAACTGAAATCAAGTTGTATTTGGAACTACTTCTCTTCTCTTGCCACCACTTCTGACTCTACCTCCTTATAAATTTACCTCCGTTACATCCCTGGTGAAGATGCAACTTACTGTACTTTTCAATGATTGACGAGTAGAAGATGTTTAGAAAAAGCTAGAGGTCAACAACTCTTTGTCTTTGGCCTCGCCTTTTCCCGTTACGCGAGGTCGGCTTTCCTGGTGCTGAGGTGCCACTCATTCCGCTGGTATGCGTCATCATCTGAAAGCCCCAACTGCTTCATGTCCTTGCGGACATTCGTCATCCACGTAGTTCCCTTCCCTGCCTTCCCCTCCCTCTCTCCTTTGTAGCCATGTATATGACCGTACCATCTCAGCCTAGCTGCTCCGTTGACCTGGTGCACGATTAATTAGACCGTAGATTGACCTGAAGTCGGACAAAAAATGTAACCCGATGTCGTGAGGCGGCGCGCTTCACCTTATCGCTATTTATGAGTAGGATTTTCTGAATATAGTCCTCAAGTGATTTTTTTGTAATAGTGTTGAATGTAGCTTTCTATTCATTCCAAGTTTCATATGATTTTATGCTTTAGTTCAATGTTAAACATGGTGTAATGGCATTTCCAGAAAATTTTAGAAGGTGTATTGTGAGTCTTTGAAATAACTTATGATTGGCACCCCAGATTAACACTTTACATGTAATTTCACTTGTACTTACCTTTTTGATGAAACTTGCCACAAACAACACTGAAAGAAACACAACAATCACTAAAAAACACTTGTATTAGCGAGCACTACGGTACGCGTCGTACGAAGGACTGACTAAACTTTTTTTTTCTCTATTATTTTCTATGGTGGGGTAGGGCGCTGTTTTATCACTTCAGCTCGTTTCTACGTTCATAAGACAGAGACAAAAATTTTTAATACGTTGAAAGTCATAGAGTAGAAAGAGAAATACACTTATTACAGAAATAATGGTTTGGGTACTCCAGGTACCCAAGGGCAGACAACGGAGGAAAATTTTTGGGTACTCCCAGTACCCGAGGTCAGCTGACCGGCTAGACTCCGTGATTTTTTCTGCGATTGGTGCAACTTAAAGGTACCTCTTATGTGTTCATTGCGCACCCTGTCTTTAAGTGTAACTCCGCCCGCCCAGCGCAGCATTCGCATCTCGGTCGTGAGTTGCTTCTGTACATGGCTTTTCTTCGCAGCCCATACCTCGCTGCCATAGAGGAGAGCTGGTCTAACAACTGACAAATCCATTCATTTTGCAGAAAAAGATAATGATCTTTCTTTTGAGCGGTCTACTGAGCTCCCATGGTTCTGCACAATGTTGTAATTGGGGAAATTTGTAGCCAGGAATCTACCTTATGTTACCACTTTTTAGTTTTCGTTATTTAAATAAGTAATTGTGCTTTTATTCGGAGCCACTTTTTGTATGAATATATACTATTAGTTTTCTTGTGAGTGTGGGTACCTCAGAGTAAGTATGTAAGTACCTACATAATGTATCTAAATACTTACTCTGAGGTGGGTACGCTAGTACTAATTTTAACTATATATACTGTGGCGTGGGTGTGATAAAAGTAGTACGGGAAAACACCACTTATGGCGCTGCAATCGCGTCTTCTTGACTGCAGTGCTGTCTCGCTGTCTCTATTTCTATTCTGGTTTCAGTGTGACCAGATTTAGCAGAATTCTGCAATTTTAGCAGAATTTGACCCCCTATTTAGGGCTTAGCATATTATGTCGCAGATTAGAAAAAGTTGGCAGTTTATAGCAGATTCCAATGACACTTTAATATAAATTTAGCAGAATTCTGCAATTTTAGCAGAATTTAGACCCTCAATTTAGGACTAGCAGCTGGCATAATGTTCAATTTAAATCTGGTCACACTGACTGGTTTATTCATAAATTCTCTATGGGTTAAACTTGGTTTGAATTTATTATTGTAAAGACTTTTTGGCGGGAATTTGTAGCGTTCAGTTTGTCATTTTTCTTTTATTATTCGAAAAAATACATTTAGTGGTTTTTGATGTATAATATTGATAGTGTATTTATCAGCAAAGTATCATTTATGTGTTTCTTGTGTAGGATAATGAAATAAAAGTGTGTATACTGTGTTTCGAGTTCCCACAAGAAGTCCGAGCAAGCTTTAGCAAAATTGCTATCATATTGCTAGAGTATGTAGGTTAGGTTAGTTTATAGACAATGATATGATGTAAACGTGAAGAAACAGTGATCTTGAAGACTGAAAAGGAGAAAAATGTGAGGAAACAATGATTTTGAAAACAAAAAAATGGACTGGACATCTGGATTTGACCAATATAATGAGCTTTTGACTACATAATCTGAAAAACATACTGAAAATTACTGAAGACGTGAATTCTACAAATTAATACTACTGAAAAACATATACTGAAGACTAGGCGGTATGGCCAATGAGCCTTAGCCTGCCCTAAAAGGGGGGAAGGAAAAAAAAATATTATTGTAAACAAAATTACTGACTTTTTTGGCGGGAATTTGTAGCGTTCAGTTTGTAATTTTTCTTTTATTATCCGAAAAATTACATTTAGTGGTTTTCGATGTGTAATATTGATAGTGTATTTATCAGCGAAGTATCATTTATGTGTTTCTTGTGTAGGATAATGAAATAAAAGTGTGTATACTGTGTTTCGAGTTCCCACAAGAAGTCCGAGCAAGCTTTAGCAAAAGTGCTATCATTTTGCTAGAGTATGTAGGTTAGGTTATTCTATAGACAATGATATGACGTGAACGTGAAGAAACAGTGACCTTAAGGACTGAAAAGGAGAAAAATACTACTTCTGAAAAATATACTGAAAATTACTGATGACGTGAATTCTACAAATTTTAATACTGCTGAAAAACATATACTGAAGACTAGGCGGTATGGCCAATGAGCCTTAGCCTGCCCTAAAACGGCGAAGAAAAAAAAAAAAAACAAAATTACTTGGTTGAATAATGAATTTATTATTGTAAACAAAATGTTACACGCGGGTTTATCACAGTGTTGTAGGTATTGGGTCGCACAGATCTTACAAGCAACATATTATTTTTAAGGAAGGAAAAGAGAAAAAAAAATTAACGTAACGAAGCCTTCTCCTGCCTGCACTCTTCACGCATTGAAATCCAATGTTGTAAAATGTCGGACGACTTTATACCTCTAAACCAGAGTACCCCAGTGGGGAATAGATGGCAGGGTCACAACCGAAGCTTCCAGGGGGGCCAGCAGAATCAGAGGTACCAGAGCCACAACAACAGCCGAGGGAGAGGTTACCACAATCGCTGGGGGAACCATTCACAGAGAAACAGTAGTTATGGGGTATGTTGATTATTTATCATATATCATTAGTTAGACGGTATGGTTGGGGTGCACATAAGCAAGCTGCCACAGGGGGACAATATAATCATTAAATCTAACAAACTTATTTTTATATTTAGTAGGTATGGCAGCCCGGTTAGGGTCTAGACGGACTGCAAGCCAGCTGTAAATTCACAGTTTGGATGCAGTTCTCCTAGAAAGTTGTGCCCTAACTGTATCCAAACTGAGAATTTGCAGCTGGCTTGCAGTCTGTGTGTCTGGGCCCTTATGTGCACCCCAACCTAGAATATAGAATAGAATTTACATTTATTTAGCAGACTACCAATACTTAAAACTACAACACAATTACCTACGTAATTCTAATTTAATGCACTGCCAAAACACGAGCAAGAGCTTTTTAAAAAAAAACACAGCGCAGATTTTTAGATATTTTATGTAAGTATGTGGATCAGAATCATGCTGAGTGGAAGTTTTTGGGGAGGTTGTTAATCAGTACAATTTTTTTTTCACATTTTTTCAGTGCAATTCTTGGCTGAGACGAGTGATTTTGCAAAAATGTAGGAATGTTGTTTTGCTTATTTTTAAAATCGACAAAAGGTTTCATAAAAACATAATTTTATATCAGTTTCGGAGGAATTTTGATGTGCCACCTGTAAACAGGGTGTAACAAAATTGGTGTAAGTCCCGACTGGGGGTTCTACTCGTCATACTGAACAACTTTCTATAAGGAATCGATAATGAATTCTCAAACAAAATGGACCTTCCATTATAAAATGCACAAAATCGGTCAATCAGCTAAATGATTTATATGAAGAAAAATATTTTTTTTCGATTTAAGCAGTCATAGAACAAAAGTTGTTCAGTATGATGAGTAGAAGTCCCAGTTAACAGGACCTACACCAATTTTGTTACACCCTGTATAATAAATTGTAATGTTTACTTCAGTAATGTGTTTGGATGAGGGGCTTGTGGCCAGCTATTTGTTTCTAGTATGACAAATGATTGAATACTTTATTCTGAATTAGAAAGAGTAGCTAGGTTGAAGATGAGATATTTTTATCAGTATTAAAAGTAAGTAAATTCATCGGTGGCGCAACGGCAAGGGCTGCTACCTCCTATCGGAAGGTCGATGTTTGAGTCCTGCCACATACCAATGTGTTTTCGAATTTCGATCTCATATGTACGTATATCCGACGCTCTTATGGTGAAGGAGAACATCGCGAGGCATCATCGTCACTTACCATCTGGTGAGATGATGCCAAGGGCTTACCAATAGAGAAAAAAAAAACCTGCACAGATCTCGTAGGTTGTGTGTGAAGTTGACCAACCCGCACTGGGCCCGTGTGGTCGACTAAGGCCTGATCGCTTTAATTCAGGGTAGGCTCAAGCCCCTCGGTGGGGACGTATATATGAGCTGATGTGGAAAAGTAACTTATGTGATCCATCCATGTAATCACAAAATGAAGAGAGAAAAAAGCAAACACAATACCATACCTTCCTCGACTGCATCATCACTTACCATCAGGTGAGTTGCAGTCAAACACACTCAAATTTTTAATAAAAAAAAAATAAATAAAAAAAAACACTCTTTAGTTGTATGGTGAAGAAATTAGAATTTAATTTCTCTTGAATAACCAAGGCCACACCATACTTTTTTTTTCTATTCATCACAATTGGTAAGCCCTTGGCATCATCTTACCTGATGGTAAGTGACGATGATGCCGAAGATTCCCCAACACAATGAAGAACTGGCTATCTTATCTTCAAGCCGGAACACATCAATGTTGTTAACACTGATGTTTGGCGGCAAGTCTTAGAAAAGATGATGGTAGCTAGCCAGGCTTAAAAAATGCCTTACCACCAACCAAACCGAGTCTTACAAGTTGACCCAACCGGAAATCGAACCCACGACGTCCTGGTGTGAAGCGAATGGATTAACCATGACTTTCAGCTAGACATAAAGACATAAAAGACATGAAAATTTTATTTACGTGGTTAGCTTATACTATAATTTTTAAAATTTCATATCTACCCTAAGTGTTATCCTATTCAATGTGTAAAGTACTCTCAATAAATATATTCTTATTCTTATAATATGTACAAGTTAACTGTGACCCCACACTAGATAACACTAGAGGTACGAGTAGGCTATTATTATTATTGGTTGGGACACCTGCGGGGTACAGGCGAGTGTTCAAGTCTCTAAGTGGACTCACTACACCCTATTCCCATGTTAGTACAATGGTTACTGTGACCCCGGTGGCGTCCCGCCCTCAAACCTTGAGCTCCTTCAACAGTACTCCATTATGTGACTGATTTCCAGGTCGCATAGTTCTTCCCTGATCCTATCGGCGCCGAACGTCTCCCACCGTAATCTGCTGTAGAGTACACACTCAGCCAAATAGTGCTGGCTGGTTTACGGTTCTCCGCAGTTGGGGCAGTAGGCTAGGCCTGTCTCGTGGCGGTCTAAAGAACATAAACATATAACAATATTAAGCAGGTGGCGCCTAAGCAGTTTAACGAAATGAGTTTATCGGAAACTAAGTAATTATTACAAGTGGAAGACAACAAAAGGATTAAAGACAAATAATAGAAACAAAGAACAGATAACAGAACATTGTGTGTGTGTGTGTGTGTGTGTGTGTGTGTGGGGCAGGTGGCTATCGGCTACCATGTACTTTACTGAACAATTCTTGAGCTGCTCTTGCTTAATATGATATTGTAGCTCAACTTTTAACTGGTAGTGTTCCCACTAACATGTCACATTTAACTCTTTCACCTTTTTTTAGGGTTCCGTACCTTAAAAGGTAATAACGGTACCATTATATGATCACTCGCGTGTCAGTCTGTCCGTCCATCCGTCTGTCACAACCAGCCCATTTACAGCCCATTTGCTCCCAAAGTACGGGACCTATTGGGTTTAAATTTTGTACACATATGTAAGTTGGTGAGCATGCTATGCTCGGAGTTTCTCTACGTGATCGAATCAGAAACGAGGAGATCCGTAGGAGAACCAACGTAAGCGACATAGCTCTCAGAATTGCTAACCTTAAGTGGCAGTGGGCGGGGCACATTGCTCGTAGAACAGATGGCCGTTGGGGCAGCAAAGTTCTCGAGTGGCGACCACGCACCGGAAAGCGTAGTGTAGGCCTCCCACTCGGTGGACCGATGACCTGGTGAAGGTCGCGGGAAGCCGCTGGACGCGGGCAGTGCAGAACCGATCGTCGTGGAGATCCTTGGAGGAGGCCTATGTCCAGCAGTGGATGTCCTTTGGCTGATATGATGATGATGATGTGAGTTGGTGACCCAAAGACGGGCATGTAAATGAATGAATTTCAAACATGTGGGCCACTTTTGGGGGATTTTCAAATATATATTTCTTTATAATTTTTCAATAAATAGTTATGAAGTTATTTAAGAAAATAAGCAAATATTGACCATTCCCCTCCTCTTATCTCTGAAACTACTAGCCCTAAAATCTTGAAAAATTCACAGTATATAATGTTGGAAGCATAGATTATAGAAAAAACTATGAGATAATCTAAGGTCCTTCGGTTCCCACAGAAAAAAATTAAGTAATTAAGTAACTTCACAAAGTAGACCTCTATTTAGGTAAATAGTAGTATAGTAAAAGTATGTACTGAGAGGTCTTGTTCTGTTGGTAGTAAAAGTTTAGGAGCGGAACCCTGTTTGTGTGACCCCGAGTCGCACTTGGCCGGTTTTTAAACTATCTATTAATGTTTTTTTTGCTCTTTTGCAGAGTGATAGCAACAACAGCAGTTACGGATATGACAAGAACAACATAGATGCATATCTACACCCCTCAATGTTGGAAGATCCATGGGCAGAGCTGAGAGCTAAAATGAACATTTGTTCTAAATGAACTATGTTGGGTATTTACTAATTATTTATGTCTAAGAAATAAAGTCTGTAAATAAACATAACTTGGTAAATAAATAATAGTTGTGATTTTTTAGATTAATTATAATATGCAATTAATCCCATCTCTTCCTGTGTGTGTCGTAGACTAGGCTCTTTTCACTTTTCTTTTCTTTACGGCGCGGCGCCTTGCTAGCTCTTTAACATGGACACAGCTTACACTCGGGTCTCGCATAGCCCGGCAGCAGCGATCGGCTAGTCCTGTGGTGGTATCATGACGCGCGCGGATCCGCAGAGTGCGCCGTGTCGTGTGCGAATGTTCGTGTGAACGCGCCTATGCTAGCCAACAATGCATTACCAAAGCAAAGTATATTAGTACTACATACAGTATGGACACTCCCTGCCGCTCTCTAAATTCCGACCTCACCGCCTCGTCACCCAGATTGGTGCAGACTGGTGCTAGTTTGGTTCTCGAACGTGAAGGATTTCGCCGTAATTTCGTTAATTGCGTTATTTGTTTTTAGAAATGTAACTTTTTCCCGTTGTATGAAGTGTCCGGGGTGTGACATACTGTATTTACGGGTGCCGCGACGTAATCGTAACCGTGATTGTAGTGGACGTGGCTGTGCAACCACATCACACACTGCGATCGCAAACCCGCCATACAGCAAAAACCCCCGACTCATAACAGTGAAGGCTTACTATTAGGGTCCCGTAGGTAACGGAACCCTAAAAAATGGACACAATCCTTACTAATATTTTAAATGTAAAAGTGTGTTTGTTTGTTACCTTTTCACGCTTCAACACATCGACCAATCTTAATAGAATTTGGCATGCAGGTAGCCTGTGTCACTGACACATAGACCACTTTTTATCCCGTGAAAATAGCATAGTCTGATGAAGTTCCTGAAAATATACTCTTTTTTGGCTTAATTTCTTTAACATCGCAACGCAACAATGATTTGTTGTGGTTTATTGCACAGAGATGATTGAGGGGGTGGGAAATGACATTATTTACTAATTAGTTTATGCTGATATAGTTCCCGAGGGATCTGGGAAAAACTCATGTCCACGCTCGCGCACGTCGTCGGCGCGGGCATCGCAACAGAGCAACTGATTGAATTATTTTTTTATATACAATTGGTTGAGGGGGTGGGAAGCGACATAGACTGCTAATCAGAATAGCCCAATATATGTAGTTCCTGAGGGATCTGGAGAAAACCTAAGTCCACGCTCGCAAGCTGCTTGTAGCTCGCGCACCACTCACCTTCAAACATAGTCATACAAACGATGTCCACGCTGCGTTACTTTTAAGAGGTTTTTGTAAATTTTTATTTTGTGATTTTTAAACATTACATACAATCGAAACTCTATCGTTAAAAACCTGTATGCATAAAAACGTAACCCCTCTTTTTTGGCCAGTCGGGTTAAAATTTATCCTATATCACTTACGGGATCAAGACGAAGCAAAATCCTGAAAGCTTTTTATCAGCACTCAACACTTTGCAAGAGTCAATGAAACCATGTATCGACTGAATGAAAGGCTTTCTCATAGTCCACAAACGCCAAGCATAGTGGCTGGTTGTACTCTACAGTCTCCTGTATAATCTGCCGCAGCGTATGTATGTGGTCTATGGTATACTAAAGCCTTTACGGAAACGGGCTTGTTCGGGAGGTTGTTGTTCTTGTTCAATGAATTCAGTTTTAGCAAATTCCATATTTCGATAGGAATGAGTAATGACGACACATCTTTTTCTTGCGAACCATGTAATTACTACTTTAGTACTTAATACTTAGGTAGTTTGTTTTCTTTGGTACTATCGACAAACCTAGTTACGTTATGTCTTTTTACCGTCTACGTCTGGGTAGTTAACAGTGTTCAAAAGTTGTTATTTAGTGAGGTAAAAATAAATTTATTTAATCTCATATCGTAAAATTTGAACTAACCTTCAAATCGAGTTTATATTGACATAGGTACTTTATTGAACACCATCACTAGATACTAATTACTTCGTATACTGCACTTCCTCATACATAAAACGTAAATACCTACGCGTTTATTTACCTCCTACTCTTTCACACTTAGGTCCGTATTTATAAATACTCCCTAAGTATGGCCTGAACGGCTCCTCAGCTGATTATGTCTCAAGTAGTAATCCAGGTCTTAACACAGTTGCTAATTCACAGAACTAGTATATATTTCTGTAAATTAGCAACTGTGTTAAGACCTGGACTTGAGACACCCTTTTGACAACAATCATTGTTTTTTGTTACATCTTATTTGTATTTTTTTAACTTTTTTTATTTTAATGGAAAGATGATGAAATAAGGAAGTTTTTATCGTATTTTGCAAGTCAACTATATTTTAGTTTTTTTTTGGAAAATCACAAAACATTTAAACAAATGCGTTTTACATACAAAATAAAATAAAAAAATATGGGCTTTAACTCGAAAACCGTTGATTTCCGACCCCCAGTTAATATGACTTTTTTTTGTTCTAAATTAGATGTAGTTTATCCCCTCAAAAGGATTTGCACTACTTACCAGTCACCCTGTATATTAGTACCTACTAGCTGAAACGCAAACTATCGTTTCGAGCCTATCTCCTTTGTTGCGTTTCATAATTAAATTCTCTTTTGATTTTGTTCCTCTATGGAAATTTAATATGAAAATATTGGTGACTTTTTTGACAAGGAAGGGAGAGAGATTTTTTGGACGGACGAGAATGGCCGTCGTTTTATTTACTGATATATTAAATTAAAGTGTTTAGTATTTGAACCAGTGTGATACTATTTGTAATAGTAATCGGAGCCCACGCCGTATTTCTGGAGGTCACCAGCTTAACCCAGCTAAAGGAATTTCAATACTTCCTGGCTGTCGTGCCGTCGCTGCAGATCCTAACTACCACTCGGGGCACGTTCAACCTTCGGACCGAAGACCTGATCTACCCTACCAGAGGGCAGTCGAGGGAAGTAGCTCTTTATTCTTTCCGATTCATCGTCTTCCGAATCACAAGCTGGAGTAAACGAAAACGCTAAATTTTGTGCGCAGTTTAATCATGGTTTAATTTTTTTGGCAATCAGTTTAAACTATTATTTTTAAGAGGAGTCTCTTGGTTATAAAAAGTAACCTCCAAGAATTTTGAGTACTGTTTAGAGTGCCCCGGGGCAAGATTTAACTATCGCAAGTTTTTATAGTGTTTAGAGTGCCCTGGGGTAAATTCTTAATTACCCCTAGTTTTACGCTGTATATAGTTTTCCGTGTGGAAATCTTCATAGACATAAGAGAAAACGACGTACGTTGTTTTCACCAAACCAACTGGTAAATATTTTTTATACAACAAAGTTTATGTTTTCACTTTTCACCAAACCAACTGGTAAATATTTTTATACAACAAAATTTATGTTTTCACCAAACCAACTGGTAAATAATTTTTATACAACAAAATTTATGTGTTCACCAAACCAACTGGTAAATATTTTTTATACAACAAAATTTATGTGTTCAACATAGATTAAGTATTTATTTTATTAATTTATTTGGGATCCATTGTTTAATTATATTCTTTCTTTACCTTAACTATTCTTTCGTTTTCATACTCCTACTTTAAGGCCCCATCCGAAATTCTACGTATCATATGTGGCAAATTCCGTAAGGGTTTTTATTCCCAGTTTCCATTATTTTTGTCACATAGCATACTATTACTGAGACTTAACTGTCCGTCTGTCACCAGGCTGTATTTCATGAACCGTGATAGCTAGACAGTTGAAATTTTCACAGATGATGTAAGTATCTCTGTTGCCGCTATAACAACAAATACTCAATAACAGAATAAAATAAATATATAAGGGGGCTCCTATAGAACAAACGTGATTTTTTTGCTCTTTTTTGCTGTAAATTGATAACGGCAACAGGTAGACGCTTGAAATGTTCACAGAATATTTAGTTATATCATCATATCAGCCAAAGGATTTAGTTAAATCTATATTCACTTTTAAAAATAATTAATTAAATTTAAATAAAACAAATATTTAAGGGGGGCCTCCCATACAACAAACGTGATTTTTTTGCTCGTTTTTGCTCGACGTTGTTAGCGGCAACAGTTAGACGCTTGAAATATTCACAGAATATATATTTATATATTCAATTTAAAAATAAATAATTGAGTTAAAATGAAACAAATATTTAAGGGGGCTAACATACAACAAACATGATTTTTTTGCTCGATATCGATAACGGCAACAAGTGGACGCTTAAAATATTCACTGAATATTGTGTTGTATTATTCACTTCAAAATAAATAATTAAATTAAAATAAAATTAATATTTATTAGGCATGCCAAACCGTGTAACAGTTGTTTTAAGGGCTCGTGGTGGTAAATACAAAATACTGAAATGTGTTAAAATTACACATTTGACACCGAGCAGATTTTACGAAATGTAGTGAAAAATTGACATTTACTTTTATTCAAATAAAATTTTTATAATTTGGAACTTTTGACTTATTTTTATTTAAGCACCGGAAAACGTAGTGTAGGCAGGCCTCCCACTCGGTGGACCGATGACCTGGTGAAGGTCGTGGGAAGCCGCTGGATCCGGGCAGCGCAGAACCGGTCATCATGGAGATCCTTGGGGGAGGCCTATGTCCAGCAGTTGACGTCCTTCGGCTGATATGATGAAGCACTATAAAATTGTCTATAATACAGTCTTTATTTCATAAAGCTAGTTAAAATATTTTGGAAGTTATTGAAGTTTTGTTACCAACCCGTTTTCTTTGCTGCGAGTGTAGTTTAAAGGTAGGTAAAATATAATATATACTCCTCGAATTCTTATTGAAGAATTTGAAACTTTATAATCTTGAACTTTTGATTTATTTTTATTTAAGCATGTTCCGACCCCACTGCACTAATTTCACCATAAATTTGTTGTGATTGGCTGCTGAGTGCGTGGTACGGGTGCACCAGATGGCGCTGCTGCAGCGCTGGCAAGAAACGAGACTTAACTACTGTTATCGCTCGCATGTATACGATTTTATAAGATTTTTTGGTTTTTTTGCATTGTAACGATTAAATAAAGGCATTCAAAGCTCCATGACTTCGTCTACATTTATCATCATCACGCAAATATAAACATTTGGACCATCGAGACGGATAAATCAACCAAGAACCTGATTGCAACTGATAACGTCGTCGTTGTGGAGCGATTAGCGTCGTAACGAAGCCATATTGGATAAAGCGCAGCAATTATCGATTCTACCTATTGGAAATTGGAAATATTTTACAAATTGGATATCCCAACAAGGAAAAAGGATTCCTGCGCATTTTGGTGAGGCGTGCCAGCTGAAATATCAAAAACCCATCCTCACTTCGCTTGTGTGATACTGTGCTTTTCTCAATTTCAGTGTTTTTTGTGAGTGCAACTACTTGCCGCTACCACGAGCCGCTACAGCTAATAAGCACCGCCTTTCTACTTTCGCCGTTTATTTTATTCTGATGCCTAAAATTGTGCCTACGCATAAAGTCTAAGGTTCCTAAAAACTGTAAGTACCCTATCCTTTCACAGTCATCGCAATGGCCAATAGTGACACTAAATTCAAAGATCTTATTAAAAAAAGAGGGTCCATAAAATGCCGCTTGACCTGTTTTAAAAAGTTCTTGAGCTCTTTCGAAGGGAAAGTGTTAACTGTTCCTCAATTTAGGGAAATAAAATTACGTATTTCGGGAACACAGAATTTGTTTAACGATTTCAATCGCACACAAAACGAAATCGAGGGTTTAACTGACGATTCTGAACTCGAAAAACAACTTGAAGAACGCGAAAATTTTGAAAAGGAGTATTATAACACCTTAGCTAACGCACAGTGTTTAATTAGCGATGAGGATGTCACTAGTAGTTCCAATAAATGCGCATCAGCTGTTAACTTCAAGCTGCCTACTATACCTATTCCCGAGTTCGACGGTTCGTACGAGCACTGGCTCGAGTTTCGTGACACATATTTGTCATTAGTGCACAATTCACGTGAAATAACAGACATACAAAAATATCATTACTTAAAATCATGTTTGAAAGGCACAGCTAAATCTATAATTGATTCACTTGAAATTTCGGCCAATAACTACAAAGTTGCTTGGGAGTTGCTGTTAGCTCGATTCGATAACGTTAAATTATTAGCACACAATCACATAAAATCTATATTTTCTATGCCCGCTTTGTCCAAAGAATCGCCTACACAATTACGTAAACTTATGGATAATGTTCTGAGGAATCTACGCGCACTTAAGGCTCTCGGAGAACCTACCGATTCCTGGGACACCCTCATTATCTACATTATGGTTTCTAAATTAGACCCCATTACAGAACGCGAGTGGGAACAATACAAATGCACTTTGAACCCTGTGTCAGTTAATTCACGAATAAAGTTGGACGACTTGTTACAATTTTTACGGAACAGAGCTGATATCCTAGAAACATTAATTGTGTCACATAGTAGGGCTAGTTCATTCAGTCAGTCAAATGAGATTAAAAAATCTTACAACTCGTCTAACACACAAAAGGTTCACTGCAATTTAGTTTCCGATAAAGTGCCAGAAAAATCTAAATACAAAAAGGGTAAAAAATTTCTTTGCCTAAAGTGTAATGAACAACACCCTTTATATTCCTGCCAAAAATTTTTAGATTTATCTGCGCATCAGAGAATTGATTTTATTCACGATAAAAAGTTATGCATTAACTGTATGCGGCCTGGCCATTCTGTCGATAGGTGTGTTTTTGGTCCGTGTAGAAAATGCGATAAAAAACATAATTCTCTAATATGCGATGCAATGCAAAACCAAAGTAATGACACGCACACTGTTAGTTTACTAACAACCGGCGAACAGCCTAATGATTACGTAACGGCGACGGCTTCACACACTGAGCACAGTCAGCACTCGATACAGGTACACACGCACACAGCATGTACTGTCGGCAGCGCGCTAACGTCGACAGCATCTCAACCTGTTTTGTTGTCCACTGCACTCGTTCAAGTGCGTGATATTTTCGGTAAATATCATGAAGCCCGCGCTATTCTTGACAGTGGAAGTGAACGGTGTTTTGTCACTCAATCGTTATGTGATAAATTAAATTCGCAAATTATACAGTCCACACATCAAATAAAGGGTGTTGGTAATTCAGTAGCCCAATGTTCGCAAAGTTGCGCTATTGAATTAAAATCGCTAGATCACACCTTTGAAACGCGCATAAACTGTTTAATATTACCGATAATTACGTCAAAATTGCCTAGTGTAACTATAAATATCGAAAAATTCGAAATCCCTAAAAATATTTCGCTTGCCGATCCCTATTTCTTTCAAAGTCAGCCTATAGACTTATTAATAGGAGCCGATTTATTTTGGGAATTAATAAGTGTTGGAAAAATGAGGCTTAAGGACGGACCTTACCTACAAAATACCAAGTTAGGCTGGGTGGTATCGGGAGCCGTTTATTCTAACGAGCATAATGTAAACAATATCTATTGTAATTTCACGCAAACAGCTGTAGGTGACGTTCCGTTAGATATTCTTGTACGAAAGTTTTGGGAAATTGAGGACTTACCACCAAAGTTAATTAACCCTCGTAGTGAGGATGAGCAGGCATGCGAAAAGCACTTTTTAGAAACAACAAAACGTGCTGCCGATGGTCGTTTTATTGTTCAGATTCCCCTCAAGCACTCACCAAACACTTTAGGCGACACCTTAACACAAACACAACGTCGATTCTATGCTTTAGAAAAAAGATTAGACCGTAACCCCGAGTACAAAAAAATGTACAAAGATTTTATACACGAGTACATTGATTTAGGGCACATGAGCAACATTGATTTGTACGGTCAACCGCACTACTTCATGCCGCATCACGGCGTTTTTCGCGAACATGCTACCACAACAAAATTAAGAACCGTTTTTGATGCTAGTATGGCGTCGAGCACTGGTGTTTCACTTAACGATTGCCAGCTTGTCGGGCCAGCTATACAGGGTGATCTTTTATCTATTCTTCTTCGCTTCCGCGAGCATAGATATGTAGCTTGCGCCGACATCGAGAAGATGTACCGCCAGGTGCTCGTAGACCAGACACAGCGTGACTTGCAGCTTATTTTATGGCGCGATAATCCGACGGAACCCGTAAAAATATATCAATTAAATACGGTAACTTATGGCACGGCGTCGGCTCCATTTCTAAGTTGTAGGTGTTTAAAACAGTTAGCGCAAGAATGTAATGACTCAGAAATAACACAAACAATAAACGAGGACTTTTACGTAGACGATTTGATTTGCGGTTCATCAAGTGTTGCCAGCCTAAATAAGATCTGTGAAGGTACTGCGCGGGTACTAAAGTCAGGTTGTTTTTTGTTGCGCAAATGGGTTTTTAATTTTGAACACGAGAACCCTAACTACACGCGTAATATTTCACGGGAACTTGCGCTGGGTGAGAATGTTCATAATAAAACGTTAGGTCTTGGATGGTTCAATATGTCAGACGAGTTACATTTTAATACACAAATAAATATAGAAAAAAATCCCGTTACAAAACGCACGATTTTATCAAAAGCGGCACAAATATACGACCCGTTAGGTATACTTAGTCCTTTCATTACAATTGCGAAGTCATTAATACAAAAATGTTGGCTTTTAAAATTGGACTGGGACGAACCGGTTCCTAAGGATGTCGCTCAAATCTGGGATAGATTTATCAATAATAGTTTGTGTACACTCAATAACATACGGATCCCGCGTTACGTAATGTGCATTGACCCATTTTTCACTGAACTCCATATTTATACAGACGCATCACAATTAGCGTACGGTGCCTGCGCATATATTCGCACCATAGATCAATCAAAAAATGTAACGACGCGCCTGTTATGTTCAAAGGCCAAGGTCGCACCTACTAAAGCGATAACTATCCCTCGCCTCGAGTTATGTGGAGCGCTGGTTGGTGCGCGACTGTATGCAAAAATTGACGAATCGTTACGGTCGAAAATAAATAATGTAATATTTTGGACTGACTCGACCATAGTTCTAGGGTGGTTAGGTATGCCTACTAATATGTTGAAACCGTTTGTCCAACATAGAACTTCGGAAATTCATGATTTGACAGGGAAAAACCCATGGCGTCACGTTTCAGGTAAAGATAACCCGGCCGACCTAGTCTCGAGAGGTAGCTATTTAGACGTGCTTGTTAACTCATCTTTGTGGTGGGAAGGTCCAGGATACCTACGTGATCCTAACTTTATAGTTCCGTGTTTGGATTCTACCGTTATGGCTTCCGAGTTACCTGAAATTAGGACGCATGAAACCTTTGTCCATGTTGTTAATGAAAATTCTGATGAGAATAAATTATTTCCATTTTCTAGATTCTCTCAATTTAGCCGCTTGACGCGCGCCACTGCGTATGCGCTGCGGTTTATTCATAACGCGAGAAATAAAACTAATAAACGCACGGGCGCGTTATCTGTTGATGAAGTTAATGGAAGTACTTTGACACTCGCGCGATTGAGTCAACGTGAATCTTTTCCGGCTGAGTACAATTTACTATTAAATAAAATATGTAAAAATAAAAATAATAAAAACGCACAGTTATTAAAACTAAAGTTATTTATCGATGATAACAAATTGATAAGAGTGGGAGGCCGCATACAAAATTCAAATGAATTTAATTACGATAAAAAACATCCAGTTTTGTTATCTTCAAAACATATGTTTTCACTTTTGCTTTTCCGTCATGAGCACATACATACAATGCACGGTGGGCCGCAGCTATTGTTATATACAATTCGCGATAAATGGTGGCCAGTGCGAGGGCGAAACCTGGCGCGACAAGTAGTACATGCCTGCATTCGCTGCGCCCGCTTGCGCGCTAACACCGCGAGACCTATAATGGGTAACTTGCCTGCGGAGCGTCTACTACCGGGGTTTCCGTTCATGCGATGTGGAGTAGACTACGCCGGGCCCGTGCTTACACTAAATCGGAAGGGAAGAGGTGCGAAAACTGAAAAATCATACATCTGCATTTTCATATGCTTTTCCACACGCGCGGTTCATTTGGAGCTAGTGAGTGACCTCTCCACTGATGCTTATTTACTTGCATTAAAGCGCTTCATTTCCCGACGCGGAAAACCATCGGAAATATTTTCCGATAACGGGAAAAACTTTATAGGTCTCATGAATGAGTTCAAGAACTTTTTATCTGCCTGCTCAGACGATATCAAAGAGTACGCAGTATCACAAAATATAAAGTTCTCAATGATACCTGTTTACGCTAGCCATTTTGGTGGCCTGTGGGAGGCTGGGGTGAAGAGTTGTAAGCATCATTTGCGGCGCGTAGTAGGCAACTCACATCTAACATTCCAGGAGTTTAGCACCGTTTTATCACAGGTGGAAGCGGTCCTAAACTCTCGTCCTTTGAGTCCTTTGTCTGCGGATCCCCATGATTATCTCCCTCTCAGTCCCGCACATTTTTTGGTTGGCCGCCCACTGACCGCGCCTGTCAGCCCCGACCTGCAAGGCATTCCAAGTCACCGACTCTCGCGCTACCAAAGGGTCGAGCAAATACGTCAACACTTCTGGAGCCGCTGGGCGAAAGAATACGTCTCAGAGTTGCAGACCAGGACAAAATGGTACCAACATAAAGACGACCTGAAAGAGAACACCATGGTCCTAATTAAAGACGATAACCAGCCGCCACTCAAATGGAGTTTGGGGCGAATTGTGAAGACATATCCAGGGAAGGATGGCATAGCCAGGGTGGCTGATATCCGGACAACGACTGGTATCATTCGAAGAGCCTTTTCCAAGATCTGCCCACTGCCAGTAGAGGATTAGGCGTGATAACATGATTGGAAGCTAGTGCTTCCAAGGCGGGGAGCATGTTCCGACCCCACTGCACTAATTTCACCATAAATTTGTTGTGATTGGCTGCTGAGTGCGTGGTACGGGTGCACCAGATGGCGCTGCTGCAGCGCTGGCAAGAAACGAGACTTAACTACTGTTATCGCTCGCATGTATACGATTTTATAAGAAAATTTGGTGTTTTGCATTGTAACGATTAAATAAAGGCATTCAAAGCTCCATGACTTCGTCTACATTTATTATCATCACGCAAATATAAACAAAGCACTATAAAATTTTCTTTAATACATTCTTTATTTCATAAAGCTAGTTACAATATTTTGCAAGTTATTGAAGTTTTTGTTACCACCCGTTCTTTGCTGCGAGTGCAGTTTAAAGGTAGGTAAAAGAAACTTCTAATATACTCCTCGAATTTTTCAAAAATGTTGGAAAAAGTTCGCATGATCTCTAATACATCCATAAATTAAAGTCCATCTTGATTTTATGGCAGAGTCTCACCGTGAGGAGCGCGGCCTAGACACTTTAATGTTGAAGATCGGAGATGATCGGATTATGGAAAAAACACGGTGATCAGTTGTCGGTCGTGTATTGAACGCCTATAATATAGGAGTAGTAACCGCCTCAGTGGCATAAAAAGCGTCGATGGCACAACCGGTAACGACTCAGTCTTCTTAACCACAGGTCCCGGGTTCAAATCCGGATGGCCAATGTAAGTTTTTCGAATCTTACGTTACACTCACTTACCGATTTCTATAACTGTGAAGGAAAATATCGTGAGGAAACCTGAAAATCTAATCAGATGTGTATGAAGGTCACCGTTGCACACTTGTAAATCTGAATGACCTACATGTGATCGCGGGTGATGCTGAGTGCAACACCAGGCATCTGCCGCCGTCTATCTCTTGGATAGCACGGTTAATTGTGCTACACGATAAGAGAGAGAGAGTGGCATAATGGTAAGTCCATTAGCTTCACATCAGGAAGTCGCGGGTTCGATTCCCGGTGAAGTCTAAATTTGTAAGAATCAGTTTGCTTGGTGGAAGGGCATTTTCTAAGCCCGCCTGGCTACCAACCACTATCTTAACTGAGTCTATCACCCTTTTAGTTTAAATAAATCACCTGTTTACGTGCTGTAGCACAGCGATGTGGCATACTCAGGCATAAAGTATGATTGACAAACGCCTTCATAAAAGGTGATAGCAAATACTCTTACATAATATTGCCTTAAATAAAATGGTAGGCGTTTTTTAGAAACTTATTTATTTATTTATTCAGTCATAATTGGTTTAAAAATTTCTCCAAATCACCACCCTGCCATTTAAAGTTTCATAAAATTAAATTTCATATAAATTAAAATTAAAAATAAAATTATACAATACATAAAATAAAAAAAAATTCAAATGGATGTGTCTTATACAAAGGAATACTTACTTAACTAAGTAATAAGTAGGCTTTTATGACTTAAATATACATAGGCATTCCTAACAAATGCTCCAAAACGATCTGCAAATATGTCAATATCAGCATTCTGAGTGAGCATGTCACCAAGAATGATGAGTGCGCGAGCAGTCGGTGCGTTGCGTGCGCGGCGTGTGCGTGTAAGCGTACACACTAACAGTCGCGGCGTGCGACAAACCACCACTGAACCGCCGCCAGCTCTAGGCACGTTCAGTCCAACCAGCTCCAACGCCGACTGGTTGAGCGTCGGTGGCTCAACCGGTAACGACTCGGTCCTTCTAACCAGAGGTACCGGGTCAAATTTGGACGGCCAACGTACCAATGAGTTTTTCAAAAACTTACGTACATATACTTACCGATTGCTTTAACGGTGAAGCAAAACATCGTGAGGACACCTGCACACGCTTGCGAAGAAACTTGTAGGTTGTGTGTGAAGTCGACCAACCCGCACTGGGCCCGCGTGGGCGAATAAGGCTTGATCGCCCTAATTCAGGGTAGGCTTGAGCGAGCCCCTCGGTGGGGACGTCTATAAGCTGATATTCGACGGACGAACTGTCAAACTAAAAAGAGGCGTTCCTTATACCTAACATAAGTAGTCAGTGGACTAAAAGTACTAGGTTTCCAGAAGCTTACAAGAGGTGTTCCAATGCAGTCGATTCTCTGTGAGGAAACACAAAAGTACATTTTGATTCCTTCTATTTTTGACGTGATAGACTTGGACTTGAACTTGGACGGGTACTTGGACCGGGACTGGGACGGGGACTTGGACCGGGACTGGGACGGGGACTTGGACGTGTAATTTGACGGCTACATGGACGGGCACTTGGACAGAGACTCGGACGGGGACTCGGACGGGGACTCGGACGGAGGAGTCGGACGGGGAATCGGACGGGGACTTGGACGGGTTATCACGTAAAATTTTCGTCCGTAAACCGAAATTACATACAACCGTTTTTTTAGCACTATAAAAGTGTAAACGCATAATAATTGAAATAAATATTTTGGATTTGAATCCCTACGAATAAAGAATATTTAGGTATTACGTAAGTATTGGAAATCGCTTTTCTGATCTGTCAAATAATAGGGAATATTACTAGTTCCGTATCGTTGAAATAACAATCGGTACATAAGTAGGTACCTATATATACTGGGTAACGGCCAAGGTCTTTTTAGAGTTCACACGGATTATTATCATCATATCGTACGGAGAACAGACAGTGTGCGGACGATAAAACGATGAAGTTTGTTTTTGTTATTTTGTTGGTTGTTTTATTGGACTTGACTATGACAGCTGGTGAGTAAAAAAAAATTAAATTTACTATTTTCAGTTTCCGTACATTTTCGTTATTTTTTGATGGAGTTGTGTGAGCGGAATTTAGTTCCTTATAACGGTTTAATGAAGTACTGTTGTTTCGTTTTTTGAGGTTCCCTAGTCAGACTAGGAACTCTTATAGTTTCGCCATGTCCGTTTGTGTGTCCTTCGGTACCTATGTCACAGCCGTTTTACTTAAAAAATAAAGCTGAAAGGAGAACACCACTCCATAGAAAATTAACCAAGGCCCGGCGTAGAAGAGATGTATCTCAGTTATTTGTGTATTTTAAGCAACATATTTTCGCCGCAAGAAGAGGCAAAGATAAAAAAATGCTTTTAAATTATTTTTAGGCATACATTGAAAATTACATTTTGTTAAATATATCGACTCAAAAATGTTTTAAAATGGTAGTAAAACACATTTTTATAAGAATTGTACTGATCTTATTTATTATTATGATTTCATCATCATCATGTCAGCTCATATACTTCCCCACCGAGGGGCTCGAGCCTACCCTGAATTAGGGCGATCGGGCCTTATTATTTAAATATCCTACATATAAAATTAAACTACGCCGCTCACTTGGCACAAGGCACCTTCAGCCAGCGGAATCACAGTCGGCTGGAGTTCAGTGCTACGGGGAGAGTTATTATTATTATAAATACATTTTTAGAGAACATATGTATATAAAAATGTGTTTTGTAAAAACTAGCTTTTTGTTTTTAACATACATGATTCAGGAATTAAACAGATATAATTTAATATCTACCAATATACTTCATCCAAAAAGGCCGCAGGATGCTCTACTCGTGTTTCGTCGAGATTATGTATAAATGAATAATAAATAATAAATGTATCATAGTCAAGGTAGTATAAAATATCGATTTTAGAGGGACTTCCAGGGGTCCTATTGAGCTGAAATTTGAAATGAAGCCGTATTCCCGGTGAGAATAGATCCTTTTGGTAACTTGAAGTTGATCTGATGATGAAATTACTAATTACGTGAGCGCAACTTTCGAGTCTCCTGCGGCCGTGTATGCACTGACAATAATAATAATATATCTATTGTGTGTCATCTTGTCTAAGCATCGAAGCGGCGGCCGTGGTTTTTTTAATACAAAGACGTCATGATTGAATATTGACTAAACTATAAAACTTGATTGAATGATAATTATAAGTATTAGTTTAACAGCAAGTTATTATTTTTAGCAGCAAATATTTGTAGTTTTTTATTCCAATAAAGATGAACGTAGCATACTACGATATTTTATATGTTTAACTATAGTTTATAATATTTTATGTAAGTAATTAAAGTTCAAAATATTACATCTTGAAACTATGGCTGAAAATAATAAAATATTTTTTTTTACGGCAACGACACATATATATTTCTTTTACTAAAAAAATACACAAAACTATGAGATATCTTTCTTTTGCGCCGGGCCTTGGGCTTTTTTGGGTGTTCTCTTTTGGTATGGTTACGCCTATTTATGAAATAAAATCTCAAAAAAAATTTTCTTGAGTTCTACATGTTAAGTGGGGGTTGAATTTTTAGTGTTCTGTACCAGGTAACGGGACCCTATTACAAAGTCTTAGTCGTCTGTCTGTCCGACCTCGAAAGAGCTGTATCTTTTCAACTGTAATAGGTAGCAAGCTAAAATTTTCACAGAATATGTGTCACTATGGTGGATTTACTAACAGATAACAAAACATATAAAATATAAAAGCGTCGGTGGCTCAACCGGTAACGACTCGGTCCATCTAACCAGAGGTACCGGGTTCAAATCTGGACGGCCAATGTACCAATGAGTTTTTCAAAAACTTACGTACATACTTACCGATTGCTTTAACGGTGAAGGAAAACATCGTGAGGAAACCTGCACACGCCTGCGAAGAAACTCGAAGGTTGTGTGTGAAGTCGACCAACCCGCACTGGGCCCGCGTGGTTGACTAAGGCCTAGTCGCCCTGATTCAGGGTAGGCTCGAGCCCCTCGGTAGGGACGTATATGAGCTGTAATGAACGATGATGAACAAAACATAGTAACTGGCGCCAGCGACTGAATGAATTTCGATTTAATTGGTTTTTGTACAAACACATAGACAATAATTAAAATTGGGTTCTACCACAGAAATCTAATTATTCCGATTTCTGTGGGTTCTACTAATTTCTTAAAATATGTACTATTCTTTATAACTATTGTTTATAAGAACTAAGAGGGCAAAACCGCGACTGCGACCGCGCACCGGAAAACGTAGGGAGGCTTCCCACTCGGTGGACCGATGACCTGGTGAAAGTCGCGGGAAGCCGCTGGATGCGGGTAGCGCAGAACCGGTCGTCGTGGAAGTCTATGTCCAGCAGTGGGCGTCCTTCGGCTGATATGATAAGATGGTAAATATAGCACTTGTCCATCTTATTTCCTTGATTTATTTATAACTTTTCAAAAAACAATATTTTGTATAAAAAATCTTAAAATATCCCAACTCCTAGCTCAATATAGGTACCTAATAGCTCCGTTTCTTACTTGGAGCGGAGTTCGAGCCAAGGCCAAGGTTTACGAAGTCCAGGCACATCCCACGCACATTCCCTCAAATTTCATTTTGCTAAACATTTTTTTACATCCATTACGTGTAGGTAAGTTCTAACTTCTCAGCTGTTAGGTAACTATACTTACCTAGTTAAAAATAGTTATATCTATCTATTCATCCTTTCATTTTTGGCTTCTCTTTTAGAATTCTGGCAATTTCATGTCAGTCATGGGAGTGACACTTTAAAAATAGTTGTACGCTTTCATGTGCATAACTAGGCTACCGCAAAATATTGCATCCTTTTGCTTCGTATGAATCTTCCGTAGCTCAATCTTCAACACTCTTTCCCCACTTCCAGACATCTGCCCACCAGGCGAGTACTATCCGGGCCCGAATTGCCTGGAGAACGGAACCGAGCCAACTTGCGCCCCCCGCAGCTCACACTTCAGACCGAAAACCACCTGCGACTGCTGGTGTCTTCCTGGCACCTACAGGGTCATCGATACGAACACCTGTGTTCCTCCTAATGCGTGTTTTTGAAGAACGTGTCTTGATATGTTGCTAACATGGTGTGGTTAAAGATATTTGTTGTTACTCTTGAGATCGTTTTATTGTTACAATAGGGATAGTTACTGCTGCTAGTCATCTGAGTTTATTTTTACTCGACTAGGCAAGAAGAAGGGTTATGTTTTTCGTGTGTAAGTATGTACGTATGTATGTATATTTCTTTGGCACGCTCTGTAGCCTAAACGGCGTGATGGATTTTGGAGCGCGAGGTGTCGTAAGTTTCGTCTTGTTCCCTCGAGTGACATAGAATACATTTTTACCCGACTGGTCAAAAAGGGAGGGGGGGGGGGGGTTAAGTTTTTATGCAGTCTGGTTTTTAATTAAATCGTTTATTTATTATTATCTGTCAAAAACGAAACTTTGTTCTAATAATTTTTGATAATACTCGTCGCCTTCCTTGTTTACACACTCACGTCTCTCCATTACTTAGGTACTTACAAATATCTGAAAGATTGTCTGAATCATCATCATCATATTTACAGCCGAAAAACGTCCACAGCTGGACAAAGGCCTCCCAATTGTCTGAATGCCTGCCTTTTTTTTTCTTTGCCTGCCTAATTTCCTGCCTTCTCTTTGCTTCCTTGTCCTCGATATCATAATTATGGAGTACCTAGGTCCTCTCTTAAGAAGCTTGTCTAGTGTTGCGTCATCTGTTCCTGTCTTTGGCTGTCTATTGTGGATGTTGGATTGTACGACAGCTACGCGACGCGACGGTGCGGGGTCAGAGTTTCCTACTAGAATGTCTGAAAGAACGTAGTCTACCTATAGAAGTAGGTAGGTACTGTATCATAAATGTAACATAAATTTAAAATGGGGCCAAGTTAGATATAAAAAATTACAGCGATCTAAATAGGTAGGTACCAAGCTCTATAGTGGTGTCTTTATCATAGCTACGGAACTTCAAATAGAAATATTAATTTTGACATTTCCAAATAATAGAGAATTTACAACGGTTTTCAGTTGCTTATAAAAATATGTTATGTTCTGTGCTATTACATGGTTTAACTTGGCATGTTTTTACTATCCAATTTTATTCTATTTTGATATTTACTTTTACACTTAACTTGCTTGTCACCTTGACTATTTAAACTTACCAAGTTACACCATTGAGTAGCACATAACATAACACATTTTTTAAGCAACTGGAAACCGTTGTACATTCTCTATTATTTGGAGAAGTTTAAAATAAATATTTCTATTTGAAGTTTTGTATCTATGATTATCATTATAGAACTTGGTTCCTACTTATTTAGATCGCTGTATTTTTTTTATATCGAACTTTTCAAATTTATGTTTTGTTGGGATATCATTAATTTTTGTAAAATATTAATACTAATTTCCTATCTACATTTAAGTGAGTAATAGACAAACATATAAGATATTTTTGGTGGTACTGAACCCTTAAGTCGACTTAGTCAGTATTTAATTTTCTTACCCAATACACCCAATAAACCTTTTGTGTGCGTAATTGCGTATTGATATGGAACCGACTCACACTCACACTACTCAAACTTTAGAATTTCACGAATTTTTCCTTTGTAACCAATAACCTACCTCGATGACAAATTTCAAGTTTATAAGTTACCTGGTTAAGTCTATTGTGGTAATGGTGATACGAGAGCGTTCACTGCGCGAGTACGACTCACACTTGGCCATTTTTTGAATTTTCTCTTTGTATGCGTCCAATAACCTACCTCGATGCCAAATTTCTAGTTTATAAGTCAATTGGAAGTGGTCTATATATTTTGATGAGTAGTGGTGATACGGAACCCTTGGTGCGCGAGTACGACTCACACTTGACCGTTTTTTCAATTCTACTTTGTATACGTCTAATAATATACCTGAGTGCCAAATTTCAAGTTACTAGGTCACATGGAAGTGGTTTATAATTTGGATGAGTCAGTCAGTCAGTGATTTTCAGACGTCAGTATCTCAGAAATGGTAAAAGATTGGGATTCTAGGTAATCAAGGGGGTCTTACTAGACACAAGAAATCGCAGGTCTGTAAGTCAAACAGATTTTAAGGTACAGGTGGGTCGAAAGTGATCCGAAACGGTTCGTGTATTATAATCCAGGGCCAGTGTCGCCTTTTTCTTTTAGAACTTGGCGGACACACTGCCGTGTGTCTAGATAGCACAGATATGTTCGTAAACAATGGAGAGGACAAAATACAGTAGTTGGGTACGATAAAAAATCCTAACTCCTTACTAATATTATTACTAAGGAGTATACAATTTCACGTGTTTGTTTGTTACCTTTTCACGCTTCAACACCTTAACCAATCTTGATGAAATTTGGCATGCAGGTAGCCTGTGTCACTGGGACGGACACGGGCTACTTTTTATTCCGTGAAAACTAATAATATAAATGTGAAAATGGTTTTTGTTTTTTAATTTTTTACCCTTCGACACCTTGACCAATCTTGATGATATTTGGCTTGCATCAGGTAGCCTGTGCTACTGGGAAGGACATATGCTACTTTTTATCCTGTGAAAATGGCATAGTCCAATGGAGTTCCTGAGGGAACTAAAAAAAACATTTTTTGGTCAATTTCTTTAACATCGCAACGAAACCATGGATTGTTGTGATTATTTGCACAGAGATGGTTGAGGGGGTGGTCCTTACCCTCAAAGACAGTCATAAAAAAGATGTCCACGCGGGCGAAGCTGCGGGTAAAAGCTAGTACAAAATAATTTAGAAACATAGAAAAAATCTGTTTTTGTCACAATTTGAATGGACATATGGTTTTTACCTCAGTTTTTACTTCACTGTTTTTAGAGTTAGAGGTGTCGTTAGCTTAGTTTTGACACTGAGTGACATAGGTTACACTTTTAAACAGTTTGGGTTTTTATCCTTAGAAAAGACATCAACGAGAACTGTTTATTTTCAAGCGACTTCCAAAAAGGAGGAGGTTCTCAATTCGTCTGTATTTTTTTTTATGTTTGTTACCTCATAACTTTGGACTGGATGAACCGATCTTTATGATTCTTTTTTTTTTGAAAGCTAGTGCTTTCCGTGTGGTCCCATATAAATCTTATCAAAATCGGTGTAGAACTTTATTCGAAAATTAACAAAAACCAAAAATAGTAATGCAAAAATGTACTAAGTTGTTGCGATGGAAGTCGGTTTTTTAACGTGCTTAGCGTTTTCAATTATATACCTTCATATACGAGACATTTACCACAAATGAATCGTTTATTTGAGAAATCTCATAAGTCAAGATCGTCGAACTAGTCAAGAGAAATAAATGCTAATTTTCTGATAAAATTTAGCATAAAGATGATTCAAAAATATTATAAAACAGTAATGTTAGTATAGTTTAAAGTGATTTCATATAGATAAATTTATTCTTTCAACTTGTACCATTAAAAAACCAACTGTACAAAAAATTAAAAATTCCACCACGATCATCCGCTCAGACTGGTTCCAGAATTCACATGAACTAAGTTGCTGGCAATAATAAGTATCTTCACATCTTAAATATCCATTAATTATGGATAACTCGAACACTAAAACTCATGCCTTTTCACTCTAATGTGAAAACCATCCCGCTTAATGAATGCGACAAGTTTTATATGTAGGGATTAAATATTTTCGGAAATAAAAAAATAAATTTCGCAAAAATGAAGTGTAAAGTCTATATAGCGATACTCAAGAGACCGGGCATTTTGTGACGTTATTAAGAGTTTTCGTCATACAGAGAGAAATAAGCGTTAAAGTAAACCAACTAGAGCCAGAAAATTTTGACGTTTCACAGAGTGAATCGTTATATCGAGATTCAAGTGACATTATACAGAGTTTAACCACAGTATATATATTAGTACTAACGGTTTAACACTGTATTATTAAAAAATATATTATAACATGTAATTTTTGTATTATTAACACTGTAATATATTATATTACAGAGTTAATAATACAAAAATTACATGTTTTATATAGCATAACTAGCATAAGTAGGTACTTAATTGAAGGTTAGCATTGTAGGTGTCTCGATATTTTCCTCCTTCAGCCTCTGCCTCAGGTCTGAATATCTCTCTGCATCTACACTATTCACTGGAGTTAGGAGGCTTTGAATAGCTGTCTTTGCAAAGCCAGGGTAGCAGCACCTTGTAGCTACTAAATATTGTACGACATCAACAGATGTTTATTGATTAACGACATTAAGTAGTTTTCTGTAAAAACGATTATATTCATCCATAATTTCATCCTGTAGTATATCTTTGGAAAATGATGTTTTTTAAGAAGCTTTACAGTGTAGAATTTATGTTTGCCAATGGTGCACTATCGATTGACAAAATAACTTGCCAATGTTTTGGTAGGCTTCATTTGTTGAACTTGATTTTATCTAAACTTTTTAGTGCTGCTATCTATTTAGCATCATGCATTATGCTGTGTTCTTTTCGCTTCAATATTCGAAATTTTGCGGTTAACAACTAAAACTTAAAAAATCCCATTTATCGCATTTATCGGTAAATTTCGCATCTACTCGCGCCGATTTCGTAAATACGAATAATTTTGAACAAAAAAAAACCGACTTCAAACAGGAATCCAAGGTTCCCCTCGATTTCTCTGGGATGCCATCATCAGACCCTGGTTTTCTTATCATGGTACCACCCTTGGAATATTTCCTTTCCAACAAAAAAAGAATCATCAAAATCGGTTCATAAACAACGAAGTTATCCGCGAACACACATAAAAATAAAAATAAATATATACGGTCAAATTGAGAAACCTCCCCCTTTTTTTGAAGTAGGTTTAAAATACGTATCCAAAATAATAGGGTTACTAAAAACAACAGACAAATGATTTATCTCTTCGTCAATCGGTGCTTCCGACAGATATGGCCCAAAAAGATCTCAAACGAACAATTGTGGGATATCCGTCGCGAAAATCCATAGGCCAGTTTGGCCACCAGATCTCGAGAATTGTTACAGAGCACCGCACGAGGCAAGAGAAAAACTGTGGCCGTCCCAAACAATCCTGGTGATGGCGCTCAGTGGCAGCAGACAGCATAGTGTAGAGTCATTGGCCGAGGAGTAGCGCCAGAACCAACCAAGACAGAACGTAATGGTGGAGCAGGTGGATGTCCTCTGCTCCGCCTAGGAGACTAAGGACAATAAGTCTAGTAAGAGTCATTCATATCAGCTCATTACGTCCGCACTGAGGGACTCGAGTCTACCCTGAGTTAGGGCGATCGGGTCTTAGTCGACTACGCGGCCTCAGTGCGTATTAGTCGACTTCACACAACATTTAATTTTCATCGCAGGCGTATGCAGGTTTGCTCACGATGTTTTCCTTCACCGTAAGAGCGAAAAACCTACATATGAAATCGAAATTCTAAAACATATTAGTACGTGTCAGGTTTCGAACCACGAACTTCACCGGAAGAGCGAAAAACGTACATATGAAATCGAAATTCTAAAACACATTGGGACGTGTCAGGATTCGAACCACGACAGGAGGTAGCAGCCCTAGCCGTTACGTCACCGACGCTCATTAAGTAAGTCATTGTATTTTTTTTTTATTAATAATTTGAGTGCGTTTGACTGCAACTCACCTGATGGTAATATTATATTATATTATCTTTAAATGACCAATTCACAAGTTAAGGATATACTTAGTATCTACCTACGTAGGTTGACGTCACGACTCTAGAGAAGCTTTGAACAAAATCGACATTTCTAATCTTGTATGGATCCATAATTGACCAATCAAAAGGTCGTTTGAGTTATCAGTGTTATTGAATTTCTAAGAAGGTAGTAATAGCACAGATGAGATACTAGTTACTTGGTAATAGTTTCTAGTTATTTATAAAATAATTCTAAGTATTGCTTTATTTTTACCCGACTGCCCGAAAAGGAGGGTAATGTTTTATGTATGTATGGATATATGTCCGTTTCTTTGGCTGAGCCTGTAGCCTAAACGGCTTGATGGATTTTGGAGTGCGAAGTGTCGTCAGGTATTCGTGATCCCGTGAGCGACATTGGATACATTTTTACCCGACTACCAAAAAAAAGGGGTTATGTTTTTACAAAGACGGTTTTTTAATTTTTAATTAAATTGGTCATTATTAACTGACAATAGGTAATAGTTGTTCCTAGTTTTGATTAGCTCCTGCTGAAATAAATTGTTACTCAAAATATACTCAGATATACCCAAGATAAAATAAGAAAAGTCTGTCCAACAAAAGAAAAATAAGGGAAAATAATAATTCGTGTAAAAGCGTAATTTGGCATAGTTAAAAGGAAAGGTGTCTTAAACAATATATTCAAAGTACTTTTGGATGGGGGTGGAGCTAAAAGGTAGGGAGGGGGGAGAGGTGTAAAGGTTCCTTTTTAGTTTTTTTTTGTAAATAGCTCGAGAACGGCGGCCTATAGCAAAAAATGTTCTACTACATAAGTAATCTTCATAAAATTCTCTACAAAAAAGATCTGTTACACTTTTTGCTGGAATCAATATTTAAGGAGATATGAAAGAGGAAGTTAATTTTAATCAATTAGACACCTTATGAATGATATAATACACTTTATCCGATTTCCCCAAAAAGGGGTTATGTTATGCAGTCGTGTTTTTATTAAATTGTTAATTTAAAGTTATTTCAGTTGCTGGTCTACAAGATAACTTAACTTTGAACTACTGAAGCGTCAATATTTTGAATTAGCGCCACAAATCTTAACATGACACTACAGTGTGTTCCACGTGACTAAGTTTGAGGAGTATTGAATTTGTGAGGGTGTAGTCGAAAAGGGATAAATGGGATAGGGAAGGAAAGATACAGGTTTAAGGAGTAAGACAAGTTTTGTTGTTCACAATCCTTGTAGAAGAGAATACGTTAGGAGTGACTCAATAAAAAGGATTTTGAGAACTTTCAAAGTTACACCATAAGAAGAACAGAATTTTCTTGTAAAAACTGAAAACTGTTGTACATTCTCTAATATTTGGAGAAGTCTAAGATAAACATTTTTATTTAAACTGCCTTAGCTGCGAGTATGATTTTAGAAACTATCATAGAACTTGGTATATACCTATCCATTTAGTTCCCTGTATTTTTTTTGTATCTAACTTGGCCTCCTTTCACATTTATGTTTTGTTGGGATTACTACTACCATAAAGTGCGATAATCTATCATTATCATAATCGGCCGAAAGACGTCTACTGCTGGACAAAGGCCTCCCTCCAACCGGTCTTGCGCTGCTCGCATCCAGCTTCTTCCCACACCCTTCATCAGGTCATCGGTCCACTGTGTGGGAAGTCTGCCTACGCTACGTCTTCCTATGCGCGGTCGCCACTCGAGAACTTTAGTACACCTACGGCCATCTGTTCTACGAGCTATGGCGAGGTATTGTTCAGAACAGTTTTCACTCTTCTTCTTTACGTGTAAAGAGTAAAGAAAATAACCACACTTTTATGCACTTTTTCAATATATTTTTTTCTTAGATATAGGCATTTTTGCAAAAAAGTGAGTCGTACAATATGTCAGGATTTTATTGAGGAATAAGAGAGAAAAAAAGACAGTTCTAGTTAGACAGTTGTAGTGAAGTAAAACTAGTTTTTGTGGGCTAAAACAGCAAAAATGTACAAATTTTATAAAAAAAAAAATTGAAATTAAAAAAAAATAATTAAAAAAAAGATGTAATTACTTTTTCCAACCCTCGATACGGGGTTTGCATTATTTTCTGAAAGGGTTTCGCCTTTAAGCGATACTCTATATACTTCGATACTAATATTATAAAAATGTTTTGAAATTTGTAAATTTGAATGCTTCGGTAAATGATTTAGAATTAATCTACTGAACTACGTCATCCTATTTAAAAAAAAATTGCACCAATATTTAGAATGTACTTTCAGAAACAACATAGAAAAACGAAGGAAAATTGGAAAAGTTGCCCTCGAGCCACTTGCGGCTCGTGTACCGCGCACCCTTGATATCCACGCGAGCGAAGACACGGGAAACAGTTATTGTATACAAAGCAGTTACGACTAACGATGCGCAATGCGCCCACATTGTTTCATTAAATAATATTACCACAGTATTACGAAATGGCTTACAGTAGCGCAACGCCTTTGATGTCGCACGGTGCGGCACCTGCGTAGGTACTAGCCCATACTAGCCTGTAGTCAGGAGTTTGCCAGGCTATGCCCCGCCGCCCGCTGCCCCGCAAGTACCCTTCCCTTGCTCTGCGTAAGTACATTCGTTGCGCTACTGTAAGCCGCTATATTGTAATACTGTAATATTACTAAGTTGGTAATATAGTAACCCTTTTTATTGCTGGACATTAGTTTTTACGCTGAAAACTGTAATTACATTACAATGGAACGATTACATCACGGTCAGGGTAGATGATGATGGAATTTAACACCTGATTTTACTTGACTGATTTGTAACCGCCTCTGTGGTATATTGGTCAGTCCATCCGCTTCACACCAGGAGGTCGTGGGTTTGATTTGCGACGGGGTTTAACTTTGTACGATTCGGTTTGTTTGGTTACAGGGATTTTCCAAGCCCGCCTGGCTAGCTACCACTATCTTATCTAAGTCTGGCCGCCAAACATAAATGTTAACAGCATTGATGTGTTCCGGCATTAAGGTAATATAGCCACTTCCCAATTGCTTTAGGGATACACGTTATAAAAATGTAAGCCCGCTTCCATGTTCGGTATCATAGTCACTTACCATCAGATGAGATGATACCAAAGGCTCATCAATTGTGTTTAATAAATGTGTTTTTACAGAACACAGCGTTTTCGCCTTCCACGCGTTGGACCGAAGACCTGGTGAAGATCGCGGGAAGCCGATGGATGCGGGCAGCGCAGGACTGGTCGTCGTGGAAATCCTTAGTGGAGGCTTTTGTCCAGCAGTGGACGTTTTTCGACTGATATGATGACGATGATGATAGCCCCAATATTGACTGATAGATAGTAGCTTAAATGTGGACGCGCTGCCTCGCCACGCACGCTTCCATCCGAGCGGCACTCGGCGCGAGTCACGATGGTCCGGCGCAAGTCACGTTGGCTCGGCGCGAGTCACGTTGGATCGGCGCGCCGCCTCGGAGTACGTCCCAATCACACTCGTAGCGAGCCATGCTTGGCGAGGCAGCTCACTCCGAGGCTTTTGTGCACTTTTATATGACCCAAAATCTAAAATGGAGTCAATAGGTCAAAAACATTAAGGTGCTCCCATACATGTTATGTTTTACATAATTGATAAGCCCTTGGCATATAAAAGAAGAATTATTTTTTTTTGCAAGCTCCTCATATGGGCATCGTTGAATATGAACTGTGGTCTTAAGGCGAGGCAATACCTCGCTGGATTGGAACAGTTGTCTCTGTCTTTTTCTTTACGTGTAAAGAGTGAAGAAAATAACCACACTTTTTCACTGGTTTTTCGTTTCAATCAAAAACTACTATGAATGAATGGTTTTCCCATCTTAAATAAGTTTTGACCCTGCTACTGTTCCTGGTAACGTGTCGGTTACATTACATAGTTACAGTGTCTCGAGTTCAATAGTTTTTTCCCATCTCAAAAATGCCCAACGCGCCTAAAGAAGTTTTCATTTCAAAAATATTTTGCCTAGCCTGGTTTAAGCAGTTTTAGGTTAGGTTAGTAGTTAGGTAAGCAGTGTTAGGTTGAGTTATAAATGGTGTAACTAACACAACTTTCTTTTATATATATATATATATAGATTTACAAAAAAAAACATTTGGAGATAATATACTAAAACATTTTTACACATTAAAATGTTATTTATTAACACTAAACTAAATTATTTTATAATCGTCAGTTGAAATTACGAGTATCATTAGGGCCGTTCTTTTCATAGTATTTGGGTCTATTACGTCATCACTTTTAACATTTGAAAAATCATTAAAAATACTACCTGGTAGGTATATAAAAAATAAATCAAATGAGATTATCAATCTTTTTATATTTTCATAAAAAATAATAAAAATATGTACATGTTATTTATGTACCTATAGTCTGTGCTATTATTGTATATTTTGTTGTACAATAAAAAGTTCACAAACAAACAAAAAAATTAAATAAAAATGCCAATTTAAAATATGCATAAAAATAATTTGTTCCCCAAGATTGTCATTCGTGTCAATGCACTATGCAACTTAAGCTAAATATATTGTATTCCTTAAAAAAGTTTTACCACTCTTAAATTGACGACAAGTAGAAAAAAAAGGTAATAAAGGCAGAATTCCTGAAGTTACAAAATTACCGCAATCAATTCTTGGTAGAGCAATAGACCACCACGCTATTTCGAAATTAAGGGCTCGCTGCCTTGCGATATTACAGATTTTACTAGGTATTTTCGTACGCATTTATACCTAGGTAAAGAGAGGTTAGTTAATACTTTTCTACATTCTTTTCTAATATTCAAAGTCAAAGTCCTCACGTCCTCGGGGAAGTGCACTGTTTACTGAAATACAGGTTTAAGCAAACCTAGCTCGGTTACAGATGCTTTCATTATAGTTTTGTACAATAACTAGCCCTAAATTAGATGTAAGATGTATTGTTAACACGAATTGATCAACATAAATCTATTTAAACGAGATTTATTTGCGTAATTTTGGGTACATAATAAAGTGTTAGTTAAAACAGAAAAGTTTAACCAAAATCTGCCATGAGAGTCGTGCAAATATTAAGGAAATTATATGAGTTAAAAAGAAAATATACTGTAGATTAACAATAATTGATTTGAATAGATTCCATAATCATTAATCAGTAGATATCATGTTACATGTTATTGATTAATTTTAATCGTAATTTAAAAATAAAACAAATAGTCAAAAAGTAAACATCTCTTGCAATTGTCAATTTAGGTCACGTGACAAATATTCATTTAAAGAGTAGAACCTTTTTTTACCAACCACGAATGTAATTTAATCAGAGGGCCAAAAAAATTCTGATCTCATCAGGTAAGTTGTTATAAATGGTATAATAGCCATCATAAATACATTTATCCCCTCCAAAGTGTCTGCAGAAAGGTTTTTCTAACATGTTCTTGTATACTAGGAGGTAACGACAAATTTGGTAACGATAACGGAAATGGATAACTTAGGTTGAGAGGATAGATGGCAACCCTCTGATGTTAAATATGTCGCTCTGCCTGAGCAAAGTGGTTGCATTATGTACTTACAGCGCCTAAAAACTATATAAGGTATAACAAAATTAGCTGAAACTATTTTAACTGGTGCTTCTACCCATGAAACTGAACAACTTACCCCCTACATCCCATAGTCAATTCGCAAAAAAAAATTTGGCTCTCCCAAATAATTCGATCAGCTGATCAGCCAACTTAGTATGGAGTTTTTTTTTGAGATTTGACTATGGGTTTCAAGGGGAAAGTTGTTCAGTTTCATGGGTAGAAGCACCAGTTAAAATAGTTTCAGCTAATTTTGTTAGACCTTATATAGTTACCATGACAAAAAAAACGACAAGGAAAATGGCTCAGTAAGATATAAAATGAAAGTACTAGTTGTACTTATGACAACTAAGCAAAAACTGACCAAATATTCGGTTGCGTTATGGAGCAACGCCCGTTAGTAGTAGGAATTTTGACCAGGCCACCAAAATTGGGATTGGCGGACATTAGCTATTTAAAAAAAGCTTTAAAAAGAATGGTGTCGCACCCCATTTAAATCGTTTGCGCGTGGTCCCATTTCAGGCGTTTCCGACATAGGAATTCCAGGTAACTTTGGGGCTCCGGCAGGGGGGTGGGATACTGGTCCAGAATTCTCGCTAATCCTACTACTAACGGGCGTTGCTCCATAACGCATATTTGGTCAGTTTTTGCGTAATTGTCGTGAGTAAAACTAGTACTTTCATTTTATATCTTACTCAGCCATTTCCCTTATCGTTTTTTTTTCTCACTATAACCACCTTTTTAGGCGCTATAATTACATAACGCAACCAATTTGGGCAGGTCTGTGGGGCAGGCAGACCGACATATTTAACATCAGAGGGTTGCCATTTATCCTCTCAAGATAAGTTTATCCATTTCCGTTATCGTTGCCAGATTTGTTATGACCTCCTAGTCTATTGGGCCGTGTTCTTAAATCTCTAATCATTACCAAAGAATTACTGGCTGTTTGATTTAAAAAAAACCTAGACTGATCAAGATTTGGTATCAGGCTCACATTCTATCTGATAGCAACTAAATATCCCTCCATTATTTTTTAACCTATCACCTAATAAAATTTAAAATCAAGATTTATTATTCAACTAAGGCAGAGTCAAGAGGAAGGGACTTGAATATAAAAAAATATTTATCACAGAAATTATCCAACCATTTTTTTGTTTAAAATGTGCACCCGGCTATAAATAAATGTCACTATTTTTTTTTTTACAATAGATAATTTTTTTTTACCGGAGATGCTCAATATCCAATGTTAGTGTGTAAGTATTTCTTTAATTTTAATTGCGATTTCGGTGGCGTAACGGCTTGGGGCGCTACCTCCTATCAAAGAGGTCATGGTTCGAATCCTGCCACGTACCAATGTGTTTTCGGATTTCGATTTCATATTATGTAAGTTTATCCGACGCTCTTATGGTGACCGAAAACTTCGTGAGGAAACCTGCACACGCCTGCGAAGAAACTCGAAGGTTGTGTGTGAAGTTAACTAACCCGCCAGTGCAGGGTAGCACTATTACCTAATCTGTGGTGCGGGTGGTCGACTAAGGCCCGAATTTGCCCTAATTCAGGGTAGACTCGAGCCTCTTGGTTGGGACGTATGTAAGTGATATGATGATCAATTTGTTATTTCACACGGAGCCAACCAAGTGGTAATATCAATAAATCTTTATATATATAAATCTTCTGTCCGTGTGTTAGTCATTGAACTCCTCCTAAACGGCTGGACCGATTTCGCTAATTCTATTTTTGTCGAGTTCGTTATTGTCAGGAGAAGGTTCTTATATAGGGTAGGGTAGGGTAGTGTAGTGTAGGGTAGGGTAGTGTAGTGTAGGGTAGGGTAGTGTAGTGTAGGGTAGGGTAGTGTAGTGTAGGGTAGGGTAGGGTAGTGTAGGGTAGGGTAAGGTAGTTTAGGGTAGGGTAGTGTAGTGTAGGGTAGTGTAGTGTAGGGTAGGGTAGTGTAGAGTAGGGTAGTGTAGTGTAGTGTAGGTTAGGGTAGGGTAAGGCAGTGTAATGTAATGTAAGGCGGTACGTAGTTCGCCGGGACAGCTAGTAATACGTAAGTATATACATAAAAACTGGCCAAGTGCGAGTCGGACTAGCACTCCGAGGGTTCCATACCACCACACCTCTCCACACAACTACATGGTATAATGACAATGATACCTATTCACATTACAAACAAAAGACATCGACGCGAGCGACAAAAATTTTTTTTTTTGTTTTGTCATTCAGTTCGGACTTCTTAGAGCGAGTACAACTCACACATGGCCGATTTTTATTATATTTGTTGTTTTACGTCACTATCGTACTATAATCACACCAAGTTTCACGTCTGTGTGTATTACCGTTTTTACGATAGAGCTAACTCGAAAATACTTTTAAGGAACTATAAAAACACGTTTTTTTGTATAGAGTGGAGATTCATTTTATTCTTTAACTTTTTCTAATTTTAAGTAATAATTGTCATTATAGCGGCAACAGAAATACACATTCTGTGAAAATTTCAACTGTCTATCTATTACGGTTAATGAAATACAGCCCGCTGACGGACGGACAGACGGACGGACTGACAGTGGAGGCTTAGTAATAGGGTACCGCTGGTCACCCTAAAAACCATTAAAAACATCAACGCCAATAGGAATATTGGTAACACATTACGTACGCTTTTAGTTTCTTTTTTTCGCTTTAACATAGAAAGGCATCCTGGCAATAAAGCCTACTCTTTCCTGTAATTACATAGAAACCCTTTAATTAAAAATTAATTACTTGAAAATTACTTGGGTTCTTTACGCAACCCAAAGCAATTACGTGCAGTCTTCATTTTTTTCCGCCTGTCACCAATGATACATACCTTGTTTTTACCACCTCTATGGTGTAGTGGTTAAGTCCATTAGCTTTATATAAGGAGGTCGCTAGTTCGATTCCTGGCGGAGTCTAACCTTGTTAGACTCAGTTTGGTTGGTGGAAGGACATTTTCTACGCCCGCCTGGTTAGCAACCACCACCTTATCTAAGTCTTGCCGCCAAACTTCAATTTTAACAGCATTAATATGTTCTGGCTTGAAGGTAAGATAGCCAGTTTCCCATTGCAAGATTCCCCATCTTGGTAAGCCCGCTTACATCTTCAGCATCATCGCCAGTTTTCATCAGATGAGATGATGCCAACGGATTACCAATTGTGGATCAAAAAATAATAATATGCCCAAGTACTTTTAACCTTGATATTATGTTCTAAGACTATACATGGTGTAAAAAATTGGTAATGGACCCGTTAACTGGTGGTTCTACTCATCATACAGCTGAACAACTTTCTCCAAGGAACCCATAGTCAGTTCTCAAAAAACCTTAGACCCTCCTCCATACAAAAAGGCACAAAGTTGGTCGTTCAGCTGATCGATTTGTATAGTTATTTTTTTGTGATTTCAGCAGTTATAAAACAAAAATGATGAGTAGAAGCCCAAGTTAAAGGAACCTACACCATTTTTGTTAATTAAAACGTTAAAATTAAAGAGTTATCATCATCATACCAAATCAGCCGAAGGACGTCCACTGCTGGACAAAGACCTTCCCCAACGATTTCCACGACGACCGATTCTGCGCTGCCCTCATCCAGCGGCTTACCGCGACCTTCACCAGGCCATCGGTCCACTGATTGGAAGGCCTGCCTATGTTACGTTTTCCGATGCGCGGTCGCCACTCTAGAGCTTTACAGCCATCTATTCTACGAGCTATGTGCCCCGCCCACTGCTACTTAAGGGTCTCCAGGAGGCTCGAGTTTCCATACAAACGTAGTCCCGCTTTCATACAAAAACTACACGCTGGATTGTATCCAAACTTTTCAAATATGTTGAGTAGACACATATCGATGTTTGTTTTTAGTTTTCGATGTACTTACTAATATAAAAGGGAAAAAAATAAGAGAAGTTTCAAAGTTTCAGTACAAAACTAATTTAAGCCTTTGTTTAGTTATGTTTTAATTTACTTCGATGAAAACTAATTAGAAACATCGATATTTGTCTACTCAACATGTTCGCAAAGTTTGGATTTAATCCGGCACGTAGTTTTTGTATGAAAGTGGAATTACGTTTGTAGTTTGTTGTAGATTTAGGTAAGGAATATCAGACTATAAAGAAAACGACGTTGAATCAGACAAATCGCAAGTGTAACGAATCGTAAGTTATTATGCCATAAAAACAAATATATAGTAACACAGGGGACTAAAAGAAATAGGGTAGACGACATCAGTCTGCGAATGTATGTTAATGTCGATGTGGTTATACAAAGAGATAACTTTAGTTGAATAGTGGTAGGTAACCCAAATTTTGTACCCCAGCAAACTGTTTGAAATAAATGTACCTAAATAAATTACTTAAGGTGCTAAGATCACTCAATCCGAGCAGGTTGATACGTGTTTCAATAATATCGAACGTAAGTTGTTTATTCGTTTTAAGTTCAAATCAATGCGGGACTTAACGCGGCTGTTACGTTGAATGAAACCGAACGCCCAATTCTCGATTTTTACCTGTTTTTATTACTTTTCATCACTTTCGAATAAGTTTAAATAAAATGTGTTCAATTAAAATTAAAGGTCTTAAAGTCACCATTTTTTGTGTGATGGTATTAAGTATTAACTATTTGTTTTCGAGAAATGCAATTAATACCACAAACATAGTCTACAGTATATTTTTGTACATCAAAAGTGGTTATATTTTTAAAATTGTATTCAATTACATTGATTTTTATTTCTTTAAGTATATTATGTATTTTTTCTATGGTAATAGCTTTACACAGTCTTTCAATAATTTGAATTGAATATTGTCATTTGACCCATCTACAGGGCTTAATGGAACATAATTCATTTCCTTCCCACAAACATATTACCAAGGTACAGTAACTAAATAAAAAAGTAGTAAAACATGTTGGTGGGGAGACTAGCGCCTAAAATAAGATGTTAATCTTGTAGTTAAGGTCACTTGTAGTTTAGGTTTTAACCACCTTTGTGGCGTAATGGTTAAGTCCATTAGCTTCACATCGGGAAGTCGCGGGTTCGATTCCCGGCGGAGTCTAACTTAGTGAGACTCGGTCTGGTTGGTGGAAGGGCATTTTCTAAGCCCGCCTGGCTAACTACCACCATCTTATCTAAGTCATTATACATTGATGACAACAAGCTGGCCAGTTTCCCTTGCGTTGGCATCATCGTCGCTTACCATCAGGTAGCATGATGCGAAGGATTATCAATTGTGAATAATTTTTTTTTTTAAAAAAACCCGGCCCCTCCCTTGGTATATAAGATTAAAATATAAATATGTGAAGAAGCACACCCCGGACACTGCATACAGCGGTCGTGAAATGACATTTCTAAAAACAAATGACGGAGCAAACCAAATTACGGTGAAATCTTAGACGTTAGAGACCTAAACTATAACCAATCTGTATCAATCTGGGTGACGAGGGGGTGAGGTCGGAATCTAGAGAGCGGCAGAGAGTGTCCATACCGTATGTTACAATTAAAATATATATACTTTCGAATTAAATTAGAGGACCACATTTTTTTTTGAGGTCGGTGCCAGCAAAGCGATCGAATCTTAAACATTTGATAGGTTAGTAACTGTGTGCTGGTACCGACCTCAAAAAAAATTGTAGTTCTCTAATTTGATTCGTACCTACCTTTGATTTCATTATTATTGGTTAACTTCGTGTATTTATATGTATAAAAATATTATTTCGTACTTTTGAATATTTTCTTTTTGAAGTCGGTGTTTAGTTATTTAAACTTTTTTAACTGTACGTATTCAATGACCACTAGCATCTGAACTAGGCCGAGCTTGTACCTTAGACGCTAGTTACTTCCCGTGAGGTTACGAACAAATAAAATATTTTTACGCATACCTTCATTCTGTGGCACAGTCTTCGCGTTATAATGAGTGTTCTACGACTTCTATACCATTATATACCATTAGTAATACTAGTAATAGTAGTAGTATTATGTCACTTCTCACCCCCTCAACTTTCTCTGTGCAAAAAATCATGACAATGCCCTGCTCTGTTGCGAAGTGCGCGAGCGTGGAAATGCGTTTTCCCCAGATCCCTCGGGATTCCTCAACCATCTCTGTGCAAAAATCACAATAATCCGTTGGCACGTTACGATGTTAAAGAGATCAACAAAAAGGAGTAATTTTTTGTTCCCCCAGGAATTGTATCAGACTGTGCTATATTTACTGGATAAAAGTAGCCTACTTCCTTCTCCAGGACGGTACGTGCATGCTTAATTTCAGTGTTTTCTCATGGATTCACTAATTCGTCCCACTGGTAGAACCGCGGAGGGAACCTATTTCTCTTAGACCCAATGATTGATACGTTCGTCAAGTTTGGTTGAGGTGTTGAAGCGTGAGAAGGTAACACAGAAAAAAATACGTTTTGACATTTGTTAATAAAAAAAAACCGACTTCAAAAATAAGTTCACTCAAAAGTAGGGAATATTTTTTTTTAATATATGAATACATAAAATTAACCGACAATGACGAAATCAAAGGTACTTTTACAAATACGAATCAAATTAGGGGCCTACAATTTTTTTGAGGTCGGTACGAGCATACAACTAGACTTACCTATCTAATGTTTAAGGTTTGAAGGCTTTGCTGGCACCGACTTCAAAAAAATTTGTAGACTGTTGTGATTTGATTTGTACCTACGTTTGATTTCGTTATTGTTGGTTAATTTCGTGTTATTATATATAAAAACTAGCTTCGGCCGCTCAAATCCCGGTGAAAAATTTTCTATACCTATTCTCAGACCTACCGAATATACACAGGAAATTTTATGGAAATGTAAGCCCGCTTCCATCTTCGGCATCATCGTCACTTACCATCAGGTGAGATGATGCCAAGGGCTAATTGTGAATAAAAAAAATTAAAAAAAAATCGTCCAGTTCATGTAGATATTATTTCGAGTGATTTTATTTTTGAAGTCGAGTTTTCGTTTTTTAAATCTTTTATTTTAATTTTTAGATATAATGCTATCTATGTTCCTACGTTAAACTCAATCACCTACTCGCCAATAGGAATATTTGAATGCATGTGTTTCATTAACTGATACAGTCTTGTGACTTCACAGTTAAACTTACAGTTAAAATAACAGTTAAACTTACATTTAAACTTACAGTTCAACTTACAGTTTAACTTATAGTTTAACTTACAGCTAAACTTACAGTTAAACTAACAGTTAAACTTAACAGTTAAACTTTACAGTTAAACTTTACAGTTAAACTTTAATGTTGAACTTACAGTAAAACTTACAGTTAAACTAACTTACAGTAAAAATTACAGTTAAAATAACAGTTAAAATTAACTGTTAAACTTAACAGTAAAACTTACAGTTAAACTAACAGTTAAACTTAAAGTTAAACTGACAGTTAAACTTACAGCTAAACTGACAGTTAAACTTACAGTTAAACTAACAGTTAAAGAGAATCGACAATAACGCAAAATGCTCATTGTAGCTTCAGGGAATCAACACTAACGTGAAATGAAAATTGTAACTTAATGGAATCAGCAATAACGCGAAATGCAAATTGTAGCGTTACGGAATCGACAACAACGCGAAATGCAAAATGTAGCTTTACGGAATCGACAATAACGCGAAATGCAAATTGTAGCTTTATGGAATCGACAATAACGCGAAATGCAAATTGTAGCTTTAAGGATCGACAATAATTCGAAATGAAAATTGTAGCTTTGTGGAGGCGACAATAACGCGAAATGCAAATTGTAGCTTTATGGAATCGACAATAACGCGAAATGCAAATTGTAGCTTTATGGAATCGACAATACCGCGAAAGGAAGTTTAGCTATACGGAATCGACTCAAACGCGAAATACTAATTGCAGCTTTATGGAAACGAGATCAACGCGAAATGACAAGACATAAAAATGAAAAAGGCAAGTTGATTGATTTCTGGAGTTTCATTTAACAGGATTCATTCATTATTGTTTAGTAACTTACTAATAGTCAACCTCCTGCATGTCACCGTGTTTAAAAATTAAAACTTTTTCCACTTTTCTCATCGCTTTTTTGAAAACAAAGTTGGAATCCCATTAATTTTCTCATTAGTATCCTAGTTAGGGTTGATCCTTCTCGTCACTGGAAACTTTGGCCCTTATGTGGTTTTGTCGGCAAAAGTTAGACGCAGGTACAAAAAGCGGTAACATTTTAGCAGCGGTAACATTTTAGCTGAATTAGATGAACGAATAATAAGAATTGAAAGAGTTTGTCGACCGTTACCGCTTGACACTGGATCGAATAAAACAAAAAATCTTTGCGATCTTTCTCTCTTGTGGTAGTCCATATTACGTGTCCTTGTCGTAGTCTATGGTCAGCTGTTTGGCATGTAGTACCTGAATCAAAGAGTCGTGTCGGCTCAGTGTAAATGTTCTCATGTTAAGCCCTTTTTAGTCCACCATTAGAGCATTTGACGTTCAGCTGGTCTCATCATGTATGAAGTATACTTTATAGCGCAGTTCAGAATATACTGGTATACAACGCATAAACGTTCCCACTGCTGGGGCGTCTCTTCCAAACTTGGGAAGGTTGACCATGCAGGCTGAAGTCGTGGTGGGTGAAGGTTGCAGGGCTAGTGGCGATCCCCACTATCAGATTTTCAACTGTCATCTAACATCAACGACTGTCTTCTAGTGATAGCAACCGGCACCAACGGATAAACGTGCCTTGCGAAGCACGGAAACGGTAGAGAAAAATGCCACTAACAGTAAAACCCATTCAGGTAATGATCGTACTTCAGATCAGTTAACCTGCGTGATCGACCCATCCACGCAAGTTGCAACTACATAATAAGTAATAATGATTAAATAGTAATTGGGAAGGAGTAGATTTTTTCCACAGTGTAAGGATTCATAACAGTGGCCCAATGCCTTTGATGATTACGATAATAAGAATGATTAAATAGTAATGTAAACAAAACTAAAAGTTACACAAAAGATTGCAATAATAAGTTGTTTGCTTGCGTAGGAGTAGATTTTTGTCGTAACGTAATGCCTTTACCACAGTGTAAGGATCCATAACAGTGGCCAAAAATTGCAATAAGAAGTGGTTTGCTTGCGTAGGAGTAGATTTTTGTTGACCCGTAATGCCTTTACTACAGTCACAGTATATATATTAGTACTAACGTACAGTATGGACACTCCCTCACTCCCTGCCCCTCTCTAAATTCGACCTCACCCCCCCGTCACTCAGATTGGGTGTAGATTGGGTACCAAACGTAAAGGACGAGCTACGCAAGCACTTTTATTCACTATATTCACTTTGCGCGCATAAAAACCAACCAGTTACCGAACGTAAAGGCCTAACCTTGTCATGTTGTAAACAACCACCGCTCGAACAAAAAACACCACTTTCCGAATACACCATACACAGTATGAGACTGGTAACTGCGACGTGGACATATGAATTAACACCCATATCATGAATCTTGGTGATCAAATTGACTTCACCTTTTTTTTGGAATAAGCGTTAGCGATTTTCGCCCGTCAGATAAGTGAAGGACCTTTTTTTAATAAGCGGCAGCGATTTTCGGCGTCATAGAAGTACATGACCTTTTTTTAATAAGCGGTAGCGATTTGTCGGTCAAGGAAAAAGTGTTTGTACAAAATAATAGCAGGTTTCAGTGTTAATTTGTACGTCATTCGGAAAGTGGTGTTTTTTTTCGAACGGTGTTCGTTTACAACGAAAAGTATGAAAAAAAAGGAGTTTAGTATTCACACACAATTCAGTAATAGCCGGTATGATATGTATATCATTTCTCGCTCGTTTGTATGGAGTGTCCGGGGTGTGCTACAGTGTAAGGATCCATAACAGTGGCCAAAAATTGCAATAATAAGTTGTTTGCTTGCGTAGGAGTAGATTTTTGTTGACCCGTAATGCCTTTACTACAGTGTGATTACTAGTCATACTGGTGATTGCTAGTCATACTGGTGTGATAATCTGGTGTGACTACGAGTCGGCAACGTTAGCTTCAACGCCTATTTCATTTTTTCATCATCATCATCATCATCATCATATCAGCCACAAATCGTCCACTGCTGGACAAAGGCCTCCCCCAAGGATTTCCACGACATTTTTACTTTAATAATATTCTCCCTAAGAATCACCAGAGATTGTCTGAAATGTGAAAGTTTATGTTGCAATCGCGGTGTTTGAGGTGTTAATATGTATAATTTAACCGTTAAAACCTCACTCAGTGATGCTGCTAATACGGAATATTATATTTTCTACTAAGTAATCTCTATGAGAATAGTCAGAGGCTTAAATAAAAATGAAGAAAACAGACTTTTTTAAACGATGTTGGAGGTCTTAGTGGATGAATCTCTTAGTTAAGTATATTACACTTTTTTCTAAATATTGTCCTGTGAAAATGGGAGCAGACTCTCGCAAATTGTAGCTTTATGGAATCGACAATAACGCGAAATGTATATCACCCCCCCCCCCCCGTCTCTCCATTAGTTTAGACATCTCCGTTGGACAACTGTAAGAATTCTTCAGACTGTGCCACTACTACGCTGTAGTAGATGATAGTAGAGTAATTTTAAGGACTTCAAGAATGAAGGAAATAATTTAAAAAAAAAGTTGGAAAGTAAATACAGTGATATTCAGTTGTATTAAATTTTAAAAGAAACAATGTAATTTATTAATCTAGACTGTGGCATTACTACGCCGTAGTAGATGATAGTGGGGTCATTTCAAAGATTTCAAGGACGAAGGAAATCTTCTGTATATATAAAAGGAAAGAGTGGCTTTCTGACTGACAGACTGACTTACTGATCTATCAATGCATAGCTCAAACCATCGGGTTGAAATTTGGCATACAGATAGCAATTATGACGTAGGCACCCGCTAAGAAAGGATTATGGAAAAATCCCAGGGGAACGGCAAAAAACGGGATCTGCGCGGAACAAGCCGCGAGCAACAGCTAGTAATTAATAAAACAATTGTAAAGTAAACAATGCCATATTGAGTTGTATAATGTTTTAAAAAGCTACAATCTAATTTATTCAAAGCCAGGAAAATTTGAAAATACCTTTTTTGTCCCAATATGCTTAGCTCAGTGGAGAAATAGAAAAAAAGATTTATTTTAATTTCGATACAGTCAATATAATGATAAAATGAACTTTATAGATTGTAACACAGAGCTTATCTATTTATACCGCATCGATATGTCTACGCTTGGTGTATCGGAAGGCGATTAATAGGTCATCTGCGACCGCCGAGTGCACCGTAAGAAGCGGCAGAAGCTCACACCGAATAATCACATCGATCGCCAAAAAACTAACCCACATACGCACGGGCAGCGTAGAATTATTAATCGCGAGGAGTGTGAGGGGGTCAGAGGGTAGTGGAGGGTGTCGCGAGGGCGCAGGCGCGGGCGCGCGGCGGGCACTCGGCGAGGAAGGCTCGCGCGCTCCGGCCGCGTCCGACCCGCGTGCCGCCATGCGCGCCCGCGCCCCGCGGCCGCTCCCGCCGCCGCGCTAACCCGTCCCCATGCAGTGGCGCAAACTCACCAGGTTGAAGTCTTCGCCGGGCGGACAGTCCCGCGCTCGGAGGATGCTCTGCTGCGGCCGCAGGAAGGTACGACTCGATCGATAGCGCGCGCCGAAACCGTCGCCCCGCCCGGCGGCGGCGTCAGGGCCGCCCGGCGGACGCGGTGCCGTTCGACGACCCCGCTTACGAGCTGGTGCCTTCATCAGCTACTATTATATTTTCTACTAAGTACTCTCCCTAAGACTGATCGAATGTCTGAAATTAAACGGTTTGTGTCAAAGCGGTCTTGGGAGTGTCAATGCTTGGATCTTTAACCTCGCTCGCTGCCTCCAACACATTTACTATATTTTCTTCTAACTATACAGGGTGTAACATAAAGGTGTGGTGATACTTTAAGGTGGGCTTGTACCCATCAAACTGAACAACTTTCTCCATGGAACCCATAGTCAAATCGCAAAAAAAAATTTGAACTTCCCATACTAAGTTGGCTGATCAGCTGATCGAGTTAGTATGGGAGAGCCAAATTTTTTTTTACGATTTGACTATGGGTTCCATGGGGAAAGTTGTTCAGTTTGATGGGTACAAGCCCACCTTAAAGTATCACCACACCTTTATGTTACACCCTGTATAGGTAATTTCCTTGAGAATGATCAGCGACTTCTGTACCAGAGACTGTCTGAAACGTAACGAATAGTGCCAAAGCGATATTGGAGTTGTTAGTTCGTGAAATTCGACGACCCCGCTCAGGAGCTGGTGCCTTCATCACCTACTATTATATTTTCTACTAAGTACTCTCCCTAAGACTGATCGACTGTCTAAAATTTAACGGTTTGTGTCAAAGTAGTCTTGGGAGTGTCAATGCGTGGATCGTTAACCCCGCTCGCTGCCTCCAACACATTTACTATATTTTATTCTTACTATAGGTAATTTCCTTGAGGATGATCAGCGACCTCTGTGCCAGAGACTGTCTGAAACGTAGCGAATAGTGCCAAAGCGTTATTGGAGTTGTTAGTGCGTGAAATTTAATCGACTTCAACGACATTAAAAGAAAAAATACTTACACTTTAAATGTCCTTGGTCAACTCTGATTGCTAGTCATACTGGTGTGATAATCTGGTGTGACTACGAGTCGGCAACGGTAGCTTCAACGCCTATTTCATTTTTTACTTTAATAATATTCTCCCTAAGAATCACCAGAGATTGTCTGAAATGTGAAAGTTTATGTTGCAATCGCGGTGTTTGAGGTGTTAATATGTATAATTTAACCGTTAAAACCTCACTCAGTGATGCTGCTAATACGGAATATTATATTTTGTACTAAGTAATCTCTATGAGAATAGTCAGAGGCTTAAATAAAAATGAAGAAAACAGACTTTTTCAAACGATGTTGGAGGTCTTAGTGGATGAATCTCTTAGTTAAGTATATTACACTTTTTTCTAAATATTGTCCTGTGAAAATGGGAGCAGACTCTCTCAAATGTAACGGTTTGTGTCAAGATGGTAAGTACTGGAGGTGTGAGTGTGCGAAATTCTGGTGTGGACGTTATTCGTTGGTAATAACCAACTATACTTATTACATTCCCCACTATACGTATTCTTTAAAATATATTGTCTGAAAAGTAATGTTTTATGTAAAAGATTTTATTTCGTAAAATTCTATCATGTTTTCTAAATACCTTTGTAAGCATATTGCACTCAGACAGAAAGTTCAAACTGTCTGGATTGTAAGCCGTTTCTCATCTTCCTAGCCTTCTTAATTCAAATCGTTAGGGGTCGGCTTTAAATGGTTTGTATCTCCACTGTTCTGGTCTCATGTTTGTTAACTCTTACGTAACTTTAAAATTTTCCATATCTCTTTTAATTCCGTCCATCCATTCTAGTTCGGTCTTCCCCTACCTCTACATCTTTCGACCTGCGTGTTCCTCTATCAATTCGTGTCACATATTCGCTCTTTTTTAAGAGTAGGTATAGTAAATGTTACGCTGTCTCGCTAGTCCCTCCAGCCCTCCAAGCTTTGAATTTCATATCATAGTTATGGACTAAGATATAGATTCTCTAAGATAGCTAGATTACCGCCTCCGTAGCTCAGAGGCAAAGTTCACTGGCTTTACACAGGAGGTCGCGGGTTCGATTCCCGGCGGGGTCAATTGTAAGACTCGGTTTGGTTGGTGGTAAGGCATTTTCTAAGCCCGTCTGGCTAGCTACCACCATCTTATCTAAGTCTTGCCGCCAAATATCAATGTTGATATCATTGGTGTTTTCCGGCATGAAGATAAGATAGCCAGTTCCCCATTGCGTTGGGGAATCTTAGTAAGCCCGCTTCCATCTTCGGCAAAATCGTGACTTACCACCAGGTGAGATGTTGTCAAGGTCAAGGTATTCGTGTGTGAATTTTTATCATTATTATGACAGGGCTTTGGTGACACTTACACTTAATATGCTGATAATATTGGTTACAATATGTTAACGTCTCTGAGTACAAGCCCTTTAGAGACAGTCTTAATTTTTTGTCTTCATCTCTTTTTAGATATGAAATGCTAGTGCCAGAGCATTACAAATCTTCTCTGGAGTTCTTGACAGTATTTGCAGCAGTCTCATTCTGCGGTGGAACACCCAGTCACAGTTACTTTGACCTGACCCTACTGTAGGGCGTCTATTAAACTACACCCAGTGGAAGTCGGGTCGTCACGTCCTTCTTCATTTTATTTTCTTGTTCTCTACATTGCTCATGTTCACCAGAAGATTTTCTTCAAAACGCACCACATTTTGACACAAAACTTGAACAGAAAACAATGCAAAAACAATAAATGAAAACTACGAATGCGTTCACCCCGATCCCGCCAAAAAACCAAAATGCCAAACACGTTTCATAACATTGCTAGAGGTAAAAAACCTGATAATTTCTGAAGATTTCAAAACGGTTTCTGTCAAGGCTTGATGGAGGGAGTATCAGCGCCATTCAGCGCAGTCCCAATTGCAGCTTCCAATGAATTCAATATTAGGAGTGGTGGATTCACGCTAGATTAGTCTTCAACAGTAATAATTAATGTATAAGACAAATTATGTTTTCTTTATTACTAAACATATCTAAGCACATAGCTCGTAGAACGGATGGCCGTTGGGGCAGTAAAGTTCTCGAGTGGCGACCACGCACCGGAAAACGTAGCGTAGGCAGGCCTCCCACTCGGAAGACCGATGACCTGGTGAAGGTCGCGGGAAGCCGCTGGCTGCGAGTAGCGCAGAACCGGTCGTCGTTGAAATACTTGGGTGAGGCCTATGTCCAGCAGTGAACGTCCTTCGGCTGATATGATGCTGATGATGATGAAATTACTAAACACTCTTATAAAAAATGTCTCATTAAGAGTGCATTATTTAAATTTTGAGGCATTTTATTATTTTGCAACTCTGGAATTTGACAGCTGTCATCTATGATGATTGTTTCGATAATTTAAAATGGAGCGGTAGGTACACAAAAGAAGAACGCGTTATTATTGTGAAAACCCATTACAATATATTGTACAGCAGCCCGCACTAAAAGTTCTCAATTTTTTTCAAAAAAACTTTTTCATAAAAAAATTGAGTAAAAATATTGAAGTAATTTTGATGAATTCATACTCTATGATCATGAGCGTGTGCTCGGAGTTTCTCTGCGTGATCGAATCAGAAACGAGGAGATCCGTAGGAGAACCAAAGTAACCGACATAGATCTCAGAATTGCTAAACTTAAGTGGCAGTGGGCGGGGCACATTGCTCGTAGAACAGATGGCCGTTGGGGCAGTAAAGTTCTCGAGTGGAGACGACGCACCGGAAAACGTAGTGTTGTTGGCAAGCCTGCCGCTCGGTGGACCGATGTTATGGTGAAGGTCGCGGGAAGCCGCTGGATGCGGGCAGCGCAGAACCGGTAGTCGTGGACATCCTTGGGAGAGGCCTATGTCCAGCAGTGGACGTCCTTCGGCTGATATGATGATGATGATATATATATTATATATATATATATATATATATATATTATTTATTGCACACAAATATTTTCATGAAAAACACTTAGAAAGGACATATACAAAAGATGGACTTATCTCTATAAGAGATCTCTTCTAGCCAACCTTACCGGGTGTTATGAGAATTCAAAGGACGGGGGGCATACTCCATGATCAAATATATATTTATTCGTAATACATGACAATTCAATAGCTCCTACCATTTATGAGTAAATAGCAAGTTTCATTTTCATTTGTAGGAGAACCACACAAACACGGTTTTATCTAGACCAATGGGTATTGCCATCTAATAGACAAACATTAGCAACTCCGACATGCAAAGTTTCATCAAAAACGTTAGAGCCGTTACTGAGAAAAAAAAAACAGATTTTGTTGTATGACAGCTACTCTTCAGTTTAAGGGTACGAAGAAACTTTTAATAATCCCTCGATGAAATAATTTAAAACTCTTAAGCTCCAAATTTGGTTCCAATCGGACTAAAGAGGCAAGCGTGGCGGACGGACTTACGCACGCACGGACGGAATTGAGATGTTCGGTTTTTCGGTATGTGTTATCGATATGGAACACATTTTCACGAAAATTGGCAAAAGCTTTTTTTGTCGCGACAGCAATACTTTCTCTAACCTACACATATCACAGCGGCAATTTTTTTTCTTATCTATGGTATATATCTGCACTAATTCCACATAAAAGAAATAAAACTGCGTTTATAATTTGTCAGCGACCGGTTTCGAACACCGTCTTCAGGCAGACTCTGTACTTTAATGTTATTACAGTATAGATTTTTGTAACATTATGAGTTCAAATTTGAAACAGCTGTCATAGTAAAATTGGTCGTCATACATAATGCTGGTCATTGCCTACGGATTTTAGAGGACTTATGATATGTGTGTAGATAAAAGGTATTAAATGATAAACTTATTCTATGGCAATAGTTATTTATGATACAAGGGTGGTAAAAAGTTCAATAACAAACGAGTGATATTTGTGAGCCCGAGCCGCAGGCAAGGGTTTACCATTGTCACGAGTTTGATATTTTCTTTTACACCCATATAGTTGTGAAAAAACAAAAGGCAAAATAAAAAACGACCATGACAGAAAAACAAAATACATGCGTACATACCTATCAAGGTTTCGGCAACCAAGGTTCATTTTACGCGACTTGCAGTTCATTTTAAATGTCCGGGGAGTAATCTCACTTTGTTTTTTCATATACATACACATAAGTATATTTTTTATTACACGTATATTAACTATTCATAATTTTATTCGTTTTCACAACTAAAACATCTCAATTCAGTTTGTCAAAAATTGCGCCATATTTTAGCTAGCGCACGTACGCATGCGTAAGTTTTTTTTTTAATATTATCATAAATAGACTACAATAAGGGATAATATTATTATAGGCATTAAAACCTCCTTAGGAAAGATTACCAATTCCTTGTTGTAACCTATGCGCTTCATTTACATTATATTCTCATTTCTTCACAAAGATTAAACCAAAGAGAATCTAATCAGCTAACGTTATGTACTAACCTCACGGAGGAACAACCAATCTCTTTTAAAATTCTCCTATAAAAAATCTCAAAGAAGATTCTGTATCTTTGGTTTTTATATTTTTTATTTGTTAGAAATGTCTTGATCCTCCGAGCCAGAAATAAAAAAAGTGGTAAAAAAGCACGAGTGCGGTAAAATCAAATTTGCGCACACTTGACTGGCATATAAAGGACCACTTTTCGAGCAACTTTTCGTATTGAAAAAGGTTTTATTTTGTAGAGACATTGACAGATAGTTGCGTGAGCCAGTAATTAGTCTGCCGAGCAAGTGAACGTCGGAATCGATTTCTATTCAAATCAATCGGCCTTTGTCGATTGCCTCGCTGCATTGGGCTCATGTATAGCAATGTGATTCTAAGCTCAAACCACAAATCATGTTTGAGAAGTGTTGAGACTTTTTTTTTATTTTTATTTTTTTTATTCACTATTGGTAAACCCTTGACAACATCTCACCTGTTGGTAAGTGACGATGTTGCCGAAGATGAAAGCGGGCTTACCAAGAATTCCCAACGCAATGGGGAACTGGCTATCTTATCTTCATGCCGGAACACATCAATGATATCAACATTGATATTTGGCGGCAAGACTTAGATAAGATGGTGGTAGCTAGCCAGGCGGGCTTAGGAAATGCCCTACCACCAACCAAACCGAGTCTTACAATTGACCCCGCCGGGAATTGAACCCGCGACCTCCTGTGTAAAGCCGGTGAACTATGCCTTTGAGCTACGGAGGTGGTAAAGACTACACATTTTCCGACGTTTCACTTATATCTTCACGTGATCTTGTACTTACTTGTACTTTGCAACCTTACTCGTATTCAATCGATACTTACTATTAAAAATCATGTTACATAAGTCCACGCACACGCTCACACACACATCACTCACACTCATGCACACAGCCATAACTATATTTTTTGACAAAATACATCTCTCGCAACTCGGTCCGGGCAGATTATCAGCATAATCTATGATAAATCATACTGCACACTACTTGATCGTGATAATTTTCCTATTAAATTATGTGTCCTACTATTTTTTTTTAGATTTGGTGGGGGGAAAGGGGAGACATGTAACTTTAACAAAAATTTCCACTTAGTAGTAATATTAAGTATCCAAATACTTTATTGGAAAAATGATCTTAGCAAATCCTCAGTAGTTTTGAAAGACATATTAAGGACGTCCACTGCTGGACATATGCCTCCCGCAAGGGTTCCCACGACGACCGGTTCTGCGCTGCCCGCATCCAGCGGCTTCCCGCGACCTTCACCAGGTCATCGGTCCATTGAGTGGGAGGCTTGCCTACGCTACGCTTTCCGGTGCGTGGTCGCCACTCGAGAACTTTACTGACCCCACGGCCATCCGTTCTACGAGCTATGTGCCTCGCCCACTGACACTTAAGTTTAGCAATTCTATGAGCTATGTCGGTTACTTTGGTTCTCCTACGGATCTCCTCGTTTCTGATTCGATCATGCAGAGAAACTCCGAGTATAGCACGCTCCGTTGCCCTTTGGGTGACCTTGAGCCTTCTTATGAGGCCCATAGTAAGCGACCATGTCTCAGTTCCGTATGTCGTCACTGGCAACACACACTAGTCGAAGACCTTGGTCTTAAGACACTGCGGTATCTGGGACGTAAAGATGTTGCGAAGCTTCCCGAACGCTGCCCAGCCGAGTTGGATTCCACAATGGATCTCTTTCCCGAAGTTGGATCTACCTAACTGGACTGTTTGTCCTAGGTACACATATTCGGTAACAACTTCGAGTGTAGAGACTCCAACCTTCAGAGGTGTAGGTATGACACGGACGTTTGACATAATTTTCGTCTTGTCCATGTACATTCTAAGACCTACTTGTTGAGAGGCTCTACTGAGGCCATCGAGAATTGTGCTTAAGTCGTCCATAGTCACAGCTATGACCACGATATCGTCAGCGAATCGAAGGTGGGTGGTGTACTCGCCGTTGATATTAATGCCGAGTCCACCCAAGTCTAAAAGCTTAAAAACATCTTCCAGGGCGGTGATTAACAGTTTAGGAGATATAATGTCTCCCTGTCTCACCCAGATAGGTTCCGAGTTTTCATCCTGGAGGCGAACCGATATGGTGGCGTTTTCATATAAACACTTCAGTACCTCGATAAATCGATAGTCAATTTGGCACCGCTGGAGAGACTGTAACACAGCTAGACCGCATCGAAGGTTTTCTTATAGTCCACGAACGCCAAGCACAGTAGCTGATTGTACTCTTCGGTCTTCTGTATAATCTACCGCAGCGTCTGTATGTGGTCTATGGTACTAAATCCTTTTCGGAAACCGGCTTATTCAGGGGACTGGAAGTCATCCAACCTGCGTGCGAAACGATTCATAATAACTCTCGAGAACAGCTTGTAGACATGGCTCAGAAGGGAGATGTGTCTGTAGTTCTTCAGCAGGGTATTGTCACCCTTTTTGAAGAAAAGCACGACCACACTTCTTTTCCATGCCGTAGGCGTTTGTCCCTCAAATGTAACGGAATTAATTAACTTCTGAAGAGGTTCAAGTACCGGTGTTCCACGTGCTTTCAGAAGTTCAGCCGTAATTACATCATCACCCGGTGCCTTATTGGTTTTGAGCTCTTTGAGCGCCATTCTAATCTCGTACTGGCTGTCGTCCGGATATCTTCGGTATTAGTAAGTAAGTAAGTAAGTAAATATACTTTATTGCAAGCCACAAAAACAATACAGGACTTATAATTTGTAATAAAAAACATAGAGTGCAAAGGCGGCCTTATCGCTTTAAGCGATTTCTACCAGGCAACCTTAAGTTAGGGATTGAAAGACAAGTAAACTAGTACAGGATGGCAGCAAATTCAACTATTAAACGATCTAACTTATTATTATAAATAATAGAAGTGCTATAACTAAAAGTAATTTAAAAAAAAACAAGTTTATAAACTTATTTAAATTCTAAACAAAAATACATATATACAATAAAATATACTAAAATACATACATACATACACATACATACTATAAATATATAAACACGCAAAATATCAGTGAACAGTTTCAGTAATTACAAAGCGTAAAGTAATGATCCTTGAGTCGCTTTTTAAAGGAGTACAAAGACTCAGCCGTTCGGATGGAAGCAGGAAGTAGGTTCCACAGACGCACTGATTGAACCATAAAGGATTTGCTCAGAAAGTCTGTATGGCACTTAGGAAATGTCAAGAGAAATTCATTACATGACCGAGGTTGACGGTCAGAAACAGCCTCTCTGCGCTGAAAATTAGTCCTGAGATACAGAGGAGCTGCTGGGCTGTGCAATATGTTAAAAAGCATACAAAGTAAGTGCATTTCACGTCTCAAACGGATGGGAAGCCATTTTAGCTTAATTCGATACTCTGACACATGATCGAACTTCCTTAGACCAAAGACAAATCTGATGCACACATTCTGCAAACGTTCCAGTTTGTTTAGCAGCTCCTCCGTAGCATCCAGATAACAAATATCTGCGTAGTCCAGGATCGGAAGCAAGAGCGTCTGTGCAAGTACAGTTTTGGTGGCCATGGGCAAAAAGTTTTTGAGACGCTTCATAGACGCAATGGAACCAAAAATTTTTCTGCTGACTTCGCCAATTTGACTGGACCAGGACAGAGTTTGGTCAAAAATGATACCTAAGTTTTTGACATTCTTGCTGTAAGGTATGGGGATGTCATTAAGAAGTACCGCAGGCAGCAATGAGCAGTCGATTTTAGCTAATTGACGAGAGCTCCCTAATATGATAGTCTGAGATTTGCTCGGATTGACTAGGAGACCATGCCTTGCGGACCATGACGAGATTTCATTCAGATCCTTATTCATCACATCAACAGCATGTGCAATATGCTCAGGTGACTCCTGGACGTAAACCTGCAAGTCATCAGCGTAGAGATGGAAGGAAGAAGAGAGGGAACGCGTAATAGAATCGATGAAGAGAGAAAAAAGAAGAGGTGATAAGACTCCACCTTGGGGAACGCCAAGGTTGACGTTGCACCAGTCAGATAACTTCTCCTCAACCTTAATGCGTTGCCGACGTTCACAGAGGTAGCTTCTGAACCAGGCAATTACATCTGATGACATATTTATAGAACTCATGAAAGCTAGTAAGATGTCGAAGTCTACTGTATTAAAAGCATTGCTAAAATCAAGGAGAGTGAGGAGTGTGACCTTCTGTTTTTCCATGCCAGAACGGATGTCGTCAGTTACCTTGACAAGTGCAGTGACAGTACTATGCCCAGGTCGGAAGCCCGATTGGAAAGGGTTAAGTAATTGGTTCGCAGAGAGAAAAGAGAATAACTGGTGATGAACCAAACGTTCCAGAACTTTAGACAGGAAGGGAAGGATTGAGATGGGTCTGAAGTGAGAAAGGGTTGTAGGATTTCGGGTTTTAGGTAATGGAACGATAATGGCTTGCTTCCAGACAAAGGGAAAAGTATGTGAAAACAACGAAAAGTTCAAAAGGTGAGTGATGACTGGCAGAATCACGTCCAGGATCGGAATTATCATGTTTCGACTGATTTCGTCACAACCTACAGCATTGGAAGAGATTGACAGGATGTGCTTTTGGACTTGCTCAGGTTGAACTGGATTAAATGAAAAAGGAGTATGGTTTGGCAAGGGGAGTTGACTTATATGAGACAGGGTATCGAACTTATGAGAGTCTGTAGAAAAGGCTGTATTATTACTAGCAGATGAGAAGTGTTGGTTCATCAAGTTGACATCGATGTCAGCAGGTGAACCAAGTTTTTGTTTGCCGATACCAATACTTCTAAGAAATTTCCATACTTTGGCTGGGTTACCATTTTCAACGGATGCGTGGATATGGCGACGCTGAGCATCACGACATATTAAATTACAGTGATTGCGGGCGGATTTATATTTTTCGTGATTGCTGTCGGTGGGAGAAATTTTATATTTTGTTTTTGCTGCGTCTTTCCTTGCCATTAGCTCACGTACCTCGTTAGTAAGCCACGGTGCAGGGAGGTGTTTGAGGCGAATGGCGCGAGTTGGAGCGTGAATGTTATACAGCTGTGAGAGAATACTGTTAAAAATCTCAACCTTTGAGTCAATAGTTTCCGCATCTAGTACAGGATTCCAGTCAATCTTAGCTGCATCCAGCCTAAGGCTATCCAGGTCCATGTCTTTAAAGTTACGTTGCAAAACAGTTTTTGGTTTAAGCTTAGGTGGACGGATTTTATAAGACAGAAAAATCAAATCATGAAAGGAAAAGGCGTCGGCAGATAATTGACCATGATCTTCAACGTGGTCCAGGGAGGAAACAATTATAAGGTCTAAAAGAGATGGTTGACAGTTGGGAAAGTGATGAGTGGAGCTAGATGGAAGAATATGTAAGTTACAACTATTTACAATGGAAATCAACTTTTGCGCACGGTAATCATTTTTCAACAAACAAGTATTGAAGTCTCCTAGAATGATTGAGTGAGAGAATCGAGGAAGAAAATCTTCAAGGAGACTTTCGAAAGTTGAGAAGTAGTTAACAGTCCTATCAGGGGAGTATACTACACCTAGCAAGATCTTCGTGTGCGACAATGTTAGTTCTAAAAATAAATGCTCAGACGTGCCAGTGTAAACAGATGGAGATTGACTGATTATATTAAAAGGGATCTGACATTTCAAATAAATTGCTACACCACCACCCTTAGCGCCAATTCTATCATTTCTTACAAGCTGGAAACCTGGAAGAGGATACAATGTTGAGGCGAGACAAGGTTTTAACCAGGTCTCCGATATGAGGATTGCATGTAAGTTTGCAAGATCAAACGCCGCTAACATATCTGGATAATGGCAAGGTACACTCTGGGCGTTGATATGAACTACGTTGAAGTTTTTGGGGTATTCAGCAAAACAAGAGTTAACGGCATCCGACAGTGGAATTTGGGCACTGTGGAAACTGGAGTTATTCGAATTGGAGTCATTACTTGGTAGCGAGAAATAAAGTTCACTAGAATCTAAATCACTATCCCTGTTCATCATACTTTCTGCGTAAAACAAATATACTTATATAAATAATTATATATTTAAAGTAATATACGTACTAGGTATTTATATTATATAAAAAAGCACTAATTAACATATTACTTACCTGCCAACAGCCAGTAAAAGCGAAATAAAGAGAAAAATATTAATAATAAAAACACTTAAGCCAAGGAGAAGAAAACATAACACAAGTATTTAAACATAACACAACACTAACAATTATGTTATTAGCGTAATACGTATCAGAAGACGTTCTATAGGAGTCATTTTGTATATTTCTACTGTTAAAGGTCATCTTAGACACAGAAGAGAAAAATAAAACTACGTTTCGTTTCAATAAATAAATTGTCAGTTCAATAAATAAATGGTATTGTGTCGGGTTAGTATAGCTCTTGGGTCTTAAGCCAGATCGCTGACAGGTATAGACGTGTGGTCGTGTACAATTGTCCATAGAACTTCTCCACTTCTTCCAGCAACTCAGTCTTAGACGATATGGTATACTCTTACAAAATAAGAACTAATTTTGTCAAACAATTTTTTTTGCGGGTGCTTCACTATAGTTCCTATACAAAAAAGAGGAATGAAAAAATGAAATGGAGATAGCTTCAAAACGCTACACTATGCCTGGTTCAACACGCACCTTTAGGGTTCCGTACCTCAATAGGAAAAAAAAGAAACCCTTATAGGGTCACTCGTGTATCTGTTTGTTCTTACTCGTATGTCACAACCGATTTGTTCAGAAACTACTGATACTGGACCGTTTGAAATTTGGTACACATCTGTATAAGTCGGTGATCAAAAGACGGATATTTAACAAAAATAAATTAATTTTAAACATGGGGGTCACTATTGGGGGGTAAATTAGAAAATTTAAAAAAAAATTTGCAACCTATATATATAGGCTTTTTGTGAGAATCTCAAATACATATTTTCTTTAAATTTTTAATATAAATACAGGAGATATACGACTTTAAATTAAAATCATTTTTAAACCAAACCAAAAACACCAGATATTTTTTCACAAATACTTTATTTATGCCTGGCAATTACGTATGGAATATAACATCTGTCAAAGAGGTGGACCCTCTTGCTGCATAACAAATGCTAGCTCTTGTCATCGCATTTTTCATTATATTTTCGCACACTTCCAGAGGTATCCCTCTAACAGCGTCTCGAATATTTTGTTTTAAGTTTTCAAGATTCATCGGCCTGTTAGCATAGGCACGTCCTTTAGATAACCCCACAGAAAATAGTCAGGTGCTGTTAAATCCGGTGATCTTGGGGGCCAATCGATGTCACCATTTCGCGAGATCAATCGACCTGGAAACACCCTGCCTAATTTTTGCATTGTTTCTCGCGCCATGTGACTTGTGGGCTCCGCCTTGTTGAAACCACATGTTTTAGAGATCGAGATCATTGATTTGAGGTAACAAAAAAAGTCAATCACCTCACGGTAGCGATGGCCGGTCACAGTTACCGCGGCACCTGCAGCGTCTTCAAAAAAGTACGACCCTAGGACACCTCCAGACCAGATTCCTCACCAAACTGTCACTCGACGTGGACGCAGTGGTCGCTCGTGGGTCAAAGAAGTTTTCTCCACCCCAATAGCGTGAGTTTTATTTGTTTACAAATCCACTGAGGTCAAAATGGGCTTCGTCACTCTTTATTAATTTTTGATGAAAACTTGGGTTGTTTTTTTTGTTTAACACAGAATTACTGAAGTTACGACTGTGTTTATGGTCCTGAATCATATGCAGATCTTTTTTCAGAATCTTCTGTAGAGAGGTCCTCTTAATTCCCAATTGTTGAGAACGCCGCCTGGTAGACAATGTTGGATCTTCGACTACACTTTCACGGAAGTTTTAAATATTCTGATCTGTGCGAACTCTCCTGGATCGGCGAGGGACAGATTTATCTGATACGATACCGTGCTGCTCAATTTTTTTCACTAAACGAGTGATTGTCTTTCGCGAAGGCAAGTTGTTTCTCCCGAATGTAGGGCGCAATTTCCTAAGTTTCCGCAACAGAAGCTTAGAAGGTTTTGACTAATAAAATACGTTGTTCAACTAAAAATGCTCCATGACGAATTTGCCAAATCTATTTTGAATAACTGTTATCAAACTCATGTCAAATTTGGCGCCGAAACAAAATGGCGGCAAAAAAAAGTTGTATACCTCTTAGTTGGCCACCCTGTAGTTTAAAGTTAGTTAAGAAAATAGGCAAAAATTGACCATGTTTTGAAAAAATCACAGTTCCTATTTGAGGTTAACTGCATAGATTACAGGAAAATATATGAGAAAATATAAAGTCCTTCCGTTCGGATAAATGAAATTTCCGAAGTCCGTTTGTTTAGAAGCTAGCGACATCTAGTAGGATCTAGTAGTATGTTTTACATAGTTATTTTACGTAGTAAAATGACAATAGCGATTAGTTCCCTTTTACCTATATCTATAGATGGCGCTGTAGATGAAAATAAGTTTTTCATACGGAACCCTTAGTGCGCGAGTTTGACTCGCACTTGGCCGATTTTTTTTAACAATATTAAGTCCATTCCCCTAAATCTGTCTAAAGTTGTCTCATGTTGGTATTTTAGTGTATATTATTAAAAATCTCTCTCTCTTATCGTGTGTCACAATTAACCGTGCTATCCAAGGGATAGACGGCGGGCGGTTGCCCGGTGTTGCACTTAGCATCACCCGCGGTAAAATAATCTTGGTAAAAGACCCATGAGAACATCGAAACCTGTAACGTTGAGGTTAGGGATATTACAAAAGTTTTAAACGTCACATCACCCCCGAGTTTCAGAAAGCTGTTTGTGTTGCAAGCTTCGTTAGTTACATTTGTTGCGCTAATGCGTTAAGCATTATAAATATTTTATATCATGGATCTTGAGGGTGCGCGTTGCGTGAGCCGTTGTCCTGACAATCACGAACACAACAAAAAAAATCAGCCAAAACGGTCGAGCCGTTTTCAAGTGATGATCTTACACGCGACAATTGATTTTTATTTATATATTACTGAATAGTGCCTAATCTCTATAGTTATTTATGAAACAAGTGTGGTAAAAAGAGGTGAATAAGAAACGAGTGACTTTGTAAGTCCGAGCCGTAGGCGAGGGTTTACCATCGTTTGTCATTTACCTTTTTACATCCATGTATCCATACGACGTTTTTCAATACAGTTGTGAGAAAACAGGTAAAATCATAATTTGCATTGAAAATCGCTTTTCACTTACAAACAAGTACCACTGACACTGTAAAAGGCGTGAATTTGGTTTCTCCATTACTTGCCTGCCACACAGTGTGCATGCGTTAGTTGTCTAGTGTGAGAAGGATGACTATAGCAATACTATATCGTTCTCCCTCTCGCTTCAATATACGTCTTCCTACATTTGTTCAATTTTAACATATTTTTTTTAGTTAGGTTGTTCCTATGTGAAATTCACAACCAAGAGGCAAAGATGACCTATTATTTCTAGCGTACAAGAGGCATGTATCCTAAATTGAATTTGAAATTAGGACTATTGTTAAGACTGAAAATATTGATAGCCACAGATTAGAATGTGGTCTAGAAATTTAGAAAACAATTTTGCGCACTCTTGACTGGCATATAAAGGACCACATTTCGAGCAACTGTATTGAAAAATTCTTTATCTACACTCATGTCGTAAATCCTTCATTTACTTATCAGAAACGCTAAGCAAATGATATACCTTTCGATGGAGCCGTGACTAAGGATCCAAACAAATTTCATTTCGTTATCGCAAAGTTGTAACAAAATGATGTTTTTTTTTAATTTTTACGCAGATGCTTGCTATTTGAGCACACTACCGTGTTTCGGAACGCAACCTTGGCGGCGCGCATGCGCGGTGCGATATTACTGCAAATTTATTTTCGCGCCATTAACGTTTGTATTTTTCCAGCAGTTTGTATAATATGTAATTCGTTATTCGTTGTAATAAGTAAGTCGTTATTACAAGTTTTTTTACTAAAAACCCAGTAAAATGTCTGAAACTGATAGTGATATAGACGAAAATTTGACACCCCCGGATATTCTTGAAACAGCAACTAAAATGACAAATAATCTCCCAGAAAAATCAAGGAAGATATACGAAAAAACCTATGAAGAATTCATGGATTGGAGAATGAAGAAAAACACTACATCATATTCTGAAAATGTCTTACTTGCGTATTTTCAAGAGATGTCAGAAAAACTAAAATCTCCAACTTTGTGGACTAAATTCTCAATGCTCAAAAGTACATTGGGAATTCATCACAACATTGACATGACAAAATATTCAAAGCTAAGTGCTTTCCTCAAAAGAAAATCAGAGGGATACAAAGGGAAAAAGTCGAAAACCTTTTCACCTAACCACATAAAAAAGTTTATGAGCGAAGCACCCGATAAGCTATATCTTTTTTCAAAGGTAGGCAGATACTTATTGTTTATTATGATTGTTTAATGTTATTGACACTACTTATCTACATAAACCTTATTTACCTATTCATAATATTGTTACAGACTGCACTCATCTTTGGAATAATGGGTGCGTGCCGAAGACAGGAGTTATACAATCTTCAGTTTAAAGATGTACAAGTGTTTGAAACCACCATTTTAGTCAATATTTAGAACACTAAAACAAAGATAAGCCGCTCTTTCTCTATAACGGGCTGTTATTACGAAGTATGTAAAAAATACATAGAACTACGCCCAAATCCCTGCAGCAGCCCTTATTTTTTTCTAAACTTCCAAGCTGGAAAATGTACCACACAAAGAATCGGCATTAATAAGTTTGGTTATCTTGGAAAAGTGATTGCAAATTATCTAGATCTTCCCAATCCAGAATTATTTACGGGGCACTGCTTTCGCAGGACGTCTGCGACATTGTTAGTGGACTCTGGTGGAGATATAACAACTTTAAAAAGACGTGGTGGATGGAAATCTACGACTGTAGCAGAGGGATATATTGATGAGTCAATAGCCAACAAGATTCAAGTGTCGAATCAAATACTGAATTCCATCGAAAAAAATACATTGAATATAAATATCCCATCTACATCTACTATAAATGCTCGAGAAGGATCGGTTCCATCCGCAAATATAACCTTTAATAATTGTACCATACAAAATGTCAATAATTATTACAATAAACAATGATTACTTTATTTTGTCTTTAATTTAAATTTGTTGTATGAGTGTAGATAAACTATTGTATGCAACTGTACATAATTAGTATTTAACACTCGTGTATACTTTTTGCATAAATAGCTATTTTATTTCTGTCTAATCATCACAGCTGCTTAGCTAAATTCACAAGAATATGTAGCTAATTTGAAGAATAACAAATATGCTCTGTAATATTAAAGATCGCTTTATTCAAACGTCTCTAATACTGAACATTGGAGGTTGAAATGACACTGATATCCGACACATCCAGACACCTGTTTTGAACACATTTTAAAATAGCTAAGTACAGTTCCGTCAAATAATTATCTAGAGCAAATTTTGAGAGAGCAACTATGTTTTCCACTGTAAGTTTAGATACAATCTGGGCTATACATTTCTTTTTTAAGTCATTAATCATATAGCAAGAAGCCAGTAGGAGTAGATTTTTCACCCCGGATTGTGGAAGAATTCCTAAATATAAGTAGTCTTTTAAATGCACCAGTGTTGCTTTCGACATATTTGGCATCTTCATTGCCCTATCTTGAGTCTCCTTCCATTCACCATCGAGCATCCTGCGCAAAACAGGGCTAGCGGCGGCCAGGACTGTACTATGTATCTGCACTGAACCGTCATCTCCATGCAGTTTGAAATCTGTTAATACCGTATCATCATAAAGAGGTGCAAACGACAATGGCTTCTCCGGAAAGCCTACTCCCTTTCGAATGACCGTTATATTTAAATCAAATGCAAGAACCCGTCTCCATTCGTTCTCACTTATCAAGCGCCATTCGCTGTCATCAACTGCGTACTCACGACTGATATTCAACACCTTGCTCTGAAGCAGAACCGACATGACGTCATTGCTCTCTGCAACTCTGTATTTGCCATCTACACCAGAGAACTTTATGAAAAACAAATTGTTTATGCTACCATCGTTTACCTCGCAAAAACTTATGCAGCGGACTTGGACTACGACGTCTCTGATTCGGTACTTCGGACTGTGCATAGTATCCATTTCGCCGCACACAATACCATCAAATGATCCCACTAAATCACAATAAAAATGGTTATCAGTGATTTTCAAGTTTTCTGAATGCATTTTGTAGACAATGTGAAAATTCCAGGGCAAAAATCAGTTAACTGAGCCAGTTGACATTTATTTCATCTGAATTTGACATGTCGTGGGACAATTCGTTTTCTTTTTTATTTAAGTATTAGCTTTTGCCCGCGGTTTCGCCCGCGTGACATCGTTTTTATGATTGTCTTTGAGGGTGAGTGGTGCGTGAACATGAGTTTTCTCCAGATCCCTCAACCATCTCTGTGCTAAAAATTACAACTATTTATTGTTTCATTGCGATATTAAAGAAATTAACAAAAAAAACATTTTATTTCAGTTCGCTCAGGAAATGCATCTGACTATGGTACTTTCACGGGATAAAAAATAGCCTACGTCCTTTCCCGTGACACAGGCTACCTGTTTGCCAAATTTAACCAAGATTGGTTAAGGTGTTAAAGCGTGAAAAGGTAACAAACAAACAAACAAACACATTTTAACATTTATGATGTTAGTAAGGATGACAAACAAATGAAAAATTACTGGTAGGTAAGAAGACCTACGAAGTTTTTATTCATTCCTTAAAAATAAGTAGGAAATATAACTATTGAACTGGCAAGTCGGGCTCGCGCACAAAAAAATACTGAGAACTAAAAACTAAGAATAAAAATGTAATACACTTGTATGGCACTCTAAATAAATTTCTACTTTCGTAAATGGAATAAATATAATGTAACTGCATAATAAACATTCAGTCCGCAAAATAACTACTTGAGCGGCAAGATTTCATGATTGAGCGGCAGAAAAACATGTCTATAAGCAGCAACTCAACACTGTAGGAAGAGTGTGGTACGGGGAGTTCTAAATGGAACTGGGAGCGAGCGAAGCGAGCTCGGACTTGCGGAGCACCCCGACTCGGATCCGTTAGGTTCGGAGACTGTGCGGGGAGGCGAGCTAAGCTCGCCTCCCCGCACAGTCGTAGTGTTAGGTTTAACATGAGAACACAGAAGTAGGAGCCCCGAAGGGGCTCCGTCGACCACTCAACACTGTAGGAAGAGTGTAGTACGGGGATGTTTAAAATAATTACAGCCATCCAGAATGACATAAATTGCTGATTGATTTTGAAATGTTTGCTGACCATGAGTTGCTGACCAATTAGCTATTTCTGCTGACCGATTATATTTTTCTGCTCACAGAAATAACAATATTATGCTAACCATTTAATTGACACCCTTCGTAAATTATGATTGGAATTGTTTATTTCTTCATCAGGCATAAAAATAAAATAATCATTTCGAGATTAAACGATTTTATACTGTAAAAAGGATACCAATAGTATGGTTTAAAAAGATACGGCTCTGTGATCGGCTGGCGGCCGAACGGTGCAGTAGGCACTGCGGACCCACACCTACTAGTGTCGTCAACACAGTATTTATCGATATCGATAACGAAGAAACTATAAACAAACTCCTAACACAATAAAAATTAACAATATACGTGGATAGAGGATTTCGTTAAGAGAAGATCGGTGGGAATCAAGTTTTAATCAAATTTAATCATTTTTTACTTATGTACTTACAATACATCTAATTTTAGAAGACAAATAATGCAATAGATACTATTTTCGAAAGCGAATTTCGTTAATATATTTATCCGACTACCTAAAAGGAGGGTTAACTATTTTTGGGTACGTACCTATGTAGGATGTAGGGGAGATACGTACAAAATGACATATACGGACAAAATGACACAGGCATCATATTTCAAATTTTGCCGCCTCTAGTCCGCCATAGATAACTCCATCACGTGACTCTAGCCGGAAATACGAACCTGTCAAAACTTGAACACGCGCCAGTCTTTTGTTTGGGTGTCATGGCCGACGATAAACATTGGTAAGTTACGAGTTTTTATATTAATGCAGGGATTTTTGTGTATTAATGTTATGTTTTTCATAATATTATCTTGTGTTTACATTTATTACATCCCTTAAGTAATTATTGTTGCCTTCAAATAGTTTTTTCCGTAAATAATAATCATTTTGCATTTATTGTGATATTTTTATTTTTTATTACGTTTTATGGACAAAATGACATACATATGTAGCGGACAAAATGACATAGGTATGTCGTTTTGTCCATAAGAACTCGATGAGTTAATTGTAGGTACTCAATATCTGTTTCTCGTTAATCAGCTGTTAATTTCTTTACAGATAATGCCGCGTAATTATAAGCGGACGACTGATCGTCAATCCTGGAGTGAGGAATCAATGCGTAAAGCTATAGAAGCAGTTCGCAGTAACAAAATGGGCTGGCTTTTAGCGTCGAAGACATTTGGAGTACCACAAGCAACACTAAGAAGACATGCTTTGCTTAGTAACAAAACTTTGGAGTCCTCTGCAAAGGGTCTAGGATGTTGGAAAGCTACTTTTCCACCTGATGTGGAAAGAAAATTAGTTGAGCATTTGAAATTACTTGAATCTCGTTTGTTTGGACTGACGCGAAAGTCTGTTCAAGAATTAGCTTTTGAGGTGGCTGAAAAAAACGGTTTTGCACACAAATTTAACCCGCAAAAACAAAAAGCTGGACAAGAATGGTTAGAAGGATTTTTGAGACGAAATAAAGATATTTCTTTACGCAAACCAGAAGCTACTTCAGCTGCTCGTGCTCAGGCTTTTAATCGACCTCAAGTCAATAAGTTTTTTGAGGTTTACGGACATTTGCTGGAATCTGAGAACATTGGGCCACACAGAATTTATAATGCTGACGAATCAAGCCTGTCTACTGTACAAAAACCCCAGAAGATATTGGCTACTACTGGTAGGAAGCAAGTTGGCGTAATAACTAGCGCAGAACGTGGAACTAACACCACTGTTGTCTGTTGTGTTAATGCTATTGGTACCTTCGTTCCGCCAATGATGATATTTTCTAGGAAAAATATGAAAAATGAATTAGTCGATGAAGCACCTCCTGGCACTTTAGGTGTAGCTCAACCATCAGGATGGATGACAACGGAATTATTTCTGAAATGGCTCAAACACTTTCAAAGTTTTGTTAAATCATCGATTGATGATAAAGTTATATTGATTGTCGACGGGCATGCAAGCCACAAAGGGCTTGAAACTTTAGAATATGCTAAACAAAACGGCATTATTATTCTGTGTCTACCACCACATTGCACTCATCGTCTCCAGCCTTTGGATGTCTCATTTTTTGCGCCTTTGAAGACATATTTCAACCAAGAGACATCCAAATGGCTTAAACAACACCCAGGACGTGTTGTTACACAGTTTCAAATTGCTGGCCTGTTCAAAGAAGCTTATGGTAAGGCAGCTACAGTGCAAAATGGTTGTAAAGGATTCAAAAGCACTGGGATTTGGCCTCTAAACCCTGAAATATTTCCCGATTATATGTACGAACCTGCAGAGACTACAAACATACCCCTGGAAGACACCTCCAATATGCAATATCATCAGCAAATAGGTCCTATTCCAGTTCCCATAGCAGGACCCTCCACACAACAACTAGACGATTTAATGTCACTTCCCGGAACGAACGATCTCCAAGCTTCTGAAACTCAGCAACAAATAATCCGCGCCGTAACACCTGACAATAATGACATAACAGGTCAAACAACCGACTCTACTGAACCAGCAGACAATTCAACAGCAAACACTAGTCAAGACCTTATTTTACCTGCTGCAAATCAAAATCGCCCATCTATTGGTAATGAAAAACATCCCTCATCTCATACGTTAGCAGTGCCTATTGAAGTTATATCTCCTGTCCCAAAAGGACATTACGTAAGTGGCCAAGGCAAACGTAAGCCAAAGAAACAGCAAACCTCTTTAGTTTTGACTTCAACTCCAAATATGAACGAAATTAAGGCAAAAAATGAACCTAAAGCTCCTTCAGAGAAGAAGAGACGAAAGGTTACCAAAACCATATTCCAAGAAGACAGCGAAGAAGAAAATTTGCCAAACTACGCTCAAGATGACGAAGAGGATTGCGCATGCATTTATTGCAACGATCTTTATTCGCGATCAAAACCTGGAGAAGACTGGTTGCGGTGTTTAAAATGTTCACATTGGGCCCACGCTTCTTGCGCGGATGTTTCTAAACGAACCAAGCGGTTCATTTGCGAGCTTTGCCTTTAATTTTATAACTTTTGCCGTGTATGTCATTTAGTCCGTATGTGGTATGCCATTTTGTCCATAGCATATGGACAAAATGGATTTCGTTGATCTCAGTTAAATTTAAAATTATTATATTTTCTAGTTTGTTTATCTTTTAAGTATCTATTATAATTCAAAGATATGAAACCTAAGATTACTGGTGTGCAATGTGAATGCGCTGTGATTTACCATTAAAGAATTATGACCCAAAACCTAAACTATATGTCATTTTGTACGTACCTCCCCTATGTTTCTTTGGCTGACCCTAAAAAAAAGTAAGAAGAAAGTTAATAAAAAAAAGAAAAACTTGCTTAAACAGCAAAAGTGAATATAAAAGCTATTTACGAACGTATCACCCGTGGACAACCTTGAACGTATCACCCGTGGACAACCTTGAACTTCAAGGGACAATGCCCATTGTGTTCCATGAGATCCTATTGAACTAGTTAGTTACCTGCCTAACTAGAAACTAAACTTCAGTCACATTGCAAACTTAAGCCCACCAACGATAATCGCTGTTTTTCTTTTTCTTTTATTTTTGCGCAGTGACTAAGTAACTAAAACCAGGTATGTGATGACACAAACACTTTTTTTTTACAAAAATTCTAGATAGCTCTGAAAGCCCACGATCCAGAATAAATATATTTAATCACCTTATATGTACGTTAGAGATCATGGATCTACAGTTGCTTTGTTTTACAATACTATTCGCGGAACTACGGGACATAATAAAACTAATGTAATTCGTGGTTTTAACAACTCCATGTCATATCCTCTCACGAAATTTAGGAATTTATACTCTACCTATTCCAATCACTGATAATAACATATCAATGACCTATAATAAAAAAAGTTAATTCCCAAAATTAACAAACTTTTTTTTCACTTTATTTTGTAGTAGAAGTAAAATTTATACAGGGTCTATAGCTACCTATCAGAGTAATTATTTATCTATAGCTGTACCCTATGATCGATAACTGAAAGACCAAGATTATTGACAAAAGTAATCGTTTAGACGACATGTAGTCGTAATTCCATAAAAATTACAGGCTTCGATGCCTTCGGCGATTAACAAAATTGTAGAAATTTATTTAATTGATGTATTGATAATATCAGCTCATATACGTCCCCACCGACGAGCTCAAGCCTACCCTGAATTAGGGCTATTAATTGATGTGTTACTACCTACATAAATACATTGTAGACCTTTATCTTGTCCTCATAGGTAGATTCGGGTCTGCTGAAAATCATTTAACCCGTTTTGGGTTTTTTTCTTCAATACTGTGTTGTTTATTATCCTGTGTTCGTTAATAGCCCATAAACATCCTCACTGCTGTCACAGAATTACAATATAGGCAATATCGCAATACTGTGCTGCTGTGGCAAAGGTCTCTTCCCAAAAAACGGTTAGGCCATACTCCATATACGAGGTCCAAGTCTGGGTAAGTGGAGGTTGCATGACTAGTGGTGCACCCCACTGTCAGAAGTTTTTAAAACTGTCTATAAGGCATTTGACACGGCTTTACGACTGCCATCTAGTGATAGCAACGGGTACGAACGGCTTTACGTGCATGCGTTGAATTTTTTTGTGAAAACATGTTAGGGTAAGTTGGCCATTTTTGAGATGGGAAAAAGCCCTTGAAGTCATGAAACTATAACATTTCCAGGATCAAAACTTGTAAAACTGTAAAAAGTTTTCACTTCTGTCGGCACCCCCGGAGTAGTTAGGTTATTTTATCATGCTTAATGAAATGCGACAACATTTTTTAGACAAAAAACTCTGTATGACCAACAATTTAGTTTCACGAAAGGTCGATCAACAACCGATGCAGGAGTAGCACTTGTTCCCACCCAACATCTATTATGCCTTTGAGGAATCGCATAATGCAATTGGAGTGTTTCGTGATTTATCTAAGGCATTTGATTGTGTTGAACACCCGTCATTACTTGCGAAATTGAAGCATTATGGTGTAGAGGATGGGGCTCACAGTCTTTTAAATTCGCACTTAGACAACAGAATACAAAAAGTACAAGTGAATGGTACGATCTTATCTGGATCTTGAGCAAAAATGGGTGTGCCCCAGGGCTCCATATTAGGGCCTTTTCTTTTACTTGTTTAAGTAAATGATTTTCCTTTTATGGTGCAACATCTGTCAAATATTGTGTTGTTTGCGGATGATACTTCTCTTAATTTTCAAAGTGAATAGGAAAGAAAACGAAATTTACGATGTAAACAACACTCTTTTAAGGATACTGAACTGGTTCACTATGAACAACTTTTTATTAAATGCTAAGACAACAAAGTGTAAAAAATTTTGTTTACCAAATGTGAAAAGGCTAATAATAGTGACACATGAGATAGTAATAAATTAGAATTCGTAAATACTACGGTGTTCCTTGGTATAACTTTGGATGTTTCACTTCAATTTGCGGGAAGGATTAGATGTTAAGACAGTTAACGGGTGTAGGTACTGCGAGACTAGTGTATTTTAGTTACTTCCATAGTAATATGTCATATGGCATCTTACTATGGGGGTATGCGGCTGATATAGAAACTATTTTTATCTTGCAGTTAAGAGCTATCCGCGCAATCTATCAGATGCGATCACGTGAGTCGTTACAGAATAAGTTCAAAGAAATCAATATTTTTACTGTTGCTAGTCAATTCACATATGAAAACATCATGTATGATCGTAAGGATTTTCATTTATTTCCTAAAAACAATGACAGGCATAATTTAAATTTTAGAAATGTAAATAAAATAGATATAGTCTATTCGAGACTGAGTAAGCTTAAAAAGTCATTTGTGGGTCAGTGTATAAGATTCTACAATAAAATTACAGAAAATGTAACTAGTATGTCAGAGAACAAATTCAAGACTCAAGTCAAAAAATGCTCGTGCTCTAGAGGATATTATAAAATAATAGATTATGTAAATAAAAAAGACATATACATATGTTGATTCTATGACAAATACAAATTACCTGTATCATGACATTATTTGTAATAGACAATAAGTTTTTTTAATATTTAAAAGTGTGTGTAACTACCTATTTATTGATCGATATTTGAGAAGGGCGCAAGTTAGGATAGTTTCAACGCTTAATAACAAATTTATACATTTCATAATTTTTTTTTCTTCGAAAAACCTTATTGGTACAAGCTTGCAATTTAGGTACATATGCATGCAAAATTTAAGTTCTATCGGAAACCGGGAAATGAGTCAAATTTAACTTGCAAGATTTCATTACAGACACCGGGACAGGTGAAACTAAATAAAAGCTTGTAAAAACACAGAGACTTCGGAGAAAATGCCTTTAACAGTCATACCCATCCAGATAATGACCTTGCTTTAGGTTAGTTAATCTGTATAATCGACCCAATCACTCAAATCGCACTGAACATTATTCTATGTAAAACAAATATCTACTATATACCTGGCTGCCTAAAAAGTGATAATATGTGTCGGTTGTATGTATTTATGCATGTGCGTATGTATGTATGTATATTTAAAATATTTATTTAGATGGGTGCATATTTTTAGAGGGCTTTACTCTCATAAAACCAAACAGCTTTTTAAAATTGTAGAAAAAGTTGCACTTCTCATACAAAATAATGATGGTGATTAGCCCAATTTGTCTCCTCCTTTTTTAAAGTAGCTTAAAAATAACTTGAAATTTTAAAAAATACGAGTGTTGACCAAACGACTGAAGCAAAACTTCTTTAGCTCCATCTAAAGTAAATACTTAGTCTTCAGAAAATTATCAAATATTTTTTATCATATGAATCAGTTTAAGAAAAGAGTTTTATTATACTCTGAAAATGATCAAATCTTTTTTATCTTTTGTTTGTTTTGATGTTTTTGACAACCGATATTGTTGCCTTGGCAACTGATTTTGTTGGTAAACAAAAATAAATAGTATGTCTCTTTCTATCTTCACTAATTTATATATCCCTCTCAACTTCCGTTTGCCTCTCGCGTACACACTTCCGTAACGCTCTCGTCACGCATCCACGAGCTTAATCCCTAAGTCAAGTGAGCGTAAAGAAGCTTTACTTCAAAAAAATATAAAAACACCACTGCATAAAAACACTATCCCTCTTTTTTGGGAAGTCGGATAAAATGTATCCTATGTCATTCACGAGATCAAGATGAATCTAACGATACCTCGAGTCGTTTTGAAGATATCGTGGAATAAATGAACATACATACATACCTACATTAGACCTGGAAACAGTACAATCATTTTTTGTGCAGTCGTGTAATTATAAAGTATCCCTCGGTCACACTGACCTCCATTATACAAGTACGCTTGACTAAATATTTCATACGAAATGACAGTTGTTGTTTAGCCGATTCAAAGCGCCCCCTCGAGCGTCACGGGTACTAAAATTATAGTTAATTTGTCTATGACTTGACATTGGCTATTATTAGTTCCATGGACACTCACATTGCTATCACGCTGCGATAAGCGCCAAAATGGAAAAACTCACATAGCTTGATTTTGACTTTGATAGTATGAAGTCCAGCGTATGTACTTGTATAATGGAGGTCAATGCTCGGGTCACCATCAAAAGTCAAATTCAATTTAATAGGGGATCGGACTGCATCAAAAATAAATTTTAAAATATGATTTCCTAAACTGCTCTCCTCTTGAAGTTTCAAAAAACCCTTACTTGTTTTGTTTTTCCATCACGTATTCAATTTTTATATGATCGAATTCACAAACTAAGTTCTTCAATGAAGCTAAAATCTATGACGTCACTTGTGGGTATTTTAAACTTTTTTAGAACACAATTTCGTTTTTGACAAATCATAAATAGTAACTCGAAGGACAGTCCGATCCCCAATTCATTTTAATCATCCAGTTACATCAATTTTTCAGGTCAGTGTATACAAGTTGTTGTGTGAGTACACAATAATTGCCATTAATGTAATTTTAGAGGTAACTTTGCGATTTTATTTTGTTCAGAAGTTATTAGCAATCGTGTAATTCAGATGAATCATTACATTATTATTAATTTTGCTATATACCCCTCTTAAGAGCCCGCTGGAGTTCATAAATCCCACACAAACGTAGTATTTGATTCATTTGTTAACCAAACAACTGATTTTGAAATAATTTCATATCGATAATCGTATGACATATATCTGTGTCGGTATCCCATTACTTTTTTGGAAAACGAAACAGGAATCCATTATTTTCTAATAATTTAGTTTTCAAGGTAAAAAACTATATAATATTTAAAATTTTATGTCACGTAAATCTTTACATTTGAGTATAATCCACCTCATAGGTTGCTGTAGTGAGATTAAGACAAATATAAACCACCTCCGTGGCGTACTGGTTAAGTACTTAATAAATACATACTTATATCGATGGTCTTTTATCTTCATATCAGAAGGTAGCGGGTTCGATTCCCGGCGGAGTCTAACTTTGTAAGAATCGCTTTGGTTGGTGGAAGGGCATTTCCTAAGCCGGCCTGGCTAGCCACCACTATCTTAACTAAGTCTTGCCTCCAAATATCAATGCTAACAACACTGATTTGTTCCGGCTTGAAGATAGCCAGTTCCCCATTCATCCACCATATCAGCCGAAGGACGTCCACTGCTGGACATAAGCCACCCCCAAGAATTTCCAGTTCTGCGCTACCCGCATCCAGCGGCTTCCCGCGACCTTCACCAAATTATCGGTCCACAGTGTGGGAGGTCTGCCTACGCTACGGTTTCCGGTACGCGGTCGCCGCTCGAGAACTTTACTGCCCAACGGCTATCCGTTCTAAAAGCTATGTTCCCCGCCCACTGCCACTTAAGTTTAGCAATTCTGAGAGCTGTTCCCCATTGCGTTGGGGAATCTTGGTAAGCCCTCTTCCATCTTCGGCGTTATCGTCACTTACCATCACTTACGTGATGCCAAGGGCTTACTAAGTGTGAATAAAAATTAACCTAATATTGAAACTGTGCTCTTATCCGTTTTACTTCTATTGGGTTTCTACGATTTCTACTAATAAATCGATTTGTCATACAAAGTCTAAAGTATTTTTTTTCGAATCGGAGAAAGTTGTTCAAACTACGAACAGAAGCCTAAGAAGATCATCCCTTAATATTATAAATGTGAAAATGTGTTTGTTTGCTTGTTACCTTATCACGCTTTAACGCCTCGACCAATCTTGATGAAATTTGGCATGCAGGGAGCCTGTGTTACGGGGAAGAACATAGGCTACTTTTTATTTCGTGAAAATAGCATATTCCGACGCAGTTCCTTAGTGGACTGAAAAAATACACTTTTTTGTTTTATTTCTTTAACATCGCAACAGTTAGTTGAGGAGGTAAGAAATGACATAATTTACTAATTAGCTTAACCCGATGTAGTTCCCGATGGATTCGGGGAAAACTAACTTCCACGTTCGCGCAAGTCGTCGTCGGCGTCGCAACGGACAACGCATTGAAGTGATTTTTGTATAGAGTTGGTTGAGGGGGTGGTATGTGACATAGACTGCTTATCAGCATAGCCCGATCTGGGATAGGAATCTGGAGAAAACTCATGTCCACGCTATAAAAATGATGTCCACGCGGGCGAAGCCTCGGAAAAAAGCTAGTAACTAATAATTAATAAAATAGTTAACTGATTAATTACTTAGTCCAGCAACGCCAGTCTCAGGGGTGTTAGTTACTTTAAACGACTGATGTTAAAAAAAGTAATTAAAAATCCTCACAAAAGCTTAAACTGTTTCGTGGAGTTCGTAATATTTTTGTTTGGGAAATTGAATAAAATGTTCATTGACACACGCCAATTTTCGTAGCGGTAGAAAAATATTTCTCGTTTGATAATATGAGAATAATAGAGCGACCCGCCCTGTGACCCTGCTCCCATTTTTTCATATGATTACCCACTAGGCTAATCTGAAAATTTCCAAAAAAAAAACATCAAAATCGCTCCAGCCGTTTTGGCGTCCATATGGAACATACATACATCAAGTTTTATATGTATAGATAGACTAGATTTTGTTAGCGGCTTCGCTCGCATGAACATAGTTTCTATGACCAACTTCGAGGGTGCGCAGTGCGCGAGCAGCACGGCTCGCGAACTTCGAAAACAAGTAGTCCCAATCTGTCCAAATTTCATTCAGTTACGTTCAGCTGTTGTGGCGTGATGGAATAACAAACATCCATTCATCCATCTAAACTTTCACATATAATTGGTGAATAAAAATTTATTTTTTGTTGGCATAATGAAAACTCTAGTTATATCCATTAATTTTATAACCATGCTGAGCCCATCACAACATCCTCGTCTACCCTGCAAAATGGTCCTAATTGTGCGCTAAGTGAAATGAGGCTTTCACTCCCGTCGTTCCCCTAAATATAAAGTTAATTATTCGTGACAAAAACGGCTATCCATGACGCCATAGTGCCTACGTACAACACGGTTGTTAATCAAGTGACGTTAGATTTGTCTTAAATCCTTGCGTGACAAAGAATACAATTTTACTTTACTGCCAAAATCTTTTTTGGCACGCACTCCAAATTCCATCACGCCGTTTAGGCTACAGGCTTAGCCAAAGAAACAGACATACACACATACAGCCGAAAAACATTACCCCTCTATCTTGGACAGTCAAGTAAAAATTTAGAGGAATAACTTTAAGACATAAGCACACCCTGGACACTTCATACAACGGGCCAGAAATGACTTTTCAAAAAAGGAATGACGGAACAAACAAAATGGCGGCGAGATCCTACGTTCGACAACCAAACTGTAACTAATCTGTATCAATCTGGGTGACGAGGAGGTGAGTTCGCAATCTAGAGAGTGGCAGGGTGTGTCCGTACTGTATGTGAGTACTAATATATATACTTTGACATAAGCGCCTAAGAGGAATACCTTTAAGACCTAAGAGGCAGTAAAAAGCTTCACTCCCTATTCCTCACGATTGAAAAATCGGGTTACTGTAGACATAAAAGAAAAAATTCTATCAAAGCCGCCGCCATTTGCGTCGACAATATTATTTACTGCACGCCCTATCACTTCTATGACACCCACATTATGGGTTATTTTCGGTCGAAAAAACTTGGTCATGGTTTTGTTGAACTTGTCTTGGAGTGCTCTCCAAAGTTCGAGTTGGCACCAAATTTTACGTCCCGGTTCTCATTAGACGCCGTTCGCAGACACGGCCTGCTTTACGTTAAAGGGGGTTTACGGGGTGAGAAAGGGGTGTCAGTTGGAAGAGCGAGGAGGGGGAGAGGGAGGGAGTCCATGAGCCGGGCATTGTGCTTGTAAGACAAGGCGTTTTGTTTCACCAGTTCTTTATACCGGCGGCGGCGTCTATAAGGAGATATATGTAGGCGTGACACTTACTGATATTAGGATTGCACGAGCAACGTGCTTTGAACAATGACACAGCTTTTGAATCTGAAATGGATTACGTTTTGAGTGAGCTTGTTGGCTTTGATCGCTTTATAAAATAAGCTAGGCGTCGCGGCCAATTTTTTCGAAAGATAAATCGCATTTTGTGGAAGCGAGAGAAATTTTTTTTTTTCAATAATTGCTTTTGCTTTAAGATCTTAAGAAAAGGTTGTTTGTTCTTTATTAGTGAAATGCAAAATTACATATAATGGAGACGAGGCAGTTATGGGCTCAACATGGTCATAACATTATTTAAATTAAGTAAAGGCCAAAGAAGGACAATGGGCAAATTTGTATATGGAGGTCTTCCCTACGATTTTGTAGCACTTTCGTATGTATACTGATAATAACAAGGTCACAATCAGTTCTTCAATTAATGGTTTGGAGATGTAACTGTGACATATCGTGGTAAAAAAATATGGAAAAGTATAATATTGAACCGTTTGCCGTTTATTAAAGCGTAAGGCTTCTTTAGCATTATCATTATACTATCATGTGAGATGATGTCAAGGGCTTACCAATTGTGGATGAAAAAAATATGTTTATTGTACGTCGTGCGTCGTAGAGCGTCGGCGGCGTAACGGTTAGGGCCGCTACCTCCTATCCAGGAGGTCGTGGTTCGAATCCTGGCACGTATAAATGTGTTTTTGGATTTCGATTTCATATGCACGTTTATCCGATTCCCTTACGGTGAAAGAAAACATTGTGTGGAAATCTGAACAGGCTCTCGAAAAGGATGTATTTGAAGTCGACGAACCCGCACTGATGGGCCCGCGTGGTCGACTAAGGCTCGATCGCTCTAATTCAGGGTAGGCTCGAGTCCCTACGTACACAGTCATCATCATCATATCAGCTCATATACGTCCCACCGAGGGGTTCGAGCCTACCCTGAATTAGAGTGATCTGTAATTGTACACAGTAAATGAGAAATACTGAAACTAAAGACACAAAGTTTAATATGAATATGCTTAATTTTTCAAAAGTTTTCTGCCAACAAACCAGTAAAACAGAAAGAAATGAAAAAAACTACAAGATACTAATAACAACAATAAAATGCATAATATAATGTTAAAAATAGTAAGATAGAATTTATCATTTTTCATTTAAGGTGATTAAGTAATACTTATGTTATCCTTATACTTACTGATATTAATAAATGTGAAAATAAGTTTATTTTTTTGTTACCTTTTCACACTTCAACATCTCGACCAATCTTGATGAAAGCTACTTTTTATCCCGCAAAAAATAGCATAATTCGATGCAGTTCCTGAGGAAACTGAAAAAAATAATATTTTCTTGGTTGATTTCTTTAACATCGTAACGGAACGTTCCCTCTCGTATATCTACCAGGTTTATGATATAGGTTTATGATACAGCTAGGTCATATAGTGAGCGCAGCTATTCCTGCCAACGCCGTGAGGCGAGGGCAAGGACCAACTACGGTAGGTCTTGCCGCCAAGACGCTTGTCCTTGTAGTCTGCAAGATGAGTGCCTCGTGGAAGAGAACCAATACCTACTCTCCAGGTAGATCCAGGAGCTGTAGGCACGCTTACCTCCCGCGGCTTTCGCTGCTGGCGGTTCGATCCCCGTTCGAGACGCCAGAGAAGCTGGCTGCCACATCTCCAGTGTGGTACCGGAGCTGTTGGTGCACTCATTCCCGGCGCTTATCGCACCTATCCAGACTTACGCCTACGCGGCTGGATCGGCCGGAGCAGCATTAGCTTAGCTCTGTTTTCGCCATTAAAAAAACCAGCAGTTCCACTTAATGGACAACTTACGTGCCCTGCGTTGTTTTCGCCCAGAGCTCACGTGGCCAGCTACGACAACACAGTTGCACGCGGGGAGGACGCCTGGACGCCACGTGCTTGTCAGGTAACAGACATTGCCCAACCCTTGCAACTAACCACATACCACTATGAGTCATTGACCCAGTCGGGGGACCAAAAAGCCTGCCAAAGGCGATAGATGCGACAGCAGACAAGCGGTGGGCTACCAACGACCCCGTAGTACTCTGACTACCAACGACCCCGTAGTACTCTGATCCAAACAGCCGGACCCGTAGTTCCGGCTGCGACATCCACCTAGCCGAGTAGCTCTAAGCAGAGTATCGAAACAGAAAAATGGATTGTTGTGATTTTTTGCACAGAAATAATTGAGGGGCTGGGAAATGACGTAATTTAGTAATTAACATAATATCTTGATTTAGTTCCCGCGGGATCTGGGGAAAACTCATTTCCACGTTCGCGCACGACGGCGTAGCAACGGAGCAACGGAGCAACGGATTGAAGTGATTTATTGTATAGAATTGGTTGAGGGAGTGAAAAGTGACGTAGACTGCTAATCAGAATAGCCCGATATAGTTCTGGTAGGATCTGGAGAAAACTCATGTCCACGCTCGCGAGCCGCTTACGGTCATAAAATCGATGTCCAAGCGGGCGAAGCCACGGGAAAAAGTTAGTAGTAAATTAATATAAATAATAACAATGTACCTAGCACACACATTAAACAAATGAACATTCCAATTACTTTAGGAATTAATAAAAGAATAAAAATCCGACTGTAAGTAAGTTTTTAAACATAACCCCTATTTTTTGTCTAGTCGGGTAAAATGTATCCTACGTCACTCACGGGATGAAGACGGGTCTAACGAAACCTAGCACTTCAAAATCCATTAAGCCGTTTAGGCTACAGAGCGTGCCAAAGAAATAAATAACCTCTTTTTTGGCTATTCGGGTTAAATTGTATCCTATGTCACGCATGGGATCAAGACAAATCTAACGACACCTCGAACTCCAAATCCATAGAGCCGTTTAGGCTACAGAGCTTGCCAAAGAAATAAACATACATACATACACTCAAAAACATAACCGTCCTTCTAGCGCAGAGACCGCAAACAATTTTAAATGTAACGTAAATGTAGGAGAAATACGAATTGTCGTCGACGCTATAGAAAAATGGTAACATAGGAAAACCTTAATCCCGATTTTACATGTGTAGGTTGGTGACGTAAAAGTGTAGGTTAAAATGTGGGCGCGACTATCTGACGTTCATAGGATAATCCACAGAATGTGATGCAGTGAGGTGTGTCGTCTAAGTATCAATAAGATAATGTACATAAGTGATTACACAAGTTATTGTATTTGCAGTTTTTCAAGTAAAACTTCTTTAAGCACACTTGACTTGGGGAGTAAACTGGTGGATGCGTGACGAGAGCGTTACGGAAGTGTTTTCGGGCGAGGCGAACGGAAGTTGAGAGGGATATATGAATTAGTGAAGATAGAAAGAGAGATACTATTTATTTTTGTTTACCAGCAATATCGGTTGCCAAGGCAACAATATCGGTTGTCATAACAATCAAAACAAACATATAAGATAAAAAAGATTTGATCATTTTCAGAGGATAATAAAACTCTTTTTATAAACTGTCTTTACCTTCATATGTCAAAAACGGTTTGATACAGTTTTTTTATTCACAATTCAATAATAGCAAGCCCTTGGTATTATATCACATAAAATATGATAATATGACATATATAATTTGATTACCATTTATGTACTTGCTTTTGATTTTTTAATGTGATATTGACGATTTGGATACTTTTCTGTAATGTCAGTATTTCTATGAAATAAATGAAATGAAATGAAATCACCTGATAATAAGTTTCGAAAATGAAAGCGGGCAGAAGATTCCCCAACGCCATTGTGTTTATCATTAGAAACTGATGACATCTTATTTTCAAACCCGGAACACAACGTCAACATTAATGTTTGGCGGCAAGACATAGATAAGATGGTGGAGACCTAGCCACATGGACTTCTAAATGCCCTACCACCAAACAAAACGACTCTTACAAAGTCAGACTCCGCTGGGAATCGAACCCGCGACCTCTTGGTGTGAAGCGAATGGACTAACCAAACGATTACGCCACGGAGGTAGTTGAACATATTTCTAGTCATCATCATCATCATCATCACATCAGCTCATATATACATCCCCACCGAGGGGCTCGAGTCTACCCTGAATTAGGGCGATCGGGCTATTATACATATTAATATTATTATTATTCTATTACACTTATTTCTAGTATCAAATGAGATTTATAGATAGGTGTAGGCATTAATTTTGACCTGTACTCTCCACCATAAAGTAAGTTTCGGCAAGTGTCAGGCTTCTAAAGTTATTAACCTCGATTCTCGAGCCGTAAGTACCAAACTTTAAGGCCAATAAAGCACTTCGCTGAAGTGCCACGCGCGGGTCATTCATTACCAAGTTGCCACCTCCATGGCGTTCGCAAATTGTCGTCTGGAAATTTAAGATTCAGATTGAAGGTCATTTCAATAGATTTTATAGATAATTGATTGTCACTTATCTTATTTTTTACTTAACTCAATGTCGACATTATTAGATACAGTCTTCAATTTTTTTTATTTATAACATAAAGTTGAATACCTAGACTTTTTAATTTATACTTTCAAACTCCCTAATCCCTACTAATATCCCTACTAATCCCTACTATATAATATTATAAATGTGAAAGTAACTCTGTCTGTCTGTTACGCTTTCCCGCAAAAACTACTGAACTGATTTGGCTGAAATTTGGTAGGTAGACAGATTAGGACCTGGATTCAGACATAGGCTACTTTTTACCACGCTCGCGAGCCGCTTGCGGCTCGCGCACTGCGCACCCTCGAAAAGTCATAGAAACGTTGTCCACGCGGGTGAAACCGCGGGAAACAGCTAGTATATTATAAACGCGAAAGTTGTATGTTTGTTACCCCTTCACGCAAAAACTAAGATTCAGATTGAAGGTCATTTCAATAGATTTTATAGATAATTGATTGTTACTCATCTTATTTTTTACTTAACTCAATGTCGACATTATTAGATACAATCTTCAATTTTTTTATTTATAACATAAAGTTGAATACCTAGACTTTTTAATTTATACTTTCAAACTCCCTAATCCCTACTAATATCCCTACTAATCCCTACTAATATTATAAATGTGAAAGTAACTCTGTCTGTCTGTTACGCTTTCCCGCAAAAACTACTGAACGGATCTGACTGAAATTTGATAGGTAGACTGCTTAGGACCTGGATTAACACATATACCACTTTTTTCCACGTTCACAAGCCGCTTGCGGCTCGCGCACTGCGCACCCTCGAAAAGTCATACCAACGTTGTCCACGCGGGTGAAGCCGCGGGAAACAGCTAGTATTATATAGTCTTGCTTTACTTTATGTAGCACTAGCACTAACACGGGTGCCATGTAGATACTAATGTGATGTCAGTGTGTAGTCTGTACTCTATACTATAATATTTTATAGATGAAAGATTTGATTGTTTGTTTTGAATAGGCTCCGAAACTACTGGACCGATTTGAGAAATTCTTTCACCGTTGGGAAGCTACACTATCCACGGTTGCTATAGGCTATATAATATTCACAAAAAATTAGGGATCCTTACTAAATCTCAAATAATGTAACCCAAGATATAAAAAAATACCTAAAAATTCCTGAAATATCTACAAAAAGTAGTGTAGTAGTAGTGGTAGTGGTAGTGTTGTGGTAGTGTAGCGGTAGCGGTAGCGGTAACGGTAGTGTAGTGTAGTGTAGTGTGAGGCGGTACAAAGTTCGCCGGGACAGCTAGTAATTAATAATATTACTGTTATGATTGATTAGACTACAAGGTGTCTTTATATACAATGTTTACAGCAAACTCCACATAATTTGTATCAACAGTTTTAAACATTTAAATGGTTATTGAACGCTATTCGTATAATATAGACGTATGCCATCGCTGACTTTTTTGTAGTCCTAATAAAGAGGAACAATCCCATGATACATTATTTTGTTAAATTTCCATAGAATAAGGCAGCATTTGCGATGAAAGCTCTCAGTCCAGTCGGTTTGGTTTCTTCCGACATCTTGAACCATTATCGTCATATTACCACAACTTTACATTAAAACAATATTAAATTATACGTGTAAACCTTCCTCTTGAATCACTCTATCTATACTCTGTACGTAGTTTAAAAGATCTAAGCGCACATACAGAGCGACTTGTTTTGTAGTATGTAGAGAAGCGAATAAGAAATAAGTAAATTGTATAGGTATGTCTCATTTTGAAGTTCTAAATTAAATTCTGTTCCTAAACTCTGAAGGGTTGGCGAGACAAACAGGTCATTTTAAAGTTTCATCTCTCAACTATCTAATCTTCGTTTGTTTTTCTTTTGGAAACAAAGAAGAGGCGGGGGTTAGAGAGAGGTTATGTTTGGTCATAGCGTAGTTAAGTCATAAACTACACCAAACATCCGATATTTGCCTACTAGTCATCTGAGTTACTTTTTATGAGATGTCAAAAAGGAGATTTTTTTCTTAAAAATGTTTGAATATTGTACATAAGTTGTCGCACTAATTATTTGATTTTGACAAATAAAAATAGAAAATTTTATAGAAAACCAAATGAGTAATTTTTTTTGAACTACAGAAAGAGAGCTATTTATTGCATTTTATTTTATAATTTACTACTTTTGCCAGCGACTTCGCTCGCGTGAACATAGTTTCTATGACTGTTTTCGAGGGTGCACAGTGTGCGAGCCGCAAGCAGCTTGCGATCGTGGAAAAAAGTAGCCTGTATATTAATCCAGGTCCTAATCTGTCTTTCTACCAAATTTCATCCAGATCCGTTTATCTGTTGTGGCGTAACAAACATCCACACATACAAAGTTTCGCGTTTATAATATAAGTAAGGATTTCTGTTGCAGTCAACTACTCAAACTTTCATACTGAATACAGTAGTCCCCAATGATATCGTTAAACTAGATGGTGCTAGGTCCATTAGAACTTAATTGCGCCGACCTTTATCAGTGTGTTGTTTAAACCTAAGTAATTTAACCTCAAAACTATCTAACATACTCTTTTTTATAAAGACTGAGTTAAAATGTTATGGAATTGTAAAGAAATGTTGAAATGGAGTGAAATATTAAGGGATTCAAGATATACTGAAAATTTAATATGAAGTTCCAAAAGTTTTTACTAGATATCGCTATTCAATTGAGTTATTTAAGTTTTTTTTAGATTAGGCTTTTTGGAGATGTAAATGATTACTCTAAATTTTTTTTAATTTTCATTTTTAACACTTGAACAGGAATACACACTGGAAAGATTAGCGTAGACAGGCCGATGACCTGGTTAAAGGTCACGGAAAGCCACTAGATGTGGGCAGCGCAGAACTGGTCATTGTAAAAATTTTTGGGGGAGGTCTTTATCCAATTGTGAACGTCTTTCGGCTTATATGATCATGATGTTTTTTTTTAAACAAGGGTTCGTTATATTAAGTGCGAAAGTAATAGAGAATTGTCTTAGCAAAGAGGAAGCCGAATATCGGGCAAGGTGGAGAGATTAAGTTTGAAAGCGAACCCAAGCTTGGGTGGGAATAACGCTTAATCGAAGAATTGATGTATTATATATGATGCATTTGTTTCTTTCAAATGCATCATATGTAAAACATCAATAACAATGTTACTAAATTGAACCAATACCACAAATTTAATAACAGTTACTCCACTTAAATATAAAATACATGAAATGAACTTTAAAACCGTGAACAGATAGTTAGTTACAGACCTAACTAATTACGTAAGTAGAAACTCCTTTCTCATTTGTGTAGCAGTGTTTCTTTAGTAGTGTTGCGAAAACCATCTAGACTAGAGAAAGGTACGCAAATGATAAGACCTAAAATAAGATAAATTGAAGTCTTAATTCTGATACGCGGATTTGCTACTAGACCTACATCCTCCACCAATCCGGACTTGGCCCTCGTGTATGAAGTATGGCCTAACCTTTCCAAATTTAGGAAGAGATCCGTGCTCCGGTGGTAGGGACGTTATAGGTTTTTAAGGGGATTGTGAAGCTGCGAATATTCATAAAAACAGCGTTAACGATTTTCACCTCTTAAATGTTAACCGATTTGGACCAACTTTTGATAGGTTGTCACTGAGAACAAAATCTAGGTATATGAGCTTTTTTTTCGATAAAGTTAATAAGTTTAATTTTTTAGTATCGTTCACGTGTTTTCATAAAAAAACAAATTTCGGCCATTTTTTGTTTATATATAATCAGTAGGTAATTTAAAAAACGAAACGTATAAGCCTAGCTTTTGTTCCAACTGATAACCTAGCAAAAATTGATCCCAATCGGATAACATTTAAGAGGTGAAAATAGTTAACGCCGTTTGTATGAATAGGCACAGCTTCATAATCCATTTTGTATTTAAATATTTTGATCTAGGTACCTACATAAATGAGACGCCTTTGACCAAACGATACTGTGACCAATACAAACTCTTACCAAGGGTAGGAGTAGGGGCTGAATCATCCATTTTAATACAAAGGCTAGATAGCGTTGGGGCCCGCCCGTTACTCATTAATCCTGCTGGGACATGTCATCTGGAGAGATTCTAGTTTTTTAGGGTAGATGCTTTCACTTGAATGCACTCACTTTTTGTAGTATTGAGTAAAATATATTTAGTTAAGTTTGTAAGAAGAAAACAATCAGGGTTTATATTTTTATATTTTTCTAATATATTTTTTCTTTTTTTTTTCTTTGATATATAATTATCTGATGATTATCAAATAATTTGTAGCACGTTCGGTAGGAGTAGGGGTGAGGCGTGGGTAAATAACCGTGCGTGCTCACAAACGAATTCTATGAAATGTAGAAATATAAGACCTAAAAAAGTACACAGGAATTAGAAAAGCATTACACACATTAAATTATTATCACCAACAAATCACGGAAAATATAATTATATCTTATCCAAGATAGGTCTTAAAAAAAGTACTTATCAGTTTGAAATAGTAGTATATCAACTTATTTTCAATTTCAGTATATTAGTGTTTCAGTTTGAAATGGTAGTAAAAAATATTGAAGGGTAGAAAAGAGTTCGGATTTTGAAGCACAAGTGTCACATTTTGATTCAAAATCCTATACGTTCGACAACCAAACTGTAACCAATCTGTATCAATCTGCGTGACGAGGGGGTGAGGTCGCAATCTAGTGAGCGGCATGGAGTGTTCATACTGTATGTTAGTACTAATATATATACTTTGGCACGAGGCTAGCGTTTTGTCAAAGATCACATCATCACTACAGCTCATATACGTCCCCACCGAGGGGCTCGAGTCTACCCTGAATCAGGGCGATTAGGCCTTAGTCGACCACGCGGGCCCAGTGCGGGTTGGTCGACTTCAACACAACCTTCGAGTTTCTTCGCAGGCGTGTGCAGGTTTCCTCACGATGTTTTCCTTCACCGTTAAAGCAATCGGTAAGTATGTACGTAAGTTTTTGAAAAACTAATTGGTACATTGGCCGTCCAGATTTGAACCCGGTACCTCTGGTTAGATGGACCGAGTCGTTACCGGTTGAGCCACCGACGCTTTGTCAAAGATAACTGTAATTTATTTTTTTTGTGTTTGCAATTAATTTCATAATTATCAAGATAATTATCATTATAATAATTATCACTTCGATTCAAACCCTGGAAACACTATTTTTAAGTAGGTACGTTTCTTTGCAATTTTATTTTTTACTAGCTTCTGCCCGAGGCTCCGCCCAGGTGGTTATCGTTTGTAAGACTGCTTACGAGCGGGCACGTTTCGCGATCTGCAAGTGCATCGCGAATATGGAATTAAGTTTTTACTAGATCCCTCGAGAGCTATGCATTTTCTAGATTAAAAAGTATTCTATGTTATTCTTAATAAAATTCTTATTCTCTTAAAATGAAGGCACTTAAGTGTTTACCGAAGTAGGCAAATCAATTCTGTTAGCACAGTGGTGTAAACGAATCTGACAGTAGCGAGTCGCATACAATACACAACGTAACTAGTATCCCATCTGTGACACAACTGTACTTCCTTACTGTACTTTTTACTTCGATAAAACACTTGACCATTTTAGCTCTGTGCCAAATATAATTGAAATAAGTTAAGTAGTTACAGCGTGAAAGAGATATAAACAGACGGACACACTTTTAAAAATCTATACCATAGATTTTTCCCGCGGCTTCGCACACGTGGACATTGTTTTTATGACTGTCTTTGAGGGTGAGTGGTGCGCGAGCGTGGACATGAGTTTTCTCCAGATCCCTCGGAACTATATCGGGCTATTCTGATTAGCAGTCTTTGTCTCCCACCTCCTCAACCAATTCTGTAAAAAAAATATGCATTCTGTAAATAGTAGAAGTGAAACTTCAACGGACAAATGGAAAAACGAATGGCAACGGACAAGTGGAAAAACGAATCGCAACGGACAAGTGGCAAAACGAATCTCAAAAAAAATGTAACTTAAAGTTTGACGGGCACGTTATCAAATTGGACAAGTACATTAACAATCTGCCCGTAAAACCTCAAGTTATTTTTTTTTTAAATTCGTTTTGTCACTTATCCGTTGCGATTCGTTTTTCCACTTGTCCGTTGCCATTCGTTTATACTTGTCCGTTGAAGTTTCACTTCTACTATGTTTCCCAGCACACATTTCGACTTTTTCGCAGGTTTACTGCAAAATAAATAAGTTAGTAACATTATAATGAATACATTTTTATTAAAACATATTTTATTTTACTAAATCATTCCAATATTTAGTAAAATAAAATATTTCCTCAATTATTCCATTCCTAAATCATTTCCATTCCTCTCGTATATTTCGTGATGAGAGTCATCACAGAGTTTTCGGATTAAAAGTGGCTATCTCTTACACCTAGAATAAGAACAGATCAATTCATCATATCAACTCATATACGTCCCCACCGAGGGGCTCGAGCCTACTCTGAATTATGGCGTCGAGCACGCGGGACCCGTGCGGGTGTTCGACTTCACAAACAACCTTCGAGTTTCTTCGCAGGCGTGTGCAGGATTCCTTATGATATTTTCCTTCATCGTAAGAGCGTCGGTTAAACGTACACATGAAATCGAAAATCGAAAATACGTTAGTACGTGGTAGGATTAAAACCACGACCTCCCGGACAGGAGGTAGCGGCCCTTGCTATTACACAAGAGAGATCAATTAAAAAAAACCCATTAAATACTCTCTAGCAGAGTAATGTAGGACCAGACTAATAAGGAAATCTAGGTAAATCAGGCACAAGCATTTGAACGGATAAAAAATTCATAGATATTCAGATGTAGACCTTTCATGGTACGCAGAAAAACGTTGAATATAATACAATTGTGTCGCATTTGTTTACTTTGCTGAATGCAGAACGCTGCACATTGCATTGCATTGCACATTGCACAAGTAAACAATGTGAACGTGGAACACAATAAACAGAAAGCAGCGTTGCGTTTAGATAGCAATCAGTTAGTTTATTTGAACAACATTTGATTCTGTAGAGACATTATCACCACCATCATCATATCAGCTGAAGGACGTCCACTGCTGGACAAAGGTCCAGTGATTTCCACGACGACCGGTTCTGCGTTATCCGCATCCAGCGGCTTCCCGCAACCTTCACCAGGTCATCGGTACACCAAATGGAAGGCCTGCCTACGCTAAGTTTTTTCGGAGCATGGGCGCCACACGAGAACTTTACTACCCCAACGGCCATCCGTTCTATGAGCTATAGAGACATTTAAAACATCTTTTATGGACTGTTCGAAGTGAATACGAGACCAGGCGCGGATGACGTCAGAGCGTACTAACTCACCCTGAACACTTCATGCAACGGGCCAGAAATGACATTTAAAAAAACGAATGACGAAACAAACAAAATGGCGTCGAAATTCTATACGTTCGCCAACCAAACTGTAACCAATCTGTATCAATCTGAGTGACGAGGGGGTGGCGTCAGAATCTAGAGAGCGGTAGGGAGTGTTCATACTGTATGTTAGTACTAATCTAATATATAAAAATAAGTCGGGTTTTCCTTCCTGACGCTATAACTCCAGAACGCACGAACCGATTTGGCTAATTCTTTTTTTGTCGAGTTCGTTATTGTCAGGAGAAGGTTCTTATGTAGGGTAGGGTAGGGTAGGGTAGTGTAGTGTAGTGTAGTGTAGGGTAGGGTAGTGTAGAGTAGGGTAGGGTAGTGTAGGGTAGGGTAGTGTAGGGTAGGGTAGGGTAGGGTAGGGTAGTGTAGGGTAGGATAGGGTAGTGTAGTGTAGGGTAGTGTAGTGTAGGGTAGTGTAGTGTAGTGTATGTAGGGTAGGGTAGGGTATTGTAGAGTAGGGTAGGGTAGTGTAGTGTAGGGTAGTGTAGAGTAGTGTAGTGTAGGGTAGTGTAGGGTAGGGTAGTGTAGTGTAGTGTATGTACGGTAGGGTAGTGTAGGGTAGGGTAGTGTAGTGTAGGGTAGGGTAGGGCAGTGTAATGTAATGTAAGGCGGTACGAAGTTCGCCGGGACAGCTAGTATACTATATAGACATTGGTACTACTACGAAAGGAGATATTATATTAGTTTACGCTCCACACTGACTCACCCAGTTCAGAATTTAGTATGTCACAACTGGAACAACTTTTTTAACGAAAGAGATTTTGTTTTCCAATTGTAGATTACTAGGTTTGTAGGGTTCCGTACCCAAAGGGTAAAACGGGATAATACTAAGACCCTATTATTAAGACTCCGCTCTCCGTCCGTCTGTCACCAGGCTGTTTTTTTATGAACCGTAATATGTAGACAGTTGAAATTTTCACAGATGATGTATTTCTGTTGCCGCTATAATAACTAATACTAAAAATTTGAAAAAGTGAAAAAATAAGGGGGGTGTCTCCATACAAAAAACGTGAAGAAACTAGAGCCATCTAGTATGATGGTACGGAAACATTTGTGTGCGGTTCTGGCTCGCACTTGGCCGGTTTTTTAATGAAACATGATTTGTTATCATTAGATATTATTCATGTTATGCAAGCGTTTATTTGATCGACATATCAAAGCTTATAGATTATTCACCGTCACTACAGTGCTCACGTGCCTCCACGTGTACACTCCGCCTCACAAAGGTACAACTTCTGAATAACTCATCAGTGATACGCACCTCCAATACTTTTAAAATGTAGTCCAAAGTCATATCTTTTGGATTTTTTTTTAATTTTTTCGATATGTATCTCATTTCGTTTTTGAGATATGATTTTTTTTAACAGAAGTCGGGCGAAAAAAGATGACATTTTTCACGTTTTCAAAAAAGTTTTCGAGCGTTTAAAAAAAGAAAAAGAATTTTGTAGCACTTGTTAAGACGCGTTGTTTGACATCTTAACTAGCCACATAGTTCTAAAACCCAAGACACCAGGGCGATGTCACACTTTCGCTGAAAATCGGACTTATATCGAAGCGATAAAAAAACATTTACAATGTAAAAAGAATCTGAAAACTAGACTGCTATATACATATGACACTTAGTGTATTATGATTAATCCAAGTAATATATAAGTCACTGGATTAATCTAATCGCACCTCGTACACAAAAATAAGGCTACAATCTAAGCCAAAACATACATACATACACCCAAAATATTAGCCTTCTTGGCAGTGCGGGTAAAAAAAAATGCTGGTAATAGAGTAGTATACCGAATTCAATTGCAACAACCCAGTTCAATGTCGCTACATTTTTTGTTTTCGTATTAAAAAAAACCTACAAATTACGAGTCAGAACCGCACATATAGGTTCCGTTCCATCATACTAGATGGCACTAGTTTCTTCAGTTACGTACTATTATACTAGATGGTGCTAGTTTCTTCACGTTTAAAAAAAACACGGTTTTTGTATGGACACTTTCACTTTTTCTAATTTTAAGTATTTGTTGTTATAGCGGCAACAAAAATTCATCATCTGTGAAAATTTCAATTGTCTAGCTGTCATGGTTTATGAAATACAGCCTGAGGACAGACGGACAGACGGACGGAGAGCGAGTCTTAGTAATAGGGTCCCGTTTTTACCGTTTGGGCACGGAACCCTAAAAAACAACAGTGGAAAAGAAAAGCTCCTCCTTTTTGCAGTCGGTTGATAAGTGTTAATATTTGGAAAAACTTTTCGGACACAAAATTGAACTCAGTAATTCAATTCATTGCTAATAAGTACCAAGAAGGCTCAAATTACAGTCGCTTACGTCACGGTAACGGGATGACGCGCGGTAATGGGTTCTAGTTGACGCCGCCGGCGCCGGTCCAGACAACCTTCGATAGGGCGCCCCCTATCTAGTGGATTTATTGCAGCGCGCGCTGACGTTGGAACCTACGAGGCATAATGCTTTAATGCATTATTTATTAGTCATACTTTGTCCAAGCTAACCCATCTGCTGCCTCGACCGCACATAGACGTCGCTGCTACGGCGCAAAAGCGGAAAAACTTTAAAATTTTAACATTTGTTGAGGTAACAATATAATTAACGTGTTTAATACCCCTCCTAGATATCTCTCTTTAAATGTTCGTCAAAACCCTCACGTCAAGTCACTCACTTCACAAAGAAGTATTTATTTGTCAACATAAATAATATGTAAACAAATGTTTAACTAAAAATTTGTCGAAAACATTTAACGAAATACTTGACAAAGTCTTTGCCAATGAAGCCATTTTCAACTGACTTCCTAAATTTTATTTTTGTATGTTTGTTACGCGATATCTTCGCAGGTTATGAACCGATTTTCATGATTATTTTTGTATTCGAGGGTATACCGCCAGGTTTGTCCCAATTAAATTTTATCAAAATCAGTGTAGTACTTTTTTTTAGAAAATAATCAAAAATTAAAAGTAATAATGCAAAAGTTTATTTTACTAATTGGTTGTGATGGAAGCAGGTTTTAACTTATACAGCATTTTAAATTATACTATAGAAATATTTGCTGACATATGCACACAGATATATGCTAAATTCTTTGCCCAAAGAGTTCGCAAAACATTTAAAGCAGTGTCTTGGAGAGTCTTCAGAAAATTGGTTGTCACAAATGTTGCAGCCAAATTGTCAAATTAACCATTTATTAATGAGCTAGCTAGTACGTTTGTAATTATCTAATTTGAATATTTCGACCAATACATAACAAAACGGACAATCTCAAGGCATCGAATGTGATGGGGCGTTACAAATATTTTCACAATCGTAATTTTTTATAAGCCTTCAGATAATCTTTTGAAATACTTTAGAAGGCGCTTACGAAATACAAAGGCTTCATATTCGTTCCGCTGTGATGAATTTTTTTTGGCTTCAAATGTTTATAGTGTGACTAGCTTTTGCCCGCGGCTTCGCCCGCGTGGGCATTGTTTTAATGGCTTTCTTTAAGGGTGAGTGGTGCGCGAGACGCAAGCGACTCGCGAGAGTGGACATGATTTTTCTCCAGATCCTATCAGAACTAAATCAGGCTATTCTGATTATGTCACTTCCCACCTCCTCAACCAATTCTATACAATAAACCACTTCAACACCGACGTGCGCGAAATCTGTTTTCCCCAAATCACTCGGGAACTATGTCAGAATATGCTAATTAGTAAATAATGTCATTTCGCACCTCCTCAACCATCGCAATGCAAAAAAATCACAATTCATTGTTCCACTGCGATGTTAAAGAAATTAACCTAAGAGAGTATTTTTTCAGTTCCTACAGGAACTGCTTCGGACTATGCTATTTTCACGGGATAAAAAGTATTGTATGTCATTTCCAGTGATACATACTACCTGCATGTCAAATTTCATCAATATTGGTTGAGGTGTTGAAGCGTGAAAAGGTAATATACAAACAAACACATTTTGACATTTATAATATTAATAAGGATGTGAATCTCAATGTAAGAAAAGATCCGTCCCCCAACAATACGGACGAGAAGGGTTCATAACGACGAACGAACGAGAAGGTATATGAACTATAGGCGTGCCGAACTGTCGTCCGCTAGACATCGCAGCCTATAGAAGAGACTCTGTAATCTCGTCATTGAACTAACGAGGTTAGGTTTTATTTTATAATATTAGTAAGGATATGAATCTCAATGTAAGAAAAGATCCGTCCACCAACAAAACGGACGAGAAGGGTTGATAACAACTATGTAGTAAGCAATAATGAGAAGGTATATGAACTATAGGCGTGCCTAACTGTCGTCGGCTAGACATCGCAGCCTAGAATCACGTAATTGAACTAACGAGGTAAGGTTTAAATTTACAATATTAGTAAGGATATGAATCTCAATGTAAGAAAAGATCCGTCCCCCAACAATATGGACGAGAAGGGTTGATAACAACTATGTAGTAAGCAAGAATGAGAAGGTATATGAGTTAAAGGCGTGCCTAACTGTCGTTGTCTAGACATCGCAGCTTTGAAGGGACTCTGTAATCACGTAATTGAACTAACGAGGTCAGGTTTAAATTTACAATATTAGTAAGGATATGAATATCAATGTAAGAAAAGATCCATTCATCAACAAAACGGACGAGAAGGGTTGATAACAACTATGTAGTAAGCAATAATGAGAAGGAACTATAGGCGTGCCTGTCGTCCGCTAGAAATCGCAGCCTAGAAGGGACTCTGTAATCTCGTCATTGAATTAACGAGGTCAGGTTTAAATTTACAATATTAGTAAGGATATGAATCTCAATGTAAGAAAAGATCCGTTCACCAACAAAACGGACGAGAAGGGTTGATAACAACTATGTAGTAAGCAAGAATGAGAAGGTATATGAGTTAAAGGCGTGCCTAACTGTCGTTGTCTAGACATCGCAGCCTAGAAGGGACTCTATAATCACGTAATTGAACTAACGAGGTCAGGTTTAAATTTACAATATTAGTAAGGATATGAATCTCAATGTAAGAAAAGATCCGTTCACCAAGAAAACGGACGAGAAGGGTTGATAACAACTATGTAGTAAGCAATAATGAGAAGGAACTATAGGCGTGCCTGTCGTCCGCTAGACATCGCAGCCTAGAAGGGACTCTGTAATCTCGTCATTGAATTAACGAGGTTAGGTTTTATTTTATAATATTAGTAAGGATATGAATCTTAATGTAAGAAAAGATCCGTCCCCCAACAATACGGATGAGACGGGTTCTTAAGGACTATGTAGTAAGCAATAATGAGAAGGTACATGTACTATAGGCGTGCCTAACTGTCGTTGTCTAGACATCGCAGCCTTGAAGGGTCTCTGTAATCTCGTCATTGAACTAACAAGGTTAGGTTTTAATTTTTAGGGTTTGGTACACCCAACGGGTGACCAACGGGACCTTATTACTAAGCCTTCGCTGTCTGTCCGTCCGTCAGCGGGCTGTATATCATGAACCGTAACAGGTAGACAGTTGAAAGTGTATTTCTGTTGCCGCTATAACAATAAATATTAAAAATTTGAAAAATTAAAAAAGTGAAAATATTAGGGGGATCTCCATGCAAAAAACGTGTTTTTTTAGAAGTATTTTAGATTTAGCTGAATCGTAAAAACGCTAACACATACAAGCGTGAAACTTGGTGTGATTATAGTACTAATACTAAAGTAAAACAAAAAATAATAAAAATTCACCAAGTATGAGTTGTACTCGCGCTAAAGACTCCATGCTGTATGACAAAGAAGCACTTTTGTCGCTTGCGTTGATGTCTTTTGTTTGTAATGTTTTTTTTTTTTTTTTTCTTTTATTCACAATTGGTAAGTCCTTGGCATCATCTCACCTGATGGTAAGTGACGATGATGCCGAAGATGGAAGCGGGCTTACCAAGATTCTCCAACGCAATGGAGAACTGGCTATCTTATCTTCAAGCCGGAACGCATCAATGTTCTTAACACTGATGTTTGGCGGCAAGACTTAGATAAGATGGTGGTAGCTAGCCAGACGGGCTTAGAAAATGCCCTTCCACCAACCAAACCGAGTCTTACAAATTGACCCCACCGGGAATCGAACCCGCGACCTCCTGGTGTGAAGCGAATGGGCTAGCCATTACGCCACGGAGGCGGTTAAAATTTGAATTGGTATCAGTGTCATTATACTATGTAGTTGTGTGCCGAGGTGTGGTGGTACGCAACCCACTGACTGCGAGTCCGACTCGACCTTAGCCGGTTTTTATTATTTAGTACCTACGAGTACTCCATGTGGTGAAGTTTGAAGTTACCTAAGAAAAAAACCATTTCAAGGAGAAAATAAAACATAATTGCGCCAACTCCTTCCAGTTTGTATAAGTTAACACCTTCACGACCTGCGCGCTACGACGTGGTTTTACCTGACTGCCCAAAAAATAGGATAATGTTTTTCGGGTGTATGTTTGTGTATCTGTTTCTTTGGCTGAGCCTAAACGACTTAATGGACTTTGGATAGTCGTTAGATTCGTCTTGATTGGTAAATTGACATATGGCAAATAAACAGTGAGAAGAGATTAGCAAAAAAATCATGAAAATTATTCCCGCTTAATTTTTGGCCTGAATAAAAGAAATGTTATATTCAAGGATATTACCTAGGGCCCTTGTAAGTTCATAACACGATTAGATTGACTTGACTCGATTTTGAAAAAATCCCAAACATAGCATAAATTGAAGCAAAGTTGAAGCAAAGCATAGCATAAACATTTGTAGGAAAAATATTTCTTTTAAATTTGAAATTTGTTTCATAATTTTCTTCTTTTCAAACTGCGTACTCCATGTTAATTCAAATTTAATTTAGTTTACTTTTTCGAAACTTTACAACGAAAAAACATTGAAAAAGTGCAAAAGTGAGGTTATTTTCTTTACTCTTTACACGTAAAGAAAAAGACAGAGACAACTATTCAATCAATGCCTCGCCTTAACCCGACTGCCCAAAAAACAATGGTAATAAAATGTCGGGTTTTTCGATTATTTGGTTGTCATTCAAAAAACTATAAAATGTAAATACAATATGAACTAGTTTTAAAATGTGTAATTAAAGCCCTTTCATTTGATACCTATCATATGACCGCAAATATCGCCTCTTTGAATTTTGAACCCCATTTCACAAAAAAAAACAGTTTCACGTTAAAAATCCTACTAATATTAAAAACGCGAAAGTTTGTAAGAATGTATGGATCACGCAAAAACTACTAAACGGATCTGGGTGGAATTTGGAAGGTAGACAGATTAGGACCTGGATAAACACATAGGCTACTTTTTTCCACGCTCGCGAGCCGCTTGCCCTCGCTTACCCTCGAAAAGTCATAGAAACGTTGTCCACGCGGGTGGAGCCGCGGGGTACAGCTAGTTAAGCATAAAGATCTATGAGTTTGTTAAAACTTGAATTAAACTTCAAAGTACCTTCAACGTTGATATTTTCTTATGTCTCATACCAGCTGTCTGAAATTTTTCCCTTTAAACTTTACGTCTAATCTGTCTCGTTTAATTTGAAGGCTTGATTATAAGGGAGAGCGTCGGTGGCGCAACGGCAAGGGCCGCTACCTCGTGGTTCAAGTCCTGCCATTTACCAATGTGTTTTAGAATTTCAATCTCATATGTACGTTTATCCGACGCTCTTACGGTGAACGAAAACATCGTGAGAAAACCTGCACCCATCTGCGAAGAAACTCGAAGGTTGTGTGTGAAGTTGACCAATCCGCACTGGGCCAGCGTGGTCGACTAAGGCCCGATCGCCATAATTCAGGGTAGGCTCGAGCCCCTCGGTGGGGACGTATATATGAGCTGATGTGATGATTATAAGGTAGGTAGGTAGCTAAAGTTCACCATTTTATGGATCTGCGCTTTTACCCGATTGCTTACTAAGGATGGCAAGTTTTGTTTCTGTCTTTATACAGGGTGTAACAAAATTGGTGTAGGACCCTTTTTATCTGGGGGTTCTACTCATCATACTGAACAACAGTCCCCAAGGAACCCATACTCAATTCTAAAAAAAAACCCACAATACAAAAATGCATAAAATTCGTCGATCATCTGACTGATTTGTATAAAGAGTTTTTTTTGCGATTTCAGCAAAGTCGTTTCAACAAAAGTTGTTCAGTATGATGAGTAGAAGTATGTAGGTATGTTTGTATGTATGTGTGAATGTATATATGTACATATTCACGTATATATGTATGCATTCAGTATGTTTCTTTGGCTAGGCCCTTAGCCTGAACTGCTTGATAGATTTTGGTGTGCAAATCAAATCAACGAAATATTATGTACCACCGCAGCTCACTGCGTAAGATTCGTCTTGTTCCCCTGAATAACATAGGATACATTTTAGGCAGTCAAGTTTTTTTAGATTAAATTTGTAGGTGATTTATTTTTTAAAATTAAAAGTTGACAAATATAAATCTACTTTTAATAGCTCAAAGGGCCACCCTAAAACACTAATAGATTGGATTACTAACGAAAAAGCTAAGCTGAAAATAAGTGCTAGGTACTAAAATACATTTTTTTGATAAGAAAATTGTTCCATATCATGTAAATCTGATTAAAAAGAGCACTTTGAACCAGCCTTTGACGCTAACGAAGATCATTATCATCCTACTATGCACCCTTGAGTGCACCACGAAGGTTGCAGCGGTACATTGACTCCTATTAGCCGACCGAATTCAGTAATGCTCGTGCTTTTCGTTGGTCGTATGCAAGTTGGTGCATTCTCGTTGGGTTAGGTTATATCTGGGTGGTAGGCGGTAGTGAGCAACAGGTGTTTGGAATTACGTAAGGCGGCGCGCGCACTCATTGACTTGGTAGTACTATCGATTAGAGGAACTCGCGTACACTCCCATCGATCCACTAGCCGTTGTAGAACGCCTTGCTACAATCAAAGTCCAAACTTAGTTTGTTTTTTGAAGCCCGCTCAAGGGATGGAATATTTTTTACCCGACTGTCTCAGAAGGATGCCTCAGATTTCTATGTTCCCTGCTACAGCCTGAACGGCTTGAAGGATTTCAACGTATGAGGTATCGTTAGATTTGTCTCGATCCCGTGAGTGACATAGGATACATTATTAACCGACTGGCCAAAAAGAGGGGTTATGTTTTTACGCAGTCGGGTTATTAATTGTTAAAAAAATCCTAGTTATTTAATGCGTTATTTGATTTATAGGGTTCCGTAGAGAATTTGAGGAACCCCCTGAAAGATAGCTGTATCGGTCCATCACAAACAATCGTCAGTCACGGCGTCATAACTTTAACATTTTTTAAACAGAATCGCATGAAATTGGACACAAAAATAGTTTATAAAGGTATCTTAATATATATTTATGTAAAAAATTATTAAATCTCCGAAAGTCTTTACCGATTGCATTGAAACAACGTTGCATTTGAATACGCGCGTGTTTTATTTATGTATTTTTAATTGAGACCAGCAATGTGTGGCCAGCTACAGCTATGTATTAAAAAAACTACTTTTTATACTTCATATTCACCTACATGTAAAAAGGCACCCTCTCTAATGAGATATCGTTAAATCGGTCTTTTAGAATAATCATTAGAGAAAATAAGTCTTTAAATCGGGTAAAAAGTCTACCTATCACAACTTCTAATCCAAATTCAAATTGCAGTACATCGTTGTAAAGACAAACTTTCGGTACGCAGGTAGTATAATCATGAACTCTTTTAATAATTATTGAGTAGACTATAATTAATTCTCCTGACAACAGAGGCCGTAGATGCTATTTTGGTGTGATATTAAATTAATGACGAGTTAAGTGCCTCATAAGGAGGGGTAAGTAAGCCTTGACATGGTTTTATATCTTCTATACAATAAGTTAAAAAACTACTTAATTTTTTTGTGGTACAATATTTACATGTAAAAAGGCTTTTTTCGATTGCACCCTTTCTAATTAGATATCGTTAAATAGGTCCTTTAAAATAATCATTAGAGAAAATAAGTCTTTAACGGGGCAGTCGGGTAAAAAGTCTACTTATCACAACTTGTAATCCAAATGTCAGGACATCGTTGTAAAGAAAAACTTTTGGTACGCAGGTAGTGTCTTAATCATGAACTCTTTTAATATTAAATGAGTTCATTATAACGGATTCCCCTGACAACAGAGAACGTCGATGCTATTTTGGTGTGATATTAAATTAATGACGAGTTAAGTGCCTCATAAGGCGCGGTAAGTAAGCCTTGACACGGTTTTATATCTTCTATACTATAAGTTAAAAAACTACTTAATTTTTTTGTACTACATATTTATATGTAAAAAAAAATTAGTTGTCTGTAAAGTCGGTTTACGGACGATAGTTTAACGTGACAACGTTATAAGAAAATAGTGATGGAATGGTTTCATAATATCGAAAGAATCATTACATTTATTGCCGCAATTATCGTAGCTATAAACAATTGACACCACATTCACTTTTCACTGCACTTCATACTTGACGAAAACATGTAAATGTATTAATGTATAGCAGCTGTCCACGCGGACGCATCGCTCACTCAAGTAGGAGAGAGACAGATGTCGAACGCTGCCGAACGCGGAGGCTGATTGTGCCTCTTTGTCGCTCATTGCGCGCTCTCGCTTGCACTTCAAGCCTTAAATGGAACGCCTCAAAGCGAGGTAACGCCGCATGCGTCATGTTTTTTGGTGCGTGCAGCCGGCTCCATCGAATTATAAGACGTTATCACGTCAAAAGGCTTTTTTCGATTGTACCCTCTCTCTCTAATGAGATATCGTTAAATAGGTCTTTTAGAATAATCATTAGAGAAAATAAGTCTTTAAATGGGGCAGTCGGGTAAAAAGTCTACTTATCACCACTTCTAATCCAAATGTCAGTACATCGTTGTAAAGACAAACTTTCGGTACGTAGGTAGTGTCCAAATCATGAACTCTTTTAATAATTAATGAGTTGACTATAATTGATTCCCCTGACAACAGAGGCCGTCGATGTTATTTCGGTGTGATATTGAATTAATGATGGGTTAAGTGCCGCATAAGGAGCGTCGGTGGCGTAATGGCAAGGGCCGCTACCTACTGTCCGGGAGGTCGTGGTTCGAATCCTGCCACGTACCAATGTGTTTTCGAATTTTGATTTCACATGTACGTTTATCCAACGCTCTTACGGTGAAGGAAAATATCGTGGGGAAACCTGCACATGCCTGCGAAGAAACTCGAAGGTGGTGTGTAGAGTCGACCAATCCGCACTGGGAACGCGTGGTCGACTATGGCCGGTCGCCCTAATTTAGGGTAGGCTTGAGCCCCTCGGTGTGGACGTATATGAGCTGATATGATGAAGTACCGGTAAGTAATTCTTAAAAGGGTTTTATATCTTCTATATTATAAGTTAAAAAGTACTTAATTTTTTTGTACTACATAAGTACCTAAATGTCAAAAGTTTTTTTTTATTGTACCCTCTCTAATCAGATATCGTTAAAAATATCTTCCAGAATAATCATTTAAGAAAATAAGTCTTTAATTGCGTAGTCGGGTAAAAAGTCTAACTTTTTATCTAAATTAGTTGGCTTGGCCACTGCCCCAAGCATTATGAGTTATCATGTATAGAAACTTCTCACTAACTCATAGTATTCAAATATTCATTGATTAATTACTTATTATTCTCATATAACTTTCAGGTAATAATTAACAAATTAAAAGTTTTTTGTTTTCATTGCAAATTCTTTTATGTTGCAATTTGTGCACGTATTATAATAGGAGTTTTACTATTTAATTTTCAGAATTATAAAATAACGAAAAGTTTGTAAAAGTTTTTTCATGCGGACTACTGATATTTAGCTATTCAGCGTCACATCTTAGTAAGTACAGGGTTTATACATTGCTGGGATAAACGCCCTTAATTCATCAAGCCATGTCCTTTATAAACCGCCTTCTGGTTTTTGTTAATTTTTTAATAAAGTACTACACCGATTTTGATAAAATTTATATGGGACCACAAAGAAAGCACTGGCTTTCAAATAAAAAAAGAATCATCAAAATCGGTTCACCCAGTCAAAATTTCTGAGGTAACCACACATCGGTGGACCGATGACCTGGTGAAGGTCGCGGGAAGCCGCTGGATGCGGGCAGTGCAGAACCGGTCGTCGTGGAGATCCTTGGGGGAGGCCTATGTCCAGCAGTGGACTTCCTTCGGCTGATATGATGAACCACACATAAAAATCATACAGTCGAATTGAGAACCTCCTCCTTTTTGGAAGTCGGTTGATACTAAATATATATAGGCACGATGCGCATACTTTCTCGGGAAGCCTTCGTCGTCTATCGTAGTTGGGCATACACAAACATTAAACTTACTTAGTTGCAAAAGAGTTAAGTAAGGTATATCAGACTTAATGAAAAATTTACAAATAGTTTGCGTTTGTATGGGAAGTACCCTACTCGGATTTTACCTAGAGTAATGAGCTAACAGTTCAATACGCCTTATTAATTCCTAGTTATTTACAAAGTTTCATTAAAATCATTGTACCCATTTTGGAAAAAATGTAACAAACAACCTGAGGTAACTTATTCCGATTCTTCTTGGAATAGAAAACTACCGTTTGCTTTAGGCCATGTGAAATTATTTTATAAATAACTAGCTGTTTCCCGCGGCTTCGCCCGCTTAGATCCCGGTGAAAAATTTTCTGTACCTATTTTCAGACCTAACAAATATACATAGAAAATTTCATGGAAATCGGTCCACCCGAGGAGTATGGCTACTAACACTGTGACATGAGAATTTTATATATATAGAGACTAGCTGTTTCCCGCGGCTTCGCCCGCTCAGATCCCGGTGAAAATTTTTCTATACCTATTCTCAGGCCTACCGAATTACATCGAAGATTTCATGGAAATTCGTCCAGCCGTTTCGGAGGAGTATGGCAACTAACAGTGCGACACGATAAGTGATTGTTTTTTTAACACGCTTTTATTAGCTTCACTTGTAACTATGTAAGAAAATCTTAGAATCTTAATTTGACCCACTTCCCGGTCTTCGATTAGGATGAAATTTTGCACACGCTCTGAGTTCTGATGACAATATATGACTAGCTAAGAAACGTCATTACAAATCCAATATGGCGGCCTCCCCAAGAAGGCGGACTGGCTGTTTGAAATCCACCCCCATGATATGGGTATCAAATGAAAGGGTTTGCTGTCAGGAATACGAACAAAATAGTCACGTGACTTAAATCCAATATGGCGGACGTCCAAGATGGCGGACAGGCTATTTGAAATGCACCCCCACGATATGGGTATCAAATGATAGGGTTTGCTGTCAGGAATACGAAAAAAAGTCACGTGACTTAAATCCAACATGGCGGACATCCAAGATAACTACTTAACGTGTTTACTAAAAGTGTGTTTTTTTGATTTTTTAAACTAATTGATGATTATTTATTACCAACCCCAAAAATCAAGGTAGGGGAAATTTTAAATAAACGGCTGGAGATATCAAGATTCTGATATCACAATTTTTGTAAATAAATGACCTGTACCAATGAGTTTTTTAAAAACTTACGTACATACTTACCGATTGCTTTAACGGTGAAGGAAAACATCGTGAGGAAACCTGCACACGCCTGCGAAGAAACTCGAAGCTTGTGTGTGAAGTCGACCAACCCTCACTGGGCCCGCGACTAAGGCCTAATCGCCCTGATTCAGGGTAGGCTCGAGCCCCTCGGTGGGGACGTATATGAGCTGATATTTATTGACACAGCAACGTGACATCTGATAGAAGTTTCATTATCCGATCCCCGTGCATGCACGTACATTATTAACGTTTCAACAAACCCAGCCTTTACTTTATTTTTCTTTTGACCTATTTTTAGTCTCAATAGTGAAACATGCAATACAAAGGCAAACTTACAAGTAAAGTCTATACGTTAATGCTATGAACGTAAAGTAGAATTTACAATGAAGAGAATTAGATAATATTTATTGCTTTGTCATGCGGCATTAGATAGATATACAGATAGAATGCGTACTGTAATAGGATAGGTGTCAATACTCACCTTTTTAAAAACTCATTTACAAAAAATCTGTAGAGGGTGTAACAAAATTGTTGTAGGTCGTATTAACTGGGGCTTCTTCTTCTTTTTGTCATACGACTTTGCTAAAATAAAAAAAAAACCTCTTCAAACAAATCGATCAGCTGATCGACCAATTTTGTGCATTTTTGAATGGAGGTTCCAAATTTTTTTTTTGAGAATCGACCCTATCCTTGTGTAAAGTCTGATGAGTAGAACCCGCTGGTAACGGATCCTACTTATTTTTTTTTACACCCTGTATAAGCACGAAATTTCTCTTTTCCAGATTTCGCAACAAAACATCCACAACCGCAAGGGGTCAAGTTTCCGGTTGAAATAATATCATGAAAATTGAGTTATCGCATACCGGCTTACACTGGCTCAGCAGTATTTTACTCATATAATTGCTTTGCAAACAGAAAAGGTTGGGAAAGTCACGTCCGTTCAACGTCGGGTTCACACAGATTTTTTACGTTTTTAAGATTCCGTGCCCAAAGGGTTAAAACGGGACCCTATTACTAAGACTCCGCTGTCCATCCGTCTATCTGTCTATCTGTCCGTATGTCACCAGGCTGTATTCCATGAACCGTGATAGCTATACAGTTGAAAAAAAAATTGGAACCTCCATACAAGGATCGGCCCTATCCTTGGCTAAAGTTGTTCAGTCTGATGAGTGTAACCTCCCGTTAACGGGTCCCAATAAATTTTTTTTACACCCTGTATAAGCACGAAATTTCTCCTTCCCAGATTTCGCAACAAAACACCCAAAGCCGCAAGCGGTCAAGTTTCCGGTTGAAATAATATGATGAAAATTGAGTTATCGTATTCTGGTTTACACTGGCTCGGCAGTATTTTACTCGTATAATTGCTTTGCAAACAGAAAAGGTTGGGAAAGTCACGTCCGTTCAATGTCGGGTTCAATCAGATTTTTTACGTTTTTATTATTGTTTTTTGTGCGCTATTCGCAAAGTATACTTAAATGCCGCTCTCTAGATTCCGACCTCACCCCCTCGTCACTCAGATAGTACAGATTGGTTAAAGTTTGGTTCTCGGACGTATAAAATTTCGCTGTAATATTGTTTGCTCCGTCATTTGTTTTTAGAAATGTCATACAATGCAGTGTCCACGGTGTGCTATTTGGCTGGTCTGGACTTAATCAACAATTTCACGGTTTATTTCACTATGCGCTTGGTTGTTTTTATTTGAGTTTTAGCATCTTATAGCTTATGAAAAAAGCTTAAAAAGCGTCGGTGGCTCAACCGGTAACGACTTGGTCCAACTAACCAGAGGTACCGGGTTCAAATCTGGACGGCCAATGTACCAATGAGTTTTTCCAAAAAACTTACGTACATATACTTACCGATTGATTTAACGGTGAAGGAAAACATCGTGAGGAAACCTGCACACGCCTGCGAAGAAACTCGAAGGTTGTGTGTGAAGTCGACCAACCCGCACTGGGCCCGCGTGGTCGACTAAGGCCTAATCGCCTTGATTCAGGGTAGGCTCGAGCCCCTCGGTGGGGACGTATATGAGCTGATATAAAATAATAATAGCTTATGAAAACTAACTGCTTTGATGTAAGTTGTGTCGTGCAATTCGTATTATATCAAGAGTTTATTCTAATTCGCGCACGCCTAGTTCATTTATTTGTTTGAACGGGTCAAATCGTACAATTGATTTTAGAGCAACTTCTAGGGGTCCTATTGAGCTGAAATTCGTTGAAAAGTCGTATTCCCGGTGATAAGTTCAATTTCAACCAACTTCCATGAAGGAGGGGGTTCTCAATTTAACAGTATGTTTTTTTTTTCGCGATACGAAGATATCGAAGATTGTGAACCAATTTTCATGATTCTTTTTTTATACGATACCCTATCCCCCGAGTTAGTCCCATATAATTTTAATTAAAATCGTTGCAGTACTTTATTAGAAAATTAACTTAAACCAAAAATAATAATGAAAAACCGTTCTAAGTTCTAGCGATGGAAGTCGGTTTTTTAACGTGTTTACCGTTTTCAATTATGGTATTTTCAAGTTGATCTGATGACGAACTTTGAAAGGGGTTTCAAAGTCCCAGAATCGTCTATTTTTCAATTAATTCCTACTGTGCTCTCTTTTTGTTGAATTTCGGAATATACATTAAGGGTCCCGGTAATGCTCGTCTCGGTAAAGTACGACCTATGAATGTACAGGCTGATAATTGCCAGCCAAAAACTGGTGTCATGGACTTCAACAGAAACAAAAGCTTCTACCAAAAAAAAAATATGAGTACAAGTTTTACAATTTTTTGATGGAGACTATAAGCGTTTAATTTTTTTTCAACAATGACATTGAAGCGCAGCAGAATAAACTGATTCCAGTTAAACTCGCAAAATGGTGTGAAGGGTTTTGTTTGCAGCGAGAAAACATAATTTTTTTCAGTTAATCCATTTTGCTGCTTGCCCATTTTGCGGTGTATGATGACAATGCAATCCAGCTATTAGCGTTTTTTGTTTGTTTGTTTAACGACTTTGAATCGGGTACTGGCTGTTGTTAAATATTACACAATCTATTGTTTAGTTATATACTGCTGTTCAAAAATTAAAGTTAATAGTCTTTACATAAGTATTTTCGTGTTCGCATAGACATCACGTCCCCGGTAGTTAAGCTAAAATGTATCTAATTTTGTCATCATCATCATATCAGCCGAAAATCGTCCACTGCTGGACAAAGGCCTCCCCCAATGATTTCCACGACGACCGTTCCTGCACTGCCCGCATCCATCGGCTTCCCGCGATCTTCACTAGGTCGTCGGTCCACCGCGTGGGAGGCCTGCCTACGCAAAGTTTTCCGGTGCGCGGTCGCCACTCGAGAACTTTACTACCTCATCAGCCATCTGTTCTACGAGCTATGTGCCCTGCCCACTGCCACTTCAGTTTAGCGCTTCTGTGAGTTATGTCGGTTACTTTGGTTCTCCTGCGGATCTCCTCGTTTCTAATTCGATCACACATCTAATTTTGTATTAGAATTTATTTAATTAACTAATTAATTTTAACTTACCCTTAACTATTATAAAAAAACAACCTTGTAAGGGCATACTCAAGCTCCATAGCCATACCGCCTTGTCTTCAATCACATACCTTCAATTACTTTGTCAACGGTATTATTCTTTGTACGTTAACAACCCATAACGTTCCCACTGCTGGGGAACTGGTTTTTTCCCAAGCACAGGAAGGTCAGGCCACACTCCACACACGAGGGCCAAGTCCAGGTTGGTGAAGGTTGTAGGACTAGTCACGAACCCAAATGTCAGAAATTTTTGAAGCCGCCTATAAGGCATCAGACATGGCTTGCTTTGCTTAGTGAAAACTTTCCAATTTACACCATAAGTAACACAGGACACAATAAAATTACTATTAAGCTACTGAAAACAGTTGTGAATTCTCTAATATTTGAAAGAGTCTATAATAAATATGTCATTTTGAATACCCGTAGCTATGATTGATGAAACCTTTATAGCCATTTATATCACTGCACATTTTTCGTATCGCGTTTTGAAAGGATTTTTTTTGGTGAAATATGATTACTTTTTGTAAAGTAATAATATTTACCTCTTCTATTTATCCAAGTAACATAGAGACATACATACAATATTTATGTATTTAATATACTTGTTTTGATATATAAAAAACATATTTATAACACAATTTTGCGGTACGGGAATCTCGATTTATTAGTGCAAAACCTCAGTGCAAACTTCAAGTCAACTAGAAGTGGTCTATAATTTTGATGAGTGGTTGTGGTACTAAACCCTCTCTTCGGGAGTACAACTTGCACTTGGTTATGTTTTGAATTTTCCCTTTGTGTACGCCTTACAACCTACCTCGATGCCAAATTTCAAGTTTCTAAGGCACCTGAAAGTGGTCTTCGTTTTTGATCATAAATGATTGAGTCAGTCATAAAAATAATGATTTTTGGATGTCACCTGAAAATGGTGTTTTTTTACGCAAGTGTCAAACAGATTTAAGTTACGGCAAGGTCGAAAGTGGCCCTTAATGGTTTCACAGCTGGTATCGCCGTTTTCCTTGAGGAACTTGGCTGACACACTGTCGTGTGTACCCTATTCTTTTACAAAGACCTTCCTGTTGGCTTTGTTTCGGGTTTAAGCAAAATACGTACTATGAAAGTCGCTACGACAGTGTCGTAGCGGAAACACTCAAGTGCTACGCGCCGTAGCCCGTAGCAAAGTAGACACTCAAGAATCACATTGGAACAACATTATTATTTTACATAATATAATACGCATAGGAATCGTTTAATAAGTCCTTCACTTAAGTGCTAGCTGTGACACTTTAGGTCCATTGAACTGTCTTTAAAACAAGACAGTAAAGGAGAAGATTGACGTCGTATCGTATCAAACTGTGAAGGTGTTAAGGCCGCCTACTGTCTATTGTTTTTTTTATGTTGTGATTCAATAAAACATTATAAGTCAAGTTACAAGTTACAAAGCTCAAATATGAATTGATTGAAAGAGAAATTAAGAATTAAATAAGTTACAGGTACTTATTTAACTTGATTATAAACGTTTTGTTTATATTTAAGAATTCGTGCCACTTAATGTTGAAATTCTCTCATCCACTGCATTCTCCCCATCTGCTGTCATTGGATTGACTCGGAATTATCGTATATTTTGAAAGGGCTCTGAGTCAATCTGAAGGGCTTCTAGAAGTCAGAACCTGACAGAATAGGCAATAGGTTATAAGTGATGTTACATATTACAAAACTCGAAAATGAATTGATTCAAACAGAAATTAAGAATAACATACGTTATAAGTACTAATAAACTACAGTTATACGTACCTACAAGCACTTTTTGTTTATTTTAGAAAGCGTGCCACTTAATGTTGAATTTCTCTTAACCGTTTTCTCCCCATCTGTTGTCATTGGATTGACCCAGAATTATCGTATACTTCGAAAGGGCTCTTAGCCAATCTGGAGCGCTTTCAAAAGTCAGAGCTAGACAAAATAGGCAATTAAGAGTAAGATTTATTTAACCTGAACGGATAAAAGAGCTTCTGAACAGCGCTTCTATAAATCTGTAATAGGTGGTTTTCATCTCAATCGCGTGTTTGAATAGCATTTTTATTGAGTCTGCTGAATTTATTTTCATCGTTATGGAACTCTATTCTTTATTATTAGAGTCCTTTCTATGTTCATAGAGTTAGCTTAGCTCGTTACATATAAGTTATCTATGGTATAGTCTATGATTCCGTCTTTAAAGATACTGATTAGTGGATTACGATTGCGTAATCTCAGTGTCATCATCATACCAGCTCATATACGTCCCCACCGAGGGGACTTAGTCGACCAAGCGGGCCCAGTACGGGTTGGTCGACTTCATATACAACCTGCGAGTTTCTTCGCAGGCGTGAGCAGGTTTCCTCATGATTTTTCCTTCACTGTAAGAGCGTCGGATAAACGTACATATGAAATCTAAATTCGAAATCACATTGGTACGTGGCAGGATTCGAACCACGACCTCCCGGACAGGAGGCGGCGGCCCTAGCCGTTACGCCACCGACGCTGGTAATCCCAATGTAGTGCTTATAAAAACTTTATGTAAATAAATATTGGATACCTACCCACCTACTTTTAATTTTTGGCCAATCTTTTTTATTTTATTACAAGTTTGGTCTGGAAATTTTCTTCCCTACTGGTTTAAATTTTTAATTTTTGCCATTTTTCATAAACCAATGATTAACTCTTAATTTAGCAGTTGCTAACGCATGTTATAAATGTACACCGAAATATTTCTACATCAGAATCAGAAAGCATTTTGTTCCTCTGCAAATGCGTTTGGAATTTGGCGGTCGATTGAGTGCGGGGTAGAGGGGGGGGGGGCGCAGTGGCAGGCGGGGGTGGGGCCCTGACCTAGTTTCGCGCCGTCCCCGCCCCCACCCCGCTAGTACGCACCAGGTCACTGACTGCAGTTGCAAGAGCGCGGATTCCGCAGAGGGGGGACTGGACTCATCCGGCAGCTGGCCAAATACCAGACAATGCAAATTGTCCTCGGTACTCTCGTATATGAGTATATAGCCAAGCTATGCACACAGTGTGAGGGATGGAGTACTTATGCGGGTAGCTTTGAGCCTCCGGCGATGCTCAAATACGACTTCAGAGTGTCCTCTAGTGATGCGAAAATTGTGGCTAAATTTGTGATTCATCATATCAGCTCATATACCCTAATTACGGCCTAGCGAGGGTTGGTCGACTTCACACACAAACTTCGAGTTTCTTCGCAGGCGTGTGCAGGTTTCCTCACGATGTTTTCCTTCAGCGTACGTGACAGGATTCGAACAACGACCTCCCTGACAGGAGGTAGCGGCTCTAGCTATGATTAATTCATTTAGTTTTTAAATTTTTCTTTAATTCGTGTAGGCAAGCGTAGATGTTAATATTACTTTAATGTTTTCAAGGTCACCCAAAGGGCAATGAAGCGTCCTATGTTTGGAGTTTCTCTGCATAATCGAATCAGAAACGAGGAGATCCGCAGGAGAACCAAAGTAACCGACATAGCTCACACAATCGCTGAACTGAAGAAGTGGTAGTGGACAGGGCACATAGCTCGTAGAACAGATGGCCGTTTGGGCAGTAAAGTTCTCAAGTGGCGACCGCGCACCTGAAAACGTAGCGTAGGCAGGACTCCCACTCGGTGGACCGACGACCCGGTGAAGATCGCGGGAAGCCGATGGATGCGGGCAGCGCAGGACCGGTGGTCGTGGAAATCCTTGAAGGAGGCCTTTGTCCAGCAGTGGACGTTTTTCGGCTGATATGATGATGATTATGATGAATATTTTTAGGGTTTGGTACATCCCATGAAAAAAAGAAAACCTTATAAGATCACCCATACTGTGTCTGTCATATCGTTCCTTTTGAAATACCTGATTTTCTCTGAGACAACTCGATTAAAGAAGATAAAATCAAGGGGTTTGATTATGGGAGGCAAAGTAGAAATTTAAAAAAAAATCCAATGGTGTGATATGTCAAACGAAAGGGCCTGCTGTGAGAATTAATAAGATTTTTTATTTATAGTCTATGTATGATTCAGAAGATATTAAAGATTACGAAATTTACCTTACCTCCAAAACGGCTAAGCTAAAAATTGTTAAAAAAACACAGATTACTTTATAATTTGATTCTGATCTGAACTAGGGAACGGATGCTATTGTTGGCCACCCTACATTGATTGGTCTTTAGAACTTTAAAGCAAAATGTTAAGAATTACCTGGAAAAAATGCTAACCATTATTTTTTTATTGCCGTTTCTTACTTAGCAACATCACATATTAGTAGCTTTATGATTTCGTATACAGAAAAACTGAAAAAAAAAATATCCTTCTGGTCATGTGTCACGGTTGTTTTCAAGTAACATTTATTTTTAGCAAATTTTATTAAGACTGATTTTTTTTGCTTTGTTTCTTGCTGTATCGTGGTTCGGAGTGGTAAACGAGTTATTTTTTTCGTTGATTAGGTTGAGTACTGTATAATTAATGCAAAATTAACCAGTTACCAACTATAAAATTAAATATGAGTTTGTACCTAGGTTTTACATGGAAACCTAATCGAATGGCATGGGGGCCAATCAATAAAAGATGGTTTCACAATGTACTTTGAGATTTTAAACTTTATTTAAACTGAGTTATAAGATAAACTGTCATAGACATTCTCTAAACAAAAGCTGTCCGGGCCAATCACTATGCCTTTGATGCGATTGGCCCTGCCAATTGTTGTATTATATCAGGGCCAATAAATATACCGTTTCCAAAGAAGCAGTGATATGCGAATTTCAATTTAAAATAGTTCTATTTTTGTATATTTACCTTCTGTACGGAACCTACCTAATCAAAAAAACTAATTTAATAGAGGCACCTTAGTTTAACCGACTTCTATTTTTTGAAAATACATTTTTAATTTTATTTAGGTATATTTTGTAATTTAAAGTATTTTTTGCAAAAAAATTAAATAAACATATCTTGAAAAAAATATTGATATTAAGAGCACGTTCTCAGCGCGGCACTGGCGAACAACTTTACAGTTGAATTTCGCGTGAGTGTCTTAACGCGACCTACGTCCCTTAGCTCGCGCGTAAATGTACATTTTAGTTTATTGTGAACTTAGTAAATATTCTAATATAGTTTTTTCTTTGCCGTTTTTCAACACTTTTATTCTCTTACTGACTGTATTTATTTCATTCGCCTAACTTATGTAATGTAGGACGCAAAATTTCTTATCTCTTAAAACTAATCCAATATATAGTATTTTTGTTTTAGCCATACGAAAGAAGAAGGTTTAAAGTATCAGCTGTGTAGTTTTCACGTTCAGCAACCTTGCGGCTGACTCAGCTTATTCTAGCAAAAACGCACAAATTTTGGGAGCCTGCTCTTAATTTTCGTTTCCCATCACTATAACTTGTTTTCTTGTTTTGCTACATTCATTGGCACATCACATGTACAATGTTTGAAACGGTCAATCACTGTCACGTAGCTAGGGCAATCACTGTGCTCAAGGGATCAATAAGACTACTTTTAAATGTTTCTTTGTTTAATTGCATAAAGATATATCTTAAAACATGGACTGCGAGTTCAAATCATATTCAATTTGTTTATAAGTCCTTTCGGAACGGTATTACAAAGTACAGCAATCAATTATAAGTAAACATTGAGAGTAGGTTGGGTTCAAAGTAAGCCTGCTTAAACGGCCAATCATTTTACCCGTTACCCTAATTTTGATCTAATCTGTTAATAAATTCAAGAAAACCTAAATTTAGTCTGATGAATTATGACTGTGTCTGTCTTGCCCCCCGGACCGCCGGCTGGTGCACACGTCTACTTAACCCATATTTCATTATTTACGAATAATTTTAATTCAAGAATATCAATTTAATTCGAATCAAAATAATAGGAGTGCATAAACCCAAGGAGATACCAGGAGTAACTGTGAGTGTCTATACTATACCTACCTGCATGGTCCGTATTATCGCAAGCATTATCGATCTATTGTGTTAAGCCCCGCCCCTCTGCCAATCAGCGCACACGCAGTTGCCGCTAATACTTCTCGCGGACCGTGGGCAGTACAGGCACTACGTGTTGTGGGTGCAACATAGACTACGGAAACAGACTACGAAAATTAACTTCTTTCAATCATACTGCCCTGGTACTATGGCTGACAAATTGAACAAATCCCTCTCGGAATCCGACTTAAATTCCGAGAAAATTACTACTCCGCCCAATTTTGCTCTCACTCGAAACAAGCGGCGACGCGACGAAGATTTGGTTACGGACTTTGCAGACTTCAAAGAGGAAGTTAAGCAGATGATTGCCTCCATTACGACTGCGCAAACAAAGGAACTGCAAAAAATAACTCCCGTACTAAAAGACATACAGCAATCGAACCAGAACATCGAGCAGTCTGTTGCAGCTCTCACAGCACAAAATGAAGAGTTTAGGAAGAAAATTCATGCGCTGGAAAACCAAGTACAGGAAGATAAAAAGCACATAGCGCTGCTGGAAGATAAACTGGAGGAAATGCAAAGAAATAACAGAAAAGCTAGTTTTGAGATTAAAAATGTTCCTAAAAAGCCTACAGAAACCAGAGAAGATCTCATAGATATGGTCTTGTGTCTTTCCAACACCGTGGGTTGCAGCATCAATAAGCAAGACATTCGGGACATTTACAGAGTTCGCGGCAAGAAGGAGACAGCTAACTGTCCGATAATCGTAGAAACGAACTCTACTCAGGTAAAGTTGGATATGCTCAAAATGACTAAAGCTCACAACATCAAGAACAAGACAAAGCTTTGTGCCAAACACTTAGGCCACCGAGTGTCAGAGAATACACCTGTGTTCATCTCAGAGCAACTAACCGCAAAAGGCTCTCGATTACATTTTCTTGCGCGTGATATAGTTAAGAGTAAACAGTACAAATTCTGTTGGACTTCGTTTGGAAAAGTCTACATTAGGAAAGACGAAAACTCTCCGATAATATTAATTCATAATGAAGCTCAAGTACATCAGCTTATGCAAACCACATGACTTCTGGCTCTAGTAATAACCTGGATACTGCTTAAAATTAGATCGCTTGCTACGCTTGTAACTCAATTTGTATACAATATCTTGTCGAAATATTCACACTACGTTAAACACACACACATCACACAATACACTGAAACAGTTATAACATTTGCAACATTCATACTCAGATATTTGACTAGTCCTCACTCTTCTGTGCTTCATCTTAAACACCTACGACCCAATCATTTTATAAACCGTAAACTATTAGGCTTAGAAAATTTTAATACACAGTACCTTAGTTTTAGCCACCATTTCTGTTCTTATCTTTTATTATATTATGGATAACACATGTCTTATGGTGCAGGAAGTAGACAATACAGAAATCGCCAAAGCAATTCGCTGCGATGTAATAGACCTAGCAAAAAATATCACAATAAATTGCCAGGATTTAACTGTGGTGTCACAAAATATCAGAAGCGTTTATAACAACATTGAAGATCTTAAAGTAAATCTCTGTCACTTGAATACAGACGTTGATCTAATAGCTTTGACAGAATGTCGACTTGATGCCTTTAAACCTTTGCCATGTATTCCTAACTACTCCGTTTTTGCTACAACACATCATTTTAACCAAAATGATGGTGTTGTCATCTATATAAAAAATACAATTAAAGCTAAGGTTAAAGAAGTAAAATTAAAACATGCCTCTTGTTTGCAGGCTGATATTGAGGATATTACAGTGCTTGGCATCTATCGTCCTCCTGCGAATACTAATGCAGATCAGTTTATTGACTCTTTAAGTACTTGTTTAGGGGCTATCAAGTCTGGCAAAAATATTGTAGTAACTGGAGATATCAACATAGATTTAATTCCTAGCATATCGGAACAGGCTTATGAACGGAACAACAGGATTAACTATCTAAACATGCTTGCTACCCATGGACTGTTAACAGGACATACAATACCAACTCGAGGAGATAGTTGTCTCGACCATTTCATTCTAAAACTTAATAGGCATAAAGTTAGTGCAAATATTGCAGTTCTTAATACAAGCATTACGGATCACCTTATGATACTTCTAAAACTATCCTCTAACTTCAACAAAAATCAAAGTGCCATCACCAAATCTATAACTGATTTTGATAGTGCACTAAAAAGACTAGAAGAAATGCACTTGTCTGACCTACTTTTTTGTGATGACCCTGAAAGTTTGTTAAAAATCCTTATCAATAATATATCCTTAGCATTGAGAGAAAATACTTCAGTTATAAAAATTTCTAAAAATAAACAAATTATAAAGCCTTGGATAACTCCTGGTGTACTTAAGTGCATCAGAAATCGAAACAAAATGCAAAAAAGCTTACGAGCTGATCCTCACAATGCGTTTCTGTCAATATCCTATAAGCGGTATCGCAATTTTTGTAATAAGCTAATAAAGAAACTCAAGCGTGATTATGAGAGGGAGCAATTATCTATCTCCACTAGAAATCCAAAAAGCCTATGGACTTGTATTAAAAATATTACTAACTTAAAACAAAATAATAGCAATAATCTGGAACTTTTAAATACGAAAACTACCGCTTGTGAATCTGTCGATTATGTTAACCAATATTTCTCTACTATAGGAGAAGGACTTGCATCTAAAATTAAGACAAATGATGAGGTAACACTAAATGAAGATATAAAAATAAGGCCTAAACTACATTCTACATCCTTTGTCCTGCTGGATACTGATCCACATGAAGTGCACAGTGTTTTAATGAGTCTTAAATCTGAGACTGCACCGGGATGGGATGGCATTAACACAAAATTTTTAAAAATGTCAAGT